>JARJLF010000080.1:0-474142 GCA_029378395.1 Mycena leptocephala
GCATAAGACCGAATTTCATTATAAGACTGCATCAGGGTGAACTACAGACATTGAAATTTATGCACAAATATTTTCAAGATTTTTGACGCCGTCGTTGTGTTGCACAGGACCATTGTTTATTTGGCCAGTTTTGGGGTTTGACCCGGATCCGAAAATTTCGATCAGAAACATTGTTTCACTCACACTCTCTGCACTCTATTGCCCCCACAGTCCCTCAAACGCTTTCAGACACCTCTCACAGGCATTCCAGTGGACCTTCCTCATGGGATAGACCCCCAGAGGGATTGATGAACTGCACAATTCAAATCTACCCACAAACACTGTGCCATGGAAGACATGCCCTCATCCTCGTCTCCCACCCTGACCGAGCATCGTCAGAAACGTCAGATCAGTACTCCACAATACAATACTAGCTCTGTAAAACACCATAGATGTGAATGAGCTACAATCGTCCTCAGAATATACAAGTTTCAACTGCCATCAATGAGATTTAGCCATCTTTGGCAATTGTTTGATTTTTCGCTCGCGTCCAACTGGCTTAATGTCGATTTTTGGTGCTTTACATTACTCACAGGCCTTGTGGTTATTCCATAAAAAAGAATCAAGCCGAAAGCCCCAGGGGATCCAGCTCAAAATGTATTTTTTTCGGATCCGGGCATTTTTCGGATTTGGGTTTTGACACTGTACTTGGTCCTAAACAAAAATGCTCAAACAGGACACGATAACAAAAAGTCACAAAATTTGGCTCAAATCAGGCAAAATTCACGATCAAAATGTCCACAGCAAGTCAACAGTTGGGAGCACACCCAAAGTTTATAGATGGAATATTATTTCCTCACCAAGATCTATATGTGCACCAATTTTCGATTTTTATTATAGGGGGGCCCACCCCACCCCGGTCGGAAAATAGGTAGTTTTCCCCCATCAGGGGAGCGGGGGGGAGGGGGGAGGAAGGCTTTACGCGCAGGAAAGATACCACTGATATATACGAAGAGATTGGACCAAAGTGAACCAGGAGCTCAAAAATTTGGAGCTTGGCAAACTGTGGCGGTCCGTATTCCGTTCAGTAAGAGCACTCACACGAAAGGCATTATTCGACCAACAATTCAGCAAATACTACCAGTAATAGGAAACTACAACACGCGACTCAAAGCAGGCCATAACCGCACCTCTATCTGAGATCTTCACCTGTAAGGGAACATTCGTATCATCTACGGGCAGCATAAGCGGATATCCCGTTCCCAATTCATCCAGTCGGTAAACGACAATCTTTCCCGAGTGAGATATGCCGTTCGGGTGATAGTACCCGTCGTGGCAGTACACGTACAAGGGCCCATCCGTGAACGGGCAGAACGTCGTGTGTCGGAGGACAGATACCAAGGTGGGCTGTGGGAGATCCAGCGGCGAGGCGGTCGCGACAGGTAGTCTAATATTGTACCGCGACACCGTCTTCTTCCAGATGTCCGAGGGAGCGTGCTTCTTAAAAAGTCGATTTCGTATGCGTCCCAATAAGGAGGTTGGAGGATTCGGAAGGTGATCTGCAACCATGACGACCAATTCATAGGTCGCTTCGTGCACTGGGCTCTCGGAAAGGAACATCTTGATGTAAGGATCAACCCGAATACCATCGTTGCCAACGACATTGAAACTGAACGACGGAATACCGCGAAGATCGCTACGGTGATTAGGGCTAAATTTGCGGAGCGAACACCAAAGGTGTCCCAGCGAGGAGATGGCATAGAGGTTGAGATTGGCAGCGGATGAAATGCCAGACAATGGGTAAGCGATTATGATGTGTGTGGGTAAAAGACCAACAGCGGTTGTCTTCAGAGAGCTGTGAGTATAAATGTTTGAGAAGAGTGAATGGTAATACCTTTGTATCCGAAGTACCGAGCACGATAAATTTCCGGATGCTAATCTTGATCAAGACGACTACACTCTGCCTGACAGTCTCTGTCAGCTGCACGAGAGAGTGCCATACGACATAATCTCCGGAAATTTGGAGTTGTGACGATGGAGAAATTGCGTGAACGGACAGGTGGATGAGATCACGCGAGACGCCAGTTGATATGTCGACTTCCAGAAGGGAGATGTAGTGGTCGTCCGTGTCACTGACGGTCATAATTATGTTTTGAATGGATCGGATATGATCAGGAAAGACGTACTGGGACAGAAGGCATATGATAACTTCGTATTTTGCACGAAAATCGAATTTCATCGAGATTACATGGCCCAGGCGAGCCTGACGCCAGCTTTGCCGCGCAAGATGAACATCCCAAAGCACCACAATCGTGGCTTGGAGGTTGTTTTCCGAGTACCGATTGTTGAATAGGATGTGCCTTCCGCCAGGTAGGAACTTGGCATACTATCAGAGACTGGCATCTCGGCCACCTTAGCATTTATCGCCACGGGCCCATACACATAGTTCGACTGAGACAAGGATATAGGGTCTTAATTGAGGGCATATATCCTGCGAGTGAGTTGATATATTTTTTGCGAATTTATGTGTCCATTTCATGGCTTGCCGAATTCTTTCGCGGGAGGATGCCCAAAATGGCAAAAACGGCCTAACCGGCCACCCGGCTAAATGATTCGTTGGCACTCGCTCTATTCATCCCAGTGCATCCCAAACCATTCATTGTATTGAAATACATTATTAAAGGCCCTCAAACTGCAAATATAAGACATATGGGGACCACGACTACTTGCGTTGCCTGCCAGGGAGAGTGGCCAGGATCGAGTGCAGAGCAAATGGTGTGCCTTGCAAAGGACACAGGGCATTTGGGGCCCAAATCAAGATTCATATGTCTTAAGGGGATGTGGTAGGACGTACCTATTAGCAAATGAGGTTCTCTTCATCCCAAGCACCCCACGAAAAAAGTCCATCTGTCTGCGGCAGTTAAACTGGGTGGTTTTAATGTTACCGCGCCGTGAACGGGAAGTCTGACATTTAAAAGCCCAATCAATGTGGTAAAGTACATTATGAGGTATCTTGAATGACCGAGTCAAATTCCAGGGCCCCAGCGAACATGGTTGGCCCGCTATAGAGGTGGCCGGTTTGTGCCACTCCAAGTCGGGTCAAGGTCTGTTTGGAGAATCACGGAGGCGACCGGGATGTTTTCCACAAATAATTTGGCCCTGGTTCATTCCCCCGAACCATGGGATGAAAACGGATCCCCGCACTTGTGAATTGGCCAGGAGTTGGGGGAGCAGTAACGAAAAGGCGCGCTCGGATATAAGAAATGATGCTCCCACGTTCCGGCATTTTGTCCGAAACTCCCGCAACGTTTGATTACCTTCTTCTCTTCCCTTCAGATTTGACATACGAGGTCCCCATAGGTCATAGTCCAACCCAAAATCACCAAATTTGAGCATTATACCCAGGACTGGCTTATATTACGCAAATGGCCGGTTACCTAGTCTGGCCGGATAGGCAGTCGCTGATAGTATGGGGTCCGATGTTGTGCGTCAAAAGGGATGGTGACCTGGCGCGAAATTGTCGGTGGCGACACAGAAGTCTTGGACCACGTATGTGGACCGACTACCGCGCGCTTAGCCTCAGCAATAAGGGCTTCCGTGGACGTTTCCTCCAGAACCTCGTCTACCGCTCGGTCAAGCACCTGGCGTGATCCCAGATCCCGGATGACTGAGATCCATAGTTGCTTTGTCCTGGAAAGTCCCCAGAGGTATTTGTTCACCTGCAGGTATGAAAAACCGACACCGTTGGAGGATCTATAGCAACTGATACGAGCTCGGACGTACCTGGGAAAGGGAAAGGATGGTGTGAATATCGGCGACAGTAAAGATGTGCAAGAGCACATCTGCATCCAAACGAAGCATTTTCTGGCTCTGACAGTATATGCTGGGTCCTCAAGAACATGGACGACAGCAAGGATCGATAAGCGCCAGGGATACACACTGACCCCTTCTCGGCGCACTAGCCCCGGTCTTGAGTTCAAACTCCGCCGGGGCCATGCGGCATTACTGATTCACGGTGTGACCGTGACTGCCCTTACTTATTTTCGCGTTCCTTTCATTTGCTTGCAGCGAGAACCATAAAGCCTATATATCTAATCCGAGAATGTGGGTCCTCATTCCGCGTCTAAGTTTTTTTTTTTCTTGCTCCAGGGGTATATCATCTGAAATTTGGTTGTTGGAGGCCCGTCCCCAGTTGGACGCAAAATACTGCATCAGCCTTTTGACATTTTGGTTGCCGAGTTGTGATGTTTTTACGTATTGTCGCGTTGTTGATGGATTTTGTCAGCGACGGTGAGCTCGACATTGAACTTGAAATTTGGTCGGGGCATATAGGATGGGGTGCAGGAATGTGGAACTCCCTTGGGCCAGAAGGATTTTCAATTTTGATCAACCGCCGAAGCACGGCAACAGTGCACCATCACCGGTGTTGTGTATTTTAGGCCCAATGTTGTGGGTGTTGCGTGTTGTGGCATTTTCATGTGTTTTTTGGTGTTGTTTGGTGTTGTACAACACCACAACGAATATGTCAAAAGTCTGATGTGCCACGGGTGGGGGTCGCCCTCAGGATTATATAGGTAGGATGTAATTTTGTCGATAACCCCCTGATGCTGTACACCGTGCTGATCGCGTTTTTTGCGCCATAATTATCGCCCATAAGGGCGATTTTTCCTGCCAATGTCTGTAGCGTCATTCACAAACGAGTCTTCGATATCTTATCCAGGCAAGGGCAACCGGCAGTCGGATCGCTTAGGTCACTCGGAGAAAGTTGTTCGGAATGGTCAATTACCCCACCCGCGATCACCCACCCTTGCGACAGAGGGTATACCAGGCCTGCAGAATATTTACCGACCTTTAAATTGTAAGGAAACAGTCGGTTTGGCAGAAGCGAGAACCTTGCGCGAGTCGTACAGGTGTGTGCCGATCCAAATGACCGTTAACATCCCTCAGTCTGACAAAAAATAAATCTGACGATTTGGATGGGATCTGGTGGAGTTATGATCCAAGTTAATACAGGGAGGAGTATAGCATATAATATACCTAATATTGATTAGCAGAGCGGAACGCAAGAGAATGAGATAGGATGTTGGGTCGCAGTCTGGGAATAATCAGAGCGTTGACACATATTAATATTGACAAGAACGCAACGAGCGGAAGGGTATAGTACTCCAGAATCAGAATCCGATATATATTACATGATGTTGAGCGCGCGGTTGAATTGGGCGCAGGTTTGCTGATACCGGCCCCGGGGATCCAATAGGGAGAAGAGAAACAGAGACACAGAGACACAGAAGGGGAGAAGAGAAGAACGATGCGACTGGCCATGGTTCTCCGCGGCGCATTCATTGGATTCGCAGAGTGATCTCTATCAGGCCTCCTTCGCAACTCGAACGAGGATTAGCGCCGTGCAAGAGATAAGCAGTCGAGCGCGGCTCGAATGAAAAACAGACTCGGACGCCGAGCGCGCCCGCCTCCTCTGCCAAGCCCACCCAAGCCCTCATCGTCGTCGTCACTCACGACTAAACCATTGGGATACTCAGCTATAAATACCCTCTTTTATTTAGATTCTGTGATTCTCTGCCCGTCACGGAGGTGAAGAAGCGCGTACTAGAAGTCAAGCGACGTCCGAGGTGTCTGATTGACGGCCCACTTGAGGGGAAGGCGCAAGCGAGATAAGGTTTGACCGGGAGTGATGTGTTTGAGCTCGGGGATGGGATTAATTGGCAGAGGACGGACTGAATTCGAAGCTGGTGGAATTAATATTTGGAAGTGACACCAATAACCTAGCACGACACGTCCACCATAAATCTAGTCACCCGGGGAAAGAACGCAATAGCGCACGTATCCATAGACTTGGAGGTATTCGATATCACAGTATTCGGTATTCGGGATTGGCTGCGCCGGACTGACAGGGGTCGCAGGTCGAGTTAGTTTGAATTGAAAGGGGATGAGGTCGATTGCTGATACAGTACTAATAGTAAGTTAACGTTTGAATTTGGCTGGACAAGTGCGTATATATTGACCAAGGGACTAGTTGACCGTGCAGATCCATCCGGAGTTGCTGTATACCTGTGCGTGCTATGGCCAGCAATTGAAGGCGGAGATAATAATGATTTCGGATGAAAAGAGGTAGAACAAAGATCCGCACCTATGTACGCGCTACATACGGGCGACGGCGGCGGCATCCGACAGCGTCCGAGGTACTACACCTACGGTACTGACAGATCCACGCCGCAGCCGTCGGACTCGATGCATACTGTACTTGAGCGGCGGAATCGAGGCGGAATGGATTGGCGACAGCCCGAAACAAGCCCGAAGTTGCCCGCACAGCGTTGGTACTACGTATTGGCGACTAAGAGACCGAGAACCGGCACAGCACTCCACAGCACAGAGACTCGGATGGCGACGTGGCAGGGCGGCGGCGGCGCTGTTCGGTGGAGAGTGTACCGGTGGGCGACTTGGAATTCGGCGAGCAACTGGGTTTTGAATGTACTTGCAAAGTAAATGGGAAATTTCGCGACTCCAAGCACAGGATTAATTTAGAGAGCAAAGACATTGATCCGGCCGGTAATCAACACAGCCACGATGTCGACCTGCGCGCTCATCCCAACACCCTGGTTTGTACTAGCTGCCCGTTTCTTGCGTCCCGCCTGCACCCTCATGGGCGCTGTGCATTTTTACCGCGCGATCCCCTCGCCCTCGATCCTCTCGCGCGAATCGATCCTTGCATCGTCCGTGAATCACCGAAACGAGCGAAACGACGCCAGCACGCTCCAAGGCAGTGGTGCGCTCTGGTGTGAAGATCCCTGTTGCGCAAGCGCGGGCGAGAGCAGAACCGTGGATGCTTCTCATGCTTGCGCCGGAGCGAGTATCGTTCACCGGCACGGTGGAGGTCGCATCCGGGACGAGTAAATCTGTCTTTGCCCCCTCCCACATCTCCAGCCGTGCCGCCGTTCTCGTCCTCGACCTCGCATTGCTCTCCCCCGTGTGCACTGCTTCCTTGCCCGCTCTTCCCTCGTCTCTGCATCTCGTTCCAAAACCGACTGACCGCCGTCTCTCCGGGTTCCATGAGCCGTTATCCCGATGAGCGCAGCGGGCGTGGAGTTCTGGTACGACGTCGTGAACGAGGAGGTGAAGGAAGGCACGTTGTCTGCCGAGTGCGTTTTCATTGTTCTTGCCCCGTCCCTTTTTCTCCTCCTTGCCCGGCATATGGCACTTCGCCCTCCCCCGCGCGTCCTGCTCTCTCCCGATCTATCTTATTCCCCACCGCCGCATTACCTTTATCTATCATTCCCTTCATTGCTTGATCTCGTCACGCGATGCTGATCTCCTTCTCCGCAGATTACCCCACTTCAGTGGCGTGGTTCTTGCATCACGGGCGTACCTCCCACCATCCCATGGCGCGACAGCGGGCTGCATTGGACGGTAATCTGACGTTCGCCCTCGTCGTACACGATCGTGCGCAGGATCCATGGATTACGTGCAGCGTGTTTGGCGCTTTGTGTGCACGGATGCTTGCGGGTGCAGATGTCTGTGATTATTCTGCTCCCCTCCCTGCCCTCGTTCGTCCACCTACGTTGCCGTCCATCACGCCGACCTTTCCCCTCCCCCTCTTGCTCTCCCTTCGTGTCCACCTTGGTAACGTTCTGCTCTTAGCCAACGTCTTCCCAGCGCTGCGCTGCTGTAAACGGCGTAGTTGATCAGGGCTCGATCGACGGTGATGGGTGGGATAGGGCGATGTGTACATTGACTGGTGTGCGTTTCTTATTGCATTTCTGTTTCTTCTCCTGCTTCTTTTGGTGGGATTTGCTTCTATTCTGTTATTTTTTCCTTTCCCACTTGCTTTGTCGTGCTCTTGGGCAGCATTCTATGCGCGTCCCGTGTTACATCAACGCAGCGGCGGCTGGTTGGATAGCACCCCACAGACGATGGCCCAGCGCCAGGACGCACGTGGGTCCGTTGGAGAAGGTGCAGGGATACACGTCTGTCTTCTGTCTCCGGTGGAGCTGCAGCAAGATCCGTTGGCGGAATCATATTTCCATCTTCCCTGCGTATGCTAGAAACTCTGTTTCTAGTTCCTGTCATTCCATACCGAATGAGATGATCGTATTCAGTCCACTGTCCCCATTTGTTCGGCTGCGATGATCATTTACGAGTCGACCATAATCACAATTTTCATGATCCCGAGTGTGAGCATTGGGAGAGGATGGATGCACAATTCCTTCATAGTAACTGACAAGATGCGACACTCGACTTCTAGTTGGAGTCAGGTTTGTTCTCTGTGGTCTCTTGGGTTTCACCGAAGAACAAGCCTCAAGCTAGACAAAGGAAGTTTCTCCTTCAGCGCCGCTCACTAATCGATTCCAGCTCCCATGGAAGCAGCTGACATCTCTTTATTTTTGAAGACCTGCTGGAAATCTTACGCGTCGTGGTCAATCTCACTCGTCTCTCAGCTCAAATCTGGTAGTCCTTGGACGAATAAAGCACCATACCCTCGAACCAACTCCATCGCCTTCGCTGTTTGGCCCTTTACGAGGTGGCCTTTCCCTGCTCCGGTCTGCAGTGGCGGCTTTTGAGCGCCCTGATTCTCCCTACGCTGAACCACATAGAGATTTCAAAGCCCATCCTTTCCGACGTCACGGATCTCATTACGGGGTCACAGTGCCCCTTTGAATTAGAGAACCACACCAAAGTTTTCGCAGTGGGATAATTTTGAACGCAAAATGGGGAAAAAAATTATAATCTTGAAGACGAGAGGAGAGCGAAAAGATGGAGATAGCCTACATGGAGCAATTGCACCGCCGAATTTGCTTTAAGACCGGTTAATTATGTACATTGCATCGGCAATCGTCGGCAAGAGGATCGGCTTCAGACCCTAAGAACCCTTAGTATCCCCCCCACCGCTCCGGACAAACCTGGAACTCGGACAAACAAAGATTTCTCGTCCAATAATGGATCAATTTTTGGGATTTCTTTCTTAAAGTAGACGTTGCGAGGCCCCCTAAAGATATACAGAGCGAAATCCTTGAAATTCCGGTTCCAAAGGATATGTATCACTGAAAAAGTTGACAACTTGGGTGATTTTAATAAGCGCGACAGCGACATTTGACCATGACAACCAGACGAGATTACCGACGCAGTAAATCGCAATTTTAAGCCCGAAGAGCTTCGAAGTGGGGGCTGTAAACGCAAGCTGAAAATTTCTGTTCGGTATTTGAGTATTCTTCATTCCACTCGCTAAATCTATCCTTCTTCCCTGTTGCATCACACACCATTCTTTGGACATCGATATAGAACCGGGGACTTACAAGTGCCTACTTCTCGTAACGATAATCCTTGACAGCTTAAATTCACCCCAAAGATCTCCGAGTCGCCGCCAAGGCTTATTATGTGGCCGCTGAGCTCGGTCACCTTGATATCCAATTAACCGTTGGCAGGCGCACGTGTAATTCAATACATGAGGCACGGGCCGCAGTCATTCCGCCCGTGCCTGGGATCACTCGGAGGAATTCCGATCCCGTTCGAGAGAAGCTGTCGTTAGACGCGCTAGTATAACAAATGCGTCCCTCAGCGGGGCACTTGACTTTCCCTCTTCGCAATGGCAGAGTCAGATTCTATGGGTGGGTTGGACTATGCTACGTTCGCATGGGACCAGTAAGTTCCTCCTCCTTGAGCCCCTTCGACGAGACAATGTTTCCTACCTCCGTTTCAGCCGGATATCCCGCTATATGTTCCTCTGTGGCTTCGGTGTGTCATACATTCCTGCTGCCTCTCTCAACTCTAATAACCTCTGCCTGTGGCGTCATATATACAGTTATCCTGATCTACGACCATGCCTTGACTCTCGGCTCGGAGGTCGGGCTCATCTGGCAACGACGGCTACGGCGGCCCAGCGCCCTTTGGTTTCTTGTTGTGAGATATATCCCCCTGGCGTGCAGCTGTGTGATGCTCGTATTCCATTTCGGGAATTTAAGTCCTGAGGTACGCTGTTCGTATGCCAGTGTAGAAGGACTCTAAAGATGACTCTCTGAACCTAGAGGTGTGTGTTGTGTGTCCACACAATTGAGTTCTGAACTTCATATGGCAACAAGGTGCTCGAGGATGGAGCATGCTCTCGAAGGGCTCATGTTTCTGCAAGAGGCATTGGTTGACGGTGCGGCTGTTTCTCCTTAACGTTCTCAGGATCCTGCCTTGACTATATCGTTGCTCAGCCACTCTTGGCCTTCGTGTATTGGCGATGTATGGATTCGATCGAAGGGTGCTGGTGTCGATGTTGATTATATCAGCCATCTCAGTTGCACTCGGCCTGGTTTGTTTTCTGCCCCTAGTCTGCTCTTGGAAATAAATTCATTTTAGTGGACGTTTATCGAGTTCGGTGAACCGGGAATGCTAATGGCGCCGGCGCTAAATTTGACCGGATGTGATACTGCTCTCCCGCGAGCAACGTGAGTACTTGCTTTCGACTTCCCCGTTCCTGAAATAACCAAACGATTTCACAGCGCCTTCCGTGCGTACACTACTCGCCCGGTTTCTTATACCAATCGAGCTCTTAATTTCGCAGGAGAGGCAAGATCATGGGGAGTACAGTGCGTAGCTCCGAATTCCTCTGCCAGTGCCTCAAGTAATACTGATGTTTTTTATCGTAGGCTTCTCACCGATACTCTCATTTTTGGCTTAACTGCGTATCGCGCATACGCGGACCACAAGATAATGAAGCTGGTGGAGGGTTCATTAATAAAACGGATGATGAAAGACGGTATGTATTTCGAAATTCCGCTTGGATTACGTCTGTTGATTCAGTCGCCTTCAAGGCGCGATGTATTTTGGGTGGGCTCTTAAGAGTTCGCCTTGAGGCTAAGTGATTAAGTTGCCCTAGAATTATCGTACTTGCCAATTTGGCGAACGTATTCACACTTTACGTGTGTGACCATATTCTGTCTGACTTTTCGATTCACTCACCAAAATGTATTTAGTTCGGCGATGTGTGTTCCCCATTCCTGACCTTGAATGACGACTGAAAATTCTGACTGAAAATTCTAACCCGAATGATAGATTCTCACTGCAGGAAGTCTGGCATGGTGGACTACCTCGTGCGGTTACCTCCTTCGTCCCTAACTCTCCTCTTACATCTACTTGTATCTGCTGCAGCTTATCAGTGACTCTTATCGCACGCCTCGGGCTCAATCTCCAGCGCGCAGGCGCTCCTCCACCCACGCGCACGGAGGACCTGGACTCCACAGAGCTTGATGTAATCCGCTTCAAGGATCCTCGACCGCTCCAGCCGTTAGAGGAAGCAACTGTGGATGATCAAGATTTTGAATTGGCTGCGGAAAGAGAGAATGCCAGGGTAGAAGTTGGACTCTACGAGCAACAAGAATTAAACAGAGGCCAAGGCTGACTGACAGACGTAGACTCAAGCTCCAAGATCCGCCATGAAATAAGTGCAAAATAGGTGTGAATCGCATTCCTGTATTCCATCTAGCGTAATCTATTCGCTGACTATCGGTATCTGAACTCAGAAGTACAATTGTAGAATCTCCCCGGTCTTCCTAATCTTAGAATTGTTCAGTAGACAAGACTCTGTGGGCAAGTTGCATGCTTTATGGGCACAATTAATCACATATAATTCCTGGCCTCGTTACATACTACTTACCCCCGGTTGGGCTATCTCGGGCACAAGTTTTATATGTCTTTCAAGCGCAGCAGAAGAGAATCATCTTCCATTGTATTCAAATTTCTCATCTCCCAGCCCATCACTTCTTCCAGATGCTTGAACTGACTATGCCTGCTGGGGAATCGTGGAAGTTAGGCTGGATTGGGAATCCTTGATGGGTGGGAACGAGAATAAACTAAACTAGGCCATCATTTATTCAGCAATGTTCGGCCTCTGGTTTTCCTGTGACCAAACAACACTGCATAGAAAGTGTCTTGGCCCAATTTAAGTGTACTCTATTTATCTTGCGCCCAGTTCTGTGGGCAGACTGATGGCTATGAGGGTCAAAATGCACATTTAATCTGCCGCAAATATATTTTCTAAATTTCGGTCTGCCGCCACTTTTTTAGTGTTGGAGGCTTGTGCCGCCACTTCTAGGCCCTTTTTGGAGCACCAAAAACAGTGGCGCCGAAACTCGACCTGCCGCCACTTTTTTGTTTTGTTTTTGTTTCAACGCCACTTTGGTGAAGTAAGAAATTATCTATGCCACGATTCTTTTGTTTGTAGCAATCACTTAATCGGGCTATCAAACTGTAGGGTCAATGTTGCAGGCCAAATATAGGGGCCAGTAATGAGATGGTTCAAGTTGATTACTCAGTGATCTACTCTAAAAATTGAATAGTGTCCATTTTCGTTTCCTTTCGATTGATCACCGACCACACATGAAGTTGGGGATTGATTGTAAGTAAGAGGACGTCGAGTGATTCGACGTCCTCTGTGGAACTATGTAAGTAATCCTGCAGATATATTTGTATCTCAGTGAAAGTACACCTCTATTGCAAGGTAAAAGTTCAGAGAATAGATTGGGATGCATAGATGTTAAAATCTAAATCCAAAGCATTCGTATGAGGGTCAAAATGCACATTTATTCCGGTGTAAATATTTTTTCCAAATTTCGGTCTGCCGCCACTTTTTTTAGTGTTCGAGGCTTGTGCCGCCACTTTTAGGCCCTTTTTGCAACATCAAAAATAGTGGCGCCGAAACTCGACCTGCCGCCACTATTTTTTCAAAGTGCGCCACTTTTTTTTTTTGTTTTTTTTTGTTTCAACGCCACTTTGGTGAAGCAAAGTCATATATTGCACCACGGCTGGAAGAGCTGCAGATGCCCCCGCAGGTGCGACTCCGTGCCCTTGCGCGGTGTAGTGTTGGGTTTATTTCTGACCCAGTTCCTCTTTTCCAGGACATGATCTGCAGTTATCCAGTTATCCGAGTTGTCCACGGTCGTACCGACACTCTTGGTTAGCCTGCCAAAACCGACCTGTCACTAGAAGTGTTAGGCGAGTCCTGGCATGGACATCACTGTGAGGAATAAACATCCCAATTTTCTGACACAAGGGGGCTCCTCCCGAATGCTTTAGATTTTGTTTTTTGGCATCTATGCATCCCAATCTATTCTCTGAACTTTTACCTTACAACGGAGGTGTACCTTCACTAAGATACAAATATATCTGCAGAATTACTTACATAATTCCACAGAGAACATCGAAGTGATTCGACGTCCTCTTACAATCATCCCTAACCGCATGTGCTACAAACAAAAGAATCGTGGTATAGATAACTTCTTGCTTCACCCAAGTGGCGTTGAAAAAAAAAACCAAAAAAAAAGTGGCGCACTTTGAAAAAAATACTGTAGTGGCGGCAGGTCGAGTTTTGGCGCCACTATTTTTGACGTTGCAAAAAGGGCCTAAAAGTGGCGGCACAAGCCTGGAACACTAAAAAAAGTGGCGGCAGACCGAAATTTGGAAAAAAATATTTGCGCCGGAATAAATGTGCATTTTGACCCTCATAGTCTGCTCACAGAACTGAGCCCAAGATAAATAGGCATGTGGCGGCCTCGGTTCTGCCCTGAATACAATGTGGAACCAAATTTCCGTTCCTGCATCGATCGGGAATGTCGGGACCATCACACTGTACTTGATACTCATGGCCGGCCTCAAGATCACTACAGCAGCTCTATTCCAACTGGTTCCAGTTGACGCACTCACGTCGTTCGGCTCGAACAGTACATCGAGTGGCCCTTTCCTACTGGCTCCACTGCGAGTCAAGCCACTCGTTCGCCGTTTACTCGCTGACGATGATATCAAGTAGAGCTTTTCCGAAGGGGAAGAAGACCCAACATACGCAGAAGTTCTCAGTTCTGCGATAGCGATGGCCACCATGTTTATAGATCAGTTAAAAGCCCCAAGCAACATTGGATTCGGACTGGGCCTTCAACAAAACATGTTATACGACGTGGTTGCATCCAATATCGGCCCAGGAACTGCGACCGTCAACACATACACCCTGAACGTTACATGCGGGACGTTGGGCGGAGACACAGTTGCAGTCATCGACCCTGACCTTGCTGATAACCTAACGACATACGCAGTGTGTGTGACGGGGAGAAACGCTGGGTCCGATCGGTATCTGCGTTCGCCATAATCGTCGCATTTGAACATGAATGCTTAGGTGTCACACAGCCCTCACAGAAATGGGTATTTAATTTATACGATATTCACGGCTGAATTCCTCAACACAGCCCCGATGGGGCTCCGTTTTACGCCGCCAGAACTCGGAATGGTAAACATGCTTCAAGCTGGCTGCAACATATCCGATTTCTATGACTACAAATGTGAAGCAGCTGCGCCCACACTCATCTCCCTCGCATCCTTCAATATCACTGACACAGTCGGGAACGGTGCTTCGCAGGTTATGCTCGATCCACCGATGAACCCCGGTACGTCGTCGGAACACACGCCAAGAAAATGAGCGACCGATTGACCCTTCTTATGATCAGTCCTTAGTACTGGTGCAAAATATGCTTCTTCCGGTCCCACTGTCTCTCTGAGCGAGGATACACTCTCCACTTTCAATATGTCGTCTGTTTCGTTAGTTCAATGTTCACTATCAATCGTGAATGGTTCGGCCAATGTGGACACATCCAGCCGCATCATACTGGGTCCTGGTCCCCAACGGAAACTGGTGTCGTCGTGGCAATCTTATGAGGGAGTAGAAATGGACTCCGACGACAATAGCACATTTTTGGTACATCCCCAATTTCAAGAGTGATATTCACGCCTGACAGTATCTGATCATGATAGTGGGCATACGCTGTTTCGAGTTCAGCACCAACTCCGGAGCTGTCCAGTTCATCGTTTTGTCGAGCCTCGGGCCTATTCAATATCGCCTTCCCCCTCCTTCATGTGACAGATTGCACATATCAGGGACAAACGGAAAAGTATTCGGATTTCGGCCGTCTGGTTGCCAATGCACTCACGGGTTCTTAGATATTTAATGGACACCCTGTCCACTCACCCTCCCAACAGAAGTATCGAGTGGTGGGCGTCCTTGATGGCATCACAACTTGGGAGGCGGGATGGGGTTAATGTTTCTGTTGCGAATGTGAAGTTGCATGACCACTAAATTCATTAACGACAGTAAATGGCGACCGTGAAAATGCGCGGTCGGAAAATGACGCTCTCGAGATATCATGAACGATTACTAAGTACTCGTAATTCGAGCCTGAACCAACTCAACCCGGTCTGAGTCCGACGTCGCCTACGTCCACAGGGTATGCGCGTTGAATCTGTCTTCAGCACACTGTGTCCGTGCGGCCCGCACGGACTGTGCGGGTAGAGCATGTTTTGAAGTGGAATCTGATGAGAACGAAGAAACGTGTTCAGCACGTGGTGGATGGCTAAATACTATTAGATCCTGGCGCCCACACTCTCGCCCACCTCTCCATCTTCATGGCCTCACTTCCAGCACCGCAGGGTCCCGATCCTGTGCGATCTACGAATGTCCTGCACGACAATGAATACTATCATTCCACTGGAGACTCGGTCATCCGCATAGAAAACACGCTCTTCAAAGTGCGTACGGCGATTGAATTTTGGAATATCGCATGCTGAATAGCACTTGAACAGGTTCATAAGCTGTTCTTGACCTACAATTCTGCAGTTTTCACGACACTGTTTGATCTGCCGGTGGAGACGGGTCGTGCAGAAGGCTTGTCTGACGACCTCCCAATCGTTCTAGAAGGGGAGACAGCGGAGAACTTTCGGATTATCTTGAAATACGTCTATGCGCGGTGCGTGTGCTACTGGCTACACAAAAATTGACCGTTTAATTATCACATTATTCAGTCCGAGCCAAACTCAGATCGCGAGCGTATCCATCACCGCTCTGGCCGAGATGATCTCGCTGGTACAATCGGCCCACAAGTACGAAATGGATGACTGGGTACACTGGGGGTTGCAGGTTCTTACTCGACTCCTCGAAGATCTCAATTCTCTGCCAGCGGAACATCTCCAGGCTCCACTCGCTGTACAATCTCCTCGAGGACATCGCAGAGCGTACTCGAATGATGACGCGCTGGTGCGAAGTCGTTGAGAGGGACAACCTTCCCATTCTCCCTGTACTCGACGCCGCCGAGAGATGTGGGGAATGAAAAGGACCAAGCGCACGAGCCGCGGGGAACGCGAAAAGAAAAAGTGGATAGAGGAGTTCCCAAAAAGGAAAGACGCATGTAGACGCCGGGGCGCCTAAACAGAGCGGGGAAGGAAGGTGGAGAGAGGGAAAAGAGAATGTATGGACGGGAAGATGGAGGGCTGGGAAAGATTGAAGGGAGGTAGGCCGGTGCTCACCCTGTGCGTCAGGCTCACGCCAATCATCGCCGCAATCGTGCTTTCCGCCAAATGCGCGAACCACCCACTCAGCCGTGCGGGCCGTCCACGCCTGATCCACTTGGGCTGCGCGCGAGCGTCAAGTCTTGCTGCTGTCCGTGGCCGAAGCTGGAGGAATTGGAAGACGGCGGGGGCGTGGACGCAGAGAAGTGCCGCTCAGAGCGCGCGCACAGGCGCGCTGGGCGGGCTGCTCGGCGCAAAGTCGTACGAGGTAGGCGAGTCGTGCTGCGACTCGTGGAGCGTCAGCAGCTCTGCGGCGCTCGGCCTCGCGTATCCGCTGTCATTCGCGCTCCGTTTCCTTATCTTTTCCTAGTCCGAGGAAGCGGGTGTTGTTGGTGTATGAGGCGGAGGACGCGGCACACAGAGAGCAACTGGGGGTGCTTGGACGTCGCGGTGGGTGACGTGTGACTCGTGAGGGCTCCCGAACGTCGGAGGCTGAAGCTATCGGGAGCTGTGCCGCCTAGACATACGCGGCTTGGGCGCCGGCGGGCGTGTTGGAGCTCGCCGAACCTAGCATCCGCAAGTCGACGAAGAGTAGTTGATCAAGGATGATGTGGTGAAGTGTTTGTCCACAGCCTCCATCGGAGATCGGCCCGCCTTTCCTTCGCCTCATTCTCGCCGCCTATCTCACGACAGTCCTAACCAAGTAAGTAGTCTCGCTACCATCCTAGGCCAGGTCCTCGCCCGAAACGAAATGCAGCGCTCGATCTTCCAACACCTCCTTCATTCCAGGTTTGACTTTTCTTTTACCTCTGACGCTTCTTAACATCTTAACACAGGGACTGCTTTTGCTTCCCCCTTCCTTCCATCTCCGACACGGGGTTCCACGCAAATTATTCCAGGATTCATGTGTATCAAATGCAGTGCGATCGATGTGCTCGCGGTTACCTACCCATTGGTGCGTGTAACCTGCGCGTTGTATCTCGAGTCTCGATGAGCAACGCACCTCAAATGTTTCGTACCGACATGCGTGAATCATCTTGCCTCGGGCTAGCTCTCCCACTCTTTATTTTTAATCACCCTCGTTCCGACATCCGCTTTCCATGAAATAATTGGCTCGCTTCCCGCCGTTTCTTCTGACGTCTGGTGAAATACCTTGCTTCCCGCTTTCTCTTCTCACGATCTATCCCAGGATCTGAATTCATCGGCATGTACCCCGAGTTTCAAGTCCCGATATTTCATTCCGATGTCTGAAATAGTTGGCTCCGTGCTGTTTCTTCGTTTCTATTGCAAATTGTACTTCGTTCCCACCTCCGTTCATCTAACTAACCGCTGCGTGGAATGATTCAACCGTTGCTTCCTTCTGTTTCTTCTCCAATTCCCACTCGTCCCCACATCCGCGTTCGTATCCGGCTGTCTCTTCTGTATTTTCTTAGATTCTATTCCAGGATCCCGGCGGCTGGCTGCATCAAGTCTCGGAGATTTTTCATTTTGTATTCCGAACTGGGGCTGCGGGGTGTCTGCGAGTTCTTCGGAGACCACACTCACAACGCGCTTGGCTGTATTGCGATTCAGAGCTTCACTGCTATTCTGATTCTCAGCGCATTTAACTGCTATTCATTCGCTGTGCGCGCTTTACTGTAACTGTTGCTATGCAGAGACTCCTTGCGTGCCAGTGTATTCGGACTCTGCGCGCTTGACTGCTCCAAAGGCTCACTCCGTCTCAGCCTTGAGTCCGGGATTTATGTATACCTGCCCCGCAGTTCCCCATCTCCAGTCACTCGCGGCGTCTCGGCCTCTCCTCCGGTATTCAAATATTCAAGAGACCGAGTCCATTGATCATTGCGGGATCGCGGTGGCTTCTCAATCTACGGTTCCCCCACCTCGCGATCGGGCGCTTGGCGCTTGAGTTTTGGCGTTTTTGTGGTTTGGACGAGTCACGGTGTAACAAAACCGTTGTGTTTGCAGAATATTTTATAGAGCGATTTGTCAGTATGAAAAGCGCATGGCCCAGTTCACATGCATCGATGAACAGCACTCGCTGGGACGACTCGCTGACGAGCGCGGGATGAGGTGTTCGTATAGATCTGCGGCGCGACAGATGGATGTATAGCCAAGTCTAACCGACATGGCCTTCGCAATCAAATCCAGGAACGAGGACGCCCCAGCGTCTTGGCGCCATGGTCATCCGACATATACCACTGGACTGCCGATGATGAATGTATTGCTCGCTAATGTAACCAGGAACGCCGATCGATTGAAAACTGTACAATATCTCGGGATTTCCGTTGCGCACATCCACGCCCCTTGCATTCATCTGATATGCATGCCACGAAGAAACCAATCAATCGAGGCTCAGACACTGCCACAAGACTGTAGGATTTGTTGATTAATACCCGTCCTCGCAATGAAATGTGGAATGAGAAACCGATGCGTACATGGGTCTTGTTCTATGCAATACGTCCCTTCGACGCAGTTCAAACACCCTTTATATGTCAGGCCGCCGCACCTGCCGATTGCATGCGTTCAGAAAAGAGAAAAAAGTAGGGATAGGAAACGCACTGTCCGAATTCAGGGACGGAACATTCCGTTTGCGCGATGGTCGAAGCAGCGTAGAAGCTGATGAGGAAGGCGATGGATAGACGGGATAGGTATGCCATCTTCTTTTCTTCTGTTTGTTGGGATGTCACCTAAAGCCAGACCCTTCTATTTATCGTGAACTCCGCGCCAAGATTATTGATACTAGTCGATGTCCAACACGCCATGTCAGGAGCAGACTTATTGAATTTTTCTTGGCTTGATGAATGTGCACCAGGCACAAGCAACAGTGTCGTAAGAATTCTGCCAACGTGGATCTAGACCGATATTTTGCCGTACTCCAGTGATATCAGCAGCTGGGATTAAAATTTCACACGATATCGTTTGCAATTTTACAGCTCGTTGCAAAATTGATGAGACTTGCCGAGAAATTGATGTGCCAATTTCCCCGCGCGATTGCGGGGGCATTTCTGCGCCGTTCGACAGGAGACCAGGCACGTTCGAATCGCCGTAAGCGGGGCTTTCATATGGTACCACATTTGTATCATAGTTTGAGATTTCATGTTATGGACCTCGAAATGAGCGGCGAAATGTCTGGGCCCATTTACAGCTCAATTCTAAGCCGTTTGGCCTAAAATTTGCATCGGCGATGTTTAGTCCGTGTCCGGCACAACGTGGTCCATTGCATGCTGTTGCATGCTATTGCCTGCCACCACTGTGGGGAGGTCCCACCGTTGATGTGACATCGTATGAACGACGGCACGCGATAGCGTGCAAAGGCGCAGAATGGACGCAGCACACCAGCTTCTTGCCTGACGCGTACCACGTATCGGCGATGCAATTTTTAGGCGCTCTGACGTACCCCAACCACGCCCGGCTCGACCGCACCGCAGAAGAGAACAAAAGGGAAGGAATGAAGACGTATCATTCGATACCCGCACGTCCATGCACGCCATCTCAATCACAGGCCCATCGCGAACGTGCGTCGACGATGCCTGGGGATGAGATGCGCGCGCGCGCTGTGTCCGTATTCAGTCAGCGCACAGCGGGAGTCATTCGGCCTGTCTACCAGATCCACGCCTCCGCAAGCCGTCATAGCCTGCGTCAATACCACCCGCGGCAGGTTCGCGACGGCGGAGATCTCCGCCTCAGCGCGCGTCTCGGTGCGC
Source organism: Mycena leptocephala (assembly GCA_029378395.1). Lineage (NCBI taxonomy): Eukaryota > Fungi > Basidiomycota > Agaricomycetes > Agaricales > Mycenaceae > Mycena > Mycena leptocephala. The sequence continues at coordinate 20,001 of JARJLF010000080.1, forward strand.
TGGAGTGCGAAAATGGCACCTACCTCGACGTGTCCCCCTCCACCCCATCGAGAACGGGTTGGCATCCTCGTCTCCGCGAGTCACCATCCCCCGCGGAGATACGAACGCGACGATCTCCGCCACAGCGCGCATCTCACCGCGTTGAGATGGAAACAGAGAAAAGGAGAAAGGATGGGCGACGAGGACGTACCATTCGATGTCCCCATTCCTTGGCCAGAGGGGTAACGGATGGGGGGGCCGTCCGGGGGATTATATGGGTAGGTTCGCCCGTCGCTCCTTTTGGAACCCTTCTACCACCTCTCCAGCCTCGCTTCGAAGTGGGACCAGTTCTCGTCCCCTAGCGCTCGCACACATGTGCAGCACCTTTCTCTCTTGGTCGAACTCCCGCGCATCCGCAAGATGCAGGTGCGGGGAATCCTCTCCCCTCTTCTCGCCCGTCTCCACCCTTCAACATTGGGTGACATCCACCGGTTCATCGAGGTTGTTGGTGGGTTCGACGCTGCTTATTAGTTCTTCACCTTTATCCTGTTTTGGACCCAAGGCTCCGTTCACACCCATGCATGCATGATATACGTCGAATTTTTTTTATCCAGCTGGGCTGGAATGGCTTCAATTGACGTTGCATGTATTACCTTCCGCGTTCGATACTACCTTGATCCATACACATCTTGTATCTTTTTTTTCTACCGAGAAGGGTCTCCTCGTTTGAATAGCACGTCGATCGGCTTCCACAGACTCTTGAATTACGTCTTCTAGACAGTGCAAAACAACCGCATTGACCCAGGATTCTGCCATCAATCCTAAATTGATGGCAGTTTTGGGGCTGTGCCTTTATTGGACGTTGGCTTTTGTGACGTTACTCACTGTGACCCACCTCGCGTTCTCCTCACCACCGCGAGCCTCCCACTCCAGCGAGTCTCTACCCCACTGTGTCGGTACTCTCAGGTCCCACTGATCCAATCGACCGTATGCATCTTTTCTTTCTTCTTTCTTTTCTTTTTTTTACTGATCTGAAGATCATTGATATCGCCCGGTGGACTGGGCTCCGCAGGCAGACGGAAGTTGCCTGCCGCTCTAAAACAAGAGCGGCTGCGACAGCACGGGAGCGGAGAGGCAGTGTCGTGTGATCTAGTGTCGTTTCTTTAACACAGTGTATTTTTACTTGTGGGTATGATACCGACATGCTATCCATCTTTTGCCAGTCATAATGCCTATAGTACCCCCGGGACACTTCCTGAAACTGGTGTTCCTAAGTGGGCCTGTGCTGTCTAATGCTACATACCTACCTACCTACCTACCAGTGTTCCGACCACGCCGATCTTGCCCTACGCATGTTTGTAGTTCTCAGCTATCCGCCCCAATCTTTGGCATCAAGTTCCTATCAGGAGATCCCAGGTAGATTGTCGCCGTGTTTGATCTGATGCAGGATCTACGTTTTTATTCGGTCAGAAGCCCTGGAAAAAGGTGTGCATGAGCATCATTTCGTGTGAATTCCTTTCTCCTTTCCACATCCCGAACTTCCGCTTGGTCTACAATCGTACAGTTTCCACGACCCACTCCGGTTGCCTGCATGATCTCCATGCTCCGGTTGTCTGAATCATGAGACAACAACCTTTTCAGAACCGTCTCAGGGTCCTTGTGGATCTTGGAGTCCAATCACCACGAGAGGCTCATCAAATGACCGCCCTTTCTGACATCGGAAACACACTTTGTTTTTTTGGGCCGCCATGACAGTCAAAGGTTGCGATCGAGATACTCCAAAAGCCAAAAAAAAACAAAAGGCACACATCTCACCGTCCATTCGTACCCCAATGACCCAGCCCGTCTCCAGCGTGACAAGAGTCGTCTCTGACGCCAGTCTGGTCCTAGAGATCCTGCTCTGTGTGGAGTCCGCTGACCTGCCACACACCGCCCTCGTCCAAAACATCTTCCGTCGGTGGAGCCAGTCTATCCTTTTCCACACCATCCGGTTGCATCCCACTAGTCATCCCCGCCAACTCCGTCAAGCCACCAAAGTGGCCCGCGTTCTCTCTGGGTCCCCGATCCTCAGCGCGTACGTCCATCGTCTCGAGGTTCCGTTTGTACCGGAGCCGCTGCGCATGCCGGCAGGTGCGCAGCTGGTCAACCTCTTTTCCCTCACCGTGCGCAGCTGGATCAACTCCGTCGCGGTGGCGGATATCTGTGTTGAGCTCCTCCGTCAGTTGTTGGCATGCCGCAGCTTGACCGAGCTCACGTTCGTCGGCAACTTCTTCTCCCCAGCAACATTGCATCATGCGCTGGATGGGTGCTCGCCTCACGTCTGGTCGGTCGACGTAGTGGCTGCTGACGTGCATCAGGCACCCACACATGCGGACTCGCTCGTTAACCGTAGCGCCACCGCCGTTGCGATCACCCATCTCTCGTTGGCAGTTGGGAGTATGGAGTCGTACCAGCCCTCGGCGTTGGACTTCTCCAACCTCACTAGCCTGAAAGTCAATCGATTGAGGAGCCTTTTTCCCCACCAGTCTCCCACCGTCACCCATCTTGAAGTCGTTGACGGTACATTGCCTTCTCTTTCGCTCGTCTCTTTCGATATCAGCCTAATAGTTTTTCAGTGTCCAGCCGCCGGCCGCAGGATTTTATAGTGGCGTTTGGTGCTCTTCGCAGTCTTGTCGTGGGCGTGAGCGTCTGGAAACTGCCTCAGGTTGTGCCCATGCTTGAAGCCCTCCCCACTCATAACAGACTCCGCAAACTCCAGATCTGCACTGACCTTCACCTTTTGGGCCTGGAAGCTGTCGCTTGCCGCAATGCGTTGCGTGGCTTCGGCTTCATGTTCACGCAGTGCCTCGCCCATGTTCCTCGATTGAAATCCCTCCAGTTACGCCCGCCGCCAGGTCGCAACCTCACAGAAGATGAGCTTCAGCATGCGCGGGACGCACTCTATCGCATTTACGATGTTACTGCTGCGCTGCAAGTTCTCGTCTGCAATAGTGACACCTGATCTGGGTGTGTACTCCGATTTCATCCCGCTCGCGCATTTCCTGATCTCTATTCATGTGTTACCAGCCTGCCTCTCCGTTCCTCTTATATTTATCTATTGATTCCCATTTTCGATCTCAATAGGGAACGCGTTATATATACAGGTGTTGTAGTGGTTCACTGAATATTTGTATCATCCGAAATATGTACTGTGATTCCATGCTCCATATATTAAAGGGTTCCTACCGACCACTAGCACCTCGTCTGCCTCACTCTCGCATGGGTGTCACCACTGTACTGGCATATGTGACGCGCTTCAGTTGTGCCTCAACCACGCTAGCTTCATCCGAAAGACTCGGGGCACAGATCAATTGCCTGATGTACGGTCCAATGACAAGGAAATGATCGTCGGAGAGTTTAGGATACTGGTATCGTCCTCATTGGAAATGGCGTTCTCAAAGGCAGTGTTTTTTTTTTTTTTTAAAAAAAGAAATAGAACGACATCGGCGACAGACCATAACCTAACCGCTGTTTAAGATCGCGTGGATGGGTTAGTCTGCCCTGCCTGGGGAACTTCGTGCAACTTACTCATCCACGTTAATTAGAGTCGCCCAATGAAAATCCCACTGGGAAAGCTAGCCTACCAAAAAGTTTTCGGTGCCAGCGACTTCGCTGACATGACATTGTAGGGCTCGTAAAGTCAGCCCGATGTTCAGAATCCTCAGCTCTGAATTCGGGGCCGGTGTTCCGAAACCCGCGAATTCAACATCATTCAATGTGTCGATATTAATGTCGTTGACAATTTAGATTGTGGCGATCATGAATGGCAAGCCAGTGGTACGTGAATATTCGAGGAATTTCAGGCCTCTAGGCAACTTCGCCGACATGACATTGTACGCTCGTAAAGTCAGCCCGATGTTCGGAATCCTCAGCTCTGAATTCAGGACCAGTGTTCCGGAACCCACGAAATCAACATCATTCGATGTGTCGATATTAATGTCGTTGACAATTTAGATTGCAGCGATAATGAATGGCGAGCCCGTAGTATGTGAATATTCGAGGAATTTCAGGCCTCAATCAGACAGCTCGACGGTAGTTTCCTTGCACCATACTATGCTCAAATGCGACGCTACCAATTATAAGGTGTAGGGAGAATTGGGGTTCCCGATTCCAAGGGGCAGGAGACGCTGTTCTAATTCCATACCTTTCTCCAATAACCAGTAGGCCATCTTCGGGTGCTCTTGTTGCCAAACCACAAGCAGCTGTCGACGCGGAAGTTGCTTGGCTTCTGGAGAAGGTTGAGAAGCACCCAGGGTACACAAAATCTCATTCCGACCGTGGAAAGGTGCTACAGAACCCGGACCGAGTCCAATCAGGGAATTTTGCCGCCGAGGTAACATCAACAGTTCGCAAAGCCTCATAGCCCGCCGAAATATCATCTACGACTGTGGGTTGAATAATGCTACATGGTTACACAGGACTCGCACTTCGAATTCAGAAAATCTCAACGACAGCAATAGAGGAGGCCCTTGGAATCTCACCAACGTCGCTCAAACGAAGCAATCAACCTGACTCGCATCATCACGATTTACGGGTGTGATGCACCCAACCGGGGGGCAGCAGTGATTGCAGATGGGAACAAAATACAGCAGGAAGATGCTTTGGGAGCCCGAGCTCTCAAGGCTTTCCTTCAATAGTGGTCCAATGACCATACTGTTGTCGATAACTAGATTAGAATCTCTCATTCTATGTTCCGCATCTTTTTATCGCTACTTTATTGCTACCTGTATGTACGACTGATGTGTAAGGCCTTTTTAATTTGAGTTAGTCTGACGCAGAATCCCGGAATGAATGCATACCACATCACAAAGAAGTGGATCTGATACTCCCCACCGCTGGCGAAGCAGTTGCAGGTCAATTTCAACTGCAGTTGCTCGTTCTGGAAGTAGATCAATTTTAACGTGCAAAGATGTTGCATGGCTTGCGCACTCAGACATGAACGCAATCTGAAGTCCGAGTAAGTACCTTCAGCCTGCTTGTGACCATATATAACCCTCCGTAGTATCAGTGTGTCGATGTGAGCAATATTCAGAGTCATAAAAACGGTTCATTCACCCTATATGTGGAAGTTTTTATGATTGATTTTTCTGTTTGTTTGCTGGAGCTGAGATATCTGTCTGAAGTTCAGAGCCATTTGGCTTTTGACTGACCCAGCCGACTCCTATTGAACCATTTTTTGAAACCACAAAGAGAGTTGTGGCAAGGCGAGGGCGGTAAATATTCGTTGGAACTCTGATCCAAGTGGTGCTTAAATGCATTGTGCTGACGATTTTTTGGGCTTCATAACGTATTTTTACAGTATCAAGACCCTAACATACCTGACTTCTTGTTCAACCCATCAAGATAAGTGTGGCGAATTGCGGGTTGTAAATATACGTCGGTCCCCATTTAGAAGCCGGATCAAAGTTCCGCTCGAATGCACCATGCTAAGGACTGATTTGGCTTCAAAAGGTATTTTCACAGTATCTAAAGGCACTAATTAACCTGCCTGAAAAGTCTTTGAGCCCACCAGGACGGCTGTGACAAATTGGAGGCGGTAAGTATTCGTTGGTCCCAATTTGTTGCGCCCGAATGTACTGGGCTGGAGATTTTATCTAGCCGCAAAGCTATTTAGACAGCATCTAAATCATTGACTGACACGTCTGAGATGGTTTGTTACCCCCCCTAGTAGTTATGGCAAGTGTGGGTGGTAAATATTCATATCTGGACGCTTTTCCATGTTTTGTTCCGATCATTTGTCACGCTGTCACATTATCACCGCCGTAACTTCCCTTTGTTCCTGCCACCTCCTCTGCCACCTCACCCAAAAAAAAGACACTGCAAACACAGAGAGAGGAAAGTACGTGAATTCCAACCATAACTCGGTGGCTGCCCTTCGTGAAACCCTCCAAGCTGCCCGCTGAGTCTGACCATAGGCACTATGGGTGGCAGAGGAGGGTGGACCGAAGACGCAAGCCGCTCACGTCAAATTCTCTTCAATTCATCCTGTGGAGTCTATATAACCAATGCTGATAAATTTACAGATCTTGGCTAAAATCCAGGGCCGCACTCGCAGCGGCAAGCTGTACCACCCTCCCTGGGAGGACTTTGCGTCTTTGAAAATCACCGACCTGGTGGCATCCGGGTTCCAGGTCCATCAGACAGATGTTTCCCTCGAAGAGCTCCTCGCCGCTGCCCAAGACGCATCTGAGACGCGTTCTCAAGCCTTCGAGGATGCTGAGCTCGATTCGGATGATGGGAGTGAATGGGAGGATGTCGATTCACGACCTCCTTCTCCGCTTTCTCCGCCGCCCCAATCTCGCTCGCCTTCCCCGGAAACTCCGGTAACCCTTGCGGCGTCGCCAGCCTTGCCCGACGATCTGCCCGACCCAGACATCTTGCCGCTCGCAGACTCCCCACTACCTTCTCAAAAGTCACGGAAGGCGCTTCACGACAAGCGCCGACGCCAGGTGAAGCGCCAGAAGCAGGCATCCTCACCCTTCATCCGTCGAGTACACCCCAAATCGCTGCCGACACATCGCATGCTCCCGCCCCAGACGTCTGATTTTGACGCCCACAGCTTCGAGACCACCAAAGGCGGACATTGGTTAGGCCGACGCCGCCCACAGCCGCGCAACTCAGCGCAAAAGAAGAAGTCTCGAGAGCGCTGGAACGCCCAGCGGCTACGCACTCTGAAGGAGCTGCTGAGTTTGGGATATTTCTATATCAGCTGGGATGGCAAGTGAGTCTTGACATACCGAATTTCGATCAAATTCTCACCTGCATAGTTAAAGACGGCCCCTTCTCATCCTCGACCGCCATGGGAGGATAATTGCCGTCATGGTCGGTGCGCCGGAGGATCCTGAATGGCCGTCTGTGGTCGCCAAAGCCGCCGAAGCAATGAGGCAGGCGCGGGAAGAAGGATTAAGGACCGGAGCGTTCACTTCCGGCGATGACTTGCATCGCCGTGGATTGTATCATACTCTGAAGGGAGGCGTGTCGTATGGCGGCGGCCAAAAGGTGCGGCCCTAAACAATCGACTTTCATTTCCGTTCATTGACAATTGCTGCTTCATCCTCAAGCGTCCCGGCAATCTGGTCAACCCCCTCTTCAACAACACTTATTCCAGAAGCTTGTCAAAAATATGTACGTTCGCCGTGTGTGCGGTTTCCAGTCAAGTACGTTCACAGCCACCCCTGTTACTCTGGCTTACCTTCTCAGGCGCGTTTCGGACTTTCGCCCCCAAACTCTTCGACGACTATGTCACGGACCTTCAGGCCCTTTTCGACCACCACCCTGGCCTTCAGCACAATTTTTCGAACTCCATCTACCCCGCAATCACGTTCAATTTAGGACCTCAATCGGTCGCTTTTGATCACGCTGATGACCTCAATAGGCCGCTCGGCTGGTGCGCTGTCACGAGCGCCGTCACGAACGACGGCGGCTTTGATCACACGAAGAGCGCGCATTTGTACATGAAGCAGTTGAAGTTGGTTATCGAATTCCCCCCTGCCGCAACCTCTCTGTTCCCCTCTGCTGTCATTGATCACGGCAACACGCCTCTCTCTGCAAAGGAAACACGTTACTCCATTACTCAATATGCCGCTGGCGGGTTGTTTCGCTGGGTGAAGTATGGATTCCGAACTGCGAAGCAGGTACTTGCCCAGGGTGGCCGCACGCTGAAAGACGCGCTTGATGGCGCCCCGGGTAAACGGCACGATGATGGCCTGGATCTGTTCTCCAAAGTAGATGGATTAGCGGCTGACCATGCAGCGTGTTTTGGAAAATAATTAGTGATGTATCTGCGACATAAATTGCAATTATTTTGGAAACATCTTTTCCGACGCGTGCAATGTTCTCGTCCACCTCGTCTGCCCACTCGGCGCTGACCTGGAACCAAATTCAAAGGTGAGTAGCCTGTATATTATGAACCCAAACCAACATCAGCGCGGGTTTCTGAACAGTTCACGGGTATCGGGTCGCGCCAGCAGGCGTTTGTCCTGCCTTTTGAGACTTACATACTGCAATACTCCTCCTAAGTACAGTCTACGTTGATTCTAGCTACGTATTCTCAGTATTGTCACGAAACCAGTCGAATTATGTATTGATTATCTAGTGAATCTCGTGCTCGCCAATAAATGGATGGATTTTCAAAGTTGTTGAATGAGACGAGACAGAATTGGATCGAGCGCGGATTAATGAAACAAAGACTTACGCAGGCAGTTTGGGAGGTCGAGTTCGGTTCAGGTGAGGAGGGAATGACTTGAAGGAACGGGCGGCTGTACTGGTATCGGGGAACGCCTACAGAAAATCAAAATCTATTAAGTATCAAGCACCTGTCGTAAATGAAACGCGACGTACCTCCTTCCGTGCATGAGTAGTATTGAGCTGGGGTGCCTCGAGTTGATTCAATACAAGTGCTCAGCGGAGCTCAACCATTGGGTCAGAATGTGCGTACAGACCTCCTTCGCCTCCCGCTCCTTCACCGCCTTCTCCGCCTCCGACATAGTGGGCGTTAATAAATACGGGACGCTGACAATACTTCAAGTTGGATTAGAATTTTGAAATAAAAGCAAGAACAAAATGAACACATACCTTCCTAGCAATCAACGTCTCGGGCCCTTGCCGATATTATTGAACGTATTCCTTGATAGATGGGTTTAATAGAAACATATGCTCACTTCAAAATATGAACGTACCTTGCGTACACATCCAGTGCAAGTTCAAGTCCGAGTGACTTGTTCAGTAGAAAATCAAGTCAGCATTCATACCTGAGACTAAATAGTCGGCCCTTGATAACCAAGTACATGGACCTGGTTGAAGCGAACGAAGCCTCGAAAAGTAATCGAGCTTACTTCCGACAATACAGCCATAGTTTCGGCCTCTGGCAGCATAGTGGCAGCGTTCGAGATCTGAGTAAAAATCAAGCGAGTATTTAAGAATCGTTATTGAGATGGACGTACCTCGCGCTGGTGAATCATAGTAACGACGTCTCAGCGTTCAGAACTGGAAGCGCAGGTTAGTGAGAGATTGAAGTCAATATGATTTCGAAGCTGCCATACCTTCAAGTGCATGTTGTTGAGCGATAGTAACGACGTCCCAGTGTTCAGAGAGCATCGTGAACTGGCAAGGAAGGTTAGTGAGAGATTGAAGTCAAATGAATTCGAAGCTGCCATACCTTCAAGTGTATGTCGTTGGTTCATAGTAACGACGTCCTATCGTGAGCTAAGGAACCAAAGGTCAGTGAGAGATTGAAGTCATATTAACTCGAAGGTGATATGCCTTCAAGTGTATGTGCATAGTAATGTTAAATCATAATAACGCCGCGCGAACGAAGGAACCAAAGGTTAGTGAGATTGAAGTCAAATAAATTGTAACACCCGCACGCTCTTGCGTTGTGTCCCCCACATGTCTCCTGATCATCCTGTGGGCCCTCTGCCCGGCAAAGGCCCGGCCATTGCCGTATTCGAATGGGTTTCCAGATTCGGCCGCTACGCTTTGTTCCATATAAGGCAATTTCTAGATATCTCGCACCTTTCAAATCAGCCGGTTCACAGTGCGCCAGGTACACATTATCCTTCATTTTCATCTTTATCTAGCTCTAATACCGCATTATTCGGCCTCTATTGCGGCCCGTTCGGGCCCCTCTCATCTGTAGTTGGTGTTCTTTTTCAAGTATTGGCTGCCTATCCCGGGACTCTAAATAGCTCTATATGCCCGGTTTGTGATGTTACCTAGTGTTTCCATACCCTCTGAATCCGAATCCGACGTCGGAAAGGCTCTAAAGTCCCTGGCCGACGAGGTGAGTGCATCTCTCTCCGACCTCCTCCCAATAACATGAGCGGTGCCGCTCAACGGGTTACGCTGGCGGTTTTTTTTTTTTTTCTCAAGCAGATGGGATGTACCCGAGAGTTTGAGGTCGGTTTTTGCAGTTTTACCGTCTACAGGTGCGAGGGTGGCACGTCGCCAAGTTTGGCCACCGTTACCCTTTTTTCACCAGACGCTTTCCCCCAACCGTGCCTCTTCCCCCCCTCTTTCGACCTGGCCGAACAAGTATATAACGTTTTTGGAGCCTCCTGAGTCCTCGCTTTCGCGCCTCAGTCTGCAGACTCCAACACCCACACTGTTCTCATTCACATAAATCCAAAACGTTTCCAATCTGCTAGAATTTGGGCTCATATACTGTTGTGATAGTATAAACTTTTTCCAAACGCACTCCCGAATATTCGCGTCGTTGGAACAGTGCACAAATCACAATTATCCACGATATCCGTATTTTCACCTTCTGGGCTCTACCCTGCGCGGAGGTTGCCTGGATGGCCGATCCATTGGGCTAAAAAATTTGTTTCACTGATTACCCAGATGGTAGCGACAACGACGCTGGTATCATCGGCTCCAACCATGGTTTGCGTGGACATCTTTCACCCTACTATTTGCTCTCACCCACATATTTATTTTTTAGCTGGAGCTGCAGACTTTTTTCATGAATATTTGCTGCCCCCCAGGTTCGGGAGACCTCCAGATTCAATGGGAATTTTTCCGGAGCCGTCAGCGCAACAGTTCTTTGGCTGCTCCTTGTGTGGCCGGCGCCGACCGCTGGTTTATTATTATTATTATTATTATTTAATGGTTTGCTTCGGTCTGGTCAAAGAGTCCTCATCCTCCAAGGGGCTTTCAAACCTTCCGAATTGCCCTGTATTTATTTCACAGCTATCCCGCCAGTGGTTTCCGACTTGCACCATGTATACGCCTCAAGTTCGCAGGTTTTTTTGTTTTTGTTTTTGAATTTCTTTTGCCAGGATTCAAGCCAGGTCGATCTATGGCAAGGTTTTAGACACCGAAAGATTCACGTGGAATTTTCTTAGAGGGTTACGAGCAGCGGTTCTTTACCTGCTCGATCTACACCACCGGTTGGTGATCTGGGGCTGAAGCGATACAAACGGGCTGTTGTCGCATCAACTTCAGTTCGGAGCATGAATCTTAGTTAGAATCCACCTTTGCTGGATGTTTTGTGATGTATGTAGTCCAACCTCTTGCCAAGGCAGCGTCGGATCGTGGTGGGAACAATTTAGCTGTGCTCGGTAACTGATCGACGTCCGATGTGACCAGGTGTAACATCTGATTCATTGGTCGTTTGATGTCGATTCCGCTTTGGACGCTCGCTTGGACCCAGCCAGGCTCCCCGGCCTCTTCTCCACTAGGAATATATACTGTCACGATTTTGACTTCCGACCTGAGTGACTCTCTCCTAAGTCTCACTCCATGTTTAACAAACTGGGCTCTCAAACGGCCGCTTGGTCCATACACAACAAGCGAGCCTACGACATCGATGGCGCGTTTAATCGAGCACATCTCCCAATGCTGAGTTGACCGGCACTGTGTTCTGTCAGATTTTTGGCAAGATCCCGCCACTTTTTTATAACAAGTGCCGCTTTTGTCCCATCTAAGGCTCCAACCTTTTCCGTGTATAAACGTTTATACACGGTTATAACCGTTTCCGTTTCCGTTTGTTGTGCCGCTGGGTTCAAATGGTTTATAAACCTTTTCTACAAGGTTTAAACGGTTCAGAAATTTGGAGCACTCAATCGTGTTTGCCAAGAAAAATGCCGCAGAGATCCCACCTGAATTTGGGCTAGGACTGTCTCTGAGATCTTGAGACTCTCTCTCAACAGCAGAGATCCATGCTCTGACTTCCCAAAAACTCAACAGGGGATACGATCCGAATATGGCAGTTCCTCAGGTGGTTCCTGGCTTGGCACGTCGAGCAGTGCTTACCTACCTTCTCGAGGACGTTTGACTTCAACTTAACAGCATTGGTTCCCGAAATCATCGACTCACGGTGTCGCTAGACCATTCCATTCAGGGCTGCCATTCTCGAATACAAGTTCACAGCGCGCCGCAGCCATCCGCGAGTGTCTTGGTATGGACCATTTTGAACTGAATTCATAAATATATTGAACTGAAATACAAAAAGGTCACAAGCGAAGCAATACCTGATTATCTAGCAGCCCAGAGGCTGAGTACTGCCAGCTCCAGGTCAGTACTTCTGATACCCTGAAAATTACCATGTATAAACCGTTTCAAACGGTTTTAAAACATTTTCTAACCGTTTCCGTTTGTTGTGCCCAGATCCATACACGGAAAACAAAAGGTTGGAGCCTTAGTCCCATCCAAGTCGGCGACACCCGGATGGCCCAGAAATGGTTAAGTGACCACACAAGAACATCTTGTCGTATGAAGGCCAGAGAAGAAAGCGACGAGCGCCGACACTTGGCTCAAAAAACACCAGCCCGGTACTGCTAATGCGCCGTCGAACATGGGTTTTGATGCGCACATCGGCTCTCCCGCTCGTCGTTGCTCACACGAGTATCTGTCGACTCCGGGCGCACTATTATTTCTGCACATCCGATGATCGGTCAGTCATCTTCCTTTATTCTTTTTTTGCCATGGTCCAGACGTAGGTGATTGTTGGATTAGAGCCCGTACCGGAGGATAGTCCCCCAATCGAGCCCGAATATTTCTCCTGTCTTGCATGGACTGACTCTGAAGGCCGACGTGTTTTTTTCTCCGCAGGTGGTGCAGATGCAGACAGGGATTGTCTGGCTGAACCACTTCCCCGTGCACTGCGAGATGCTCATACTGAACAAACTATTGCAGAAGCGACATGTTTGCAGGATTTAGAAGAGGAAGACCCATTATTCTGCAGAGGGTAGATCTCGTTTGCTTTGAATCTAGAAAATTGAGCTGACTTTTGAAGGTGGAGATGACACTGACATCACGGCCGAAGAGCTGAACATTAAGCTCTTTGGCCCCGATTCCAAATGCGAATGGTCCCCATACCCTGTAAGCTCTCTATTCGTGGACTTCAAAGCTGTCTTTGTTGATGCAACCCAAATTAAAGGCCTTTATAACGGATGTACTTTTTAGTTCACATCGACCACGATTTTCCAGAGTGCAGCAAAAGGCAGTCTTATCTTGCACCAAAGATCTGGGAGCAAATGTACGCAGCTACAACGGATTTCGTAGGACCCCCGAGGCACTTTTGTCTGACGTTGGTGATCCTACCAAGCGTCAACCATCGGGCCGCGGCCTACTTGATTGAGATAGCCGACTCCATCAAGAAGGTTGGGGTTTTTTTTTTTTTTTTTTTTTCTGCGGGCCTTCACATTGACATATCATTTTCATAGGATATGTCGAATCCTTTTACGCGATCCGGGGTGACCCTTTATCCCGAGGACGCTGGCAACAGGCTTGAAGGGGTTTGGCACGGAGATAAAATGCTCCGCGACATTCCAGACCACCTTCTTTCACCGACGGTCCAGCAAAATGGACCTCTATATTATGTCAATGAGTTGGTTCAAGGTTCGGATGGGTCCTGGTTCCCTCCCAAACGCTGGCTTACCCGCGATGGTGGAAAGATCATGCTTGCATCTGGGTTCAATGTAACAGAACATGCTGTATGTATATTTCTCAGCCCTTCCCGTGTCGCGTATATTTGAAGACTGACAGTTTTTGCCTTTGGCGGGATGGCAGCCTACCCGTTCAAGACAAGAGCCTTGAGATTGTCGAAGTCTCGTCTTTTGAGTTCAATTTCCCCAGATTCTCGACCGCACTTCCGGAATCTATCCATTAGCAGGTTCGCCCATTTTTTCATATAGTCAGGTCGAGAAGTTGACGTTACCTGCACTAGGCGAGAGCAATCGATTTGCTGAAGAAATGCCGCTATTCATGGACGATGTATGGGGGAACAAATATAAACAGCGGAACTAGCACTTTCCTTGCTATATGTCCAGTGGTGCACTTCCGCGTACAAAGTTGGAGAACGAGTTCCATGCTCGTTTTGTTACTACCTCTCCATCGGCTTCTCCATTAGAAATAATGCAAGGTGTTAGAGCGTCGGTCGAGTGCGCTCAAAAATTTCTATTGGTTCTTTTACGTTCTCAGCCATTTTATTTTCAGAGAAACATTCGCCGGACCTGTTGTTGCATCGGACTGTGACGTAAACGAACCCGTCTTGCTTAGCCTGTATGGCCTCCCGTTTGCCAGTTACAATCCCATGCAGGCTGAGCTTTGCGGTTGCGCGGGCCTCTATACGAACTTCTTTTGTCGGACCTGTAAGGCCGGTGGTACCCGGGACTGGAAACAGTCCAATGAGGGTTTTGCGGATGTTCTGAAGGCAAATTCAATTCTCATAATTGGCATCGCAGCGCTGACCTAATTACGGGCAGGGGACATGTGGGATCCTGTAGACACCGCAGAAGAAACATTCCAACAAATACTCACCGCACTTGAGCCAAATGTGGCTACAACGTTGACTGAAGCTGTCCGCTAACCTGCTTATCAAGCAGGTCACACAATCTAATCTCCCACACTGCCACTCATCAGATAACGCCTCGCAGTGAGCCACCACAATGAGTTTGCGTCCTCTTGCAGACTCTGCGCGCATTAGCTCTTTGCAGTATGTTGACGGATCACTGAGATCGGAATGGGCCCAGCTGCTCGAGGCAGGGAAATTTAGATCGGCTCTAGCAGAACAAGTCGATGATATCGTCGTGCTTGGTCTATTCAGCCGCATCACTCAAAAACCTCTGAGCCGTCGATTTCTACCGGTTCTCTTCTCTGGGCGGGATATTCCCCTCGATATGGAAACCATCCGCGCGTTCCGGGCTATTACAGATCAAAAACAGGCACATATGCTCGTTCCTGACCAAACATACGACCGGCTTCTTCGAGAGACTGACTCTCTCGGGAAAGAATTGTGGGGGTGGGGCAAGAACAAGCTCCATCTTCAGGGAGATTACTATGCGCGTGCAGCCCTCTTTTGGTGCGAAGAAAAAAAAAATCATTTTCACTGATCGTTCAGCTTAATGTTACGTGTGCAGGGCGCTTCAAGCGTATATATGCCTCATTGCTCCCTGGTCCCCGTCCATCTGAAGGTTGTTCAGATGGGACAGACAAGAGAGGTGGGATTTGGCGTTGTAGCATCCCGAGTGCTTCATCCCGGGGAGTACATTTACGAGTGCATTGGACTCTTGACGACCGATGAAGCCACTGAAACAACTGAATTATCCACTATCACCTGCCCACACCATCATACCTGGCATGTTTTTTGGGGTCCCATTCGAATGCTCAATCACGACTGCTCTCCGAATGTACAGGCGAGTGCAATCTTTGTTTTTTTCTTTTCTTCTTTTCTATCCTCTTACTTCCGTGCAGTACGTAGAGATTGAAAACACGCGGGCTATGGTCGCACAGACTCTGTGTTCGGTTCACCCTGGACAAGAGCTCTTTGTCGACTATGGGAAGGATTTTTGGGGAGGGCACTGCCCTTGCAACACCTGCGAGCGCCTACATCACTCGAGCACACGCACCAGTGCCTTGCAACCCGCGCCGAGTACCAGTGCTCAGGATGACGAAGAGGGGCGGCAAATCGAGAGGCGTGCGAAAGAGACAGTGCGCAGATGCCAGCGTAGATTCAAAGACATCGGGAAGAAAAGAGGGAAGCAGGCTGAGGAATGAACACTGTTCTCGACACCTTGCTCGCCACCGTCGCTGAAGAATAGATCTGTGGGATGGGGCGAGTGTAAAATCAGTTTAGTAATAAAATATTCTCAGAAGATATGATGAAATGATAACACAAAAACTCAACACGTTATATAAGGAGCCTATACCGGATTTCCCGGGACTATTTTTATCAGCCTCCGTGTTCGCACGATGCTCCTCACTTCGTACTCTTAAGGCAAAGGGACTCGGCTAAGTCGTACCGGCACTGGTCGTCTGTGTCCGGTATCGGTCACATTTAATTCCTTGCCCATGTTAGGCCCTTTCAATGATAGCTGATAATGCTAAACACAATCAGCAAGGTCGAACCGACGAGCACGGGGCTTTTCGCCACTGCTATGCGGAACTCTGTCCTGGAGGCGCTATTCCGTTAGATTATTGATCTGATTCAGAAGCTCGTTGACAAACCGAACTGGAATCTAGCCTCAGCGTTGGAGTTTATTCCGGAGGTCTACGAGCCGGAGTATCGCACCACCGGGGATTTCTGCGACTACATTCAGAGCCTGAAGACTGGGGGTTTCGACGCTGGCATTCAACGATCGCACACGTTCAGACAGGAATTTTATACCTATGTTTTATAATCTTGAATATTATTGCGCCCGGCGCTGAGGACTTGAATCAAATGAAAATGACCATTCGGAATCCTTTTACCATACGAATGAGCTCGGCAGAATAAATACACTCATCCATTTAAATGAAACTTTGATAAAGTATGCATTGTTATATACCACGACAAACACGTTTAACCGTAGCCGAGGCATAGTCGGGCCATAGTACCATAGATTTCATAGTGGTTCATAGTACTGTAGAGTACTACTAGTATGCGGCGGTTCACCGACCACTATGCAGCACTATGCAGCACTCTATTGAGAAGAGCATCTGGGATTGTTCAGGCGCATCTGGCCAGTAGAGTGCAACCAAAGGCCAGTGTGCAGAAGGTCCGTTGAATAGTAAAAGAGAACGTACTACGATGCGTCATTGGTACGTTCAGGCTGCCAGCTTAAATTGGAATTCGATTTTAGCGAGAAAAAGACAAAGAAAGAAAGGGTAGGACAAGCTTACCGGAGCGAATTTTTAACCGGTTGGATTCGCGGTGCGCGTATGGAGATAGGGAAGCTGCGACGACGTCGTATTCGGCGTCTCAGCATGGCCGCATGGATTCATTGTGTCTATGAAATTTAATTAGGCCAACGGCGCCCTTTCCACGGATTAGAGTCCTAGGGAAAAAGATCAATTGACACGGATTCGAAATTGCAGTGTCCTCACCAAAGAATTTGCGACGTAAGAGCAGGTCCTCATGCAAAAGTCAAGAGGAAGTCGAGAAGCAATGCACGTACAGCTCAATCCATCTCCCCCCAATCTCTTTTGGACGCGCGTTTCCAGAAGTGCGTGATTATTCCGCCGGCGTGCAATGACGATAGAAGCTTGAAAATGCTATGTCAGTCACTAAAGGCACTGGATTACGAACATTAAATACGGAAAGAGAGTGGATTGAGGAGGAGCGGAGATTCAAGGGACCGTCCCGGCGGCTCGCGACTCTCATCCTTCAAGACCGATCGCAGCAAGAAGAATCCTGTAGTCTTGTTAGCTCGAGGACGAAGCCATAGACCACTTTCCGCTCGTATTGGATGCCAACATCCGTCCCAAACCGCGTTCAAGAAATGTGCACCACCCCGGCGGCCAGGTTTCTACAGTGTGCTGGATTGTATGGGCAAATGCGTGAAAGAATAGCTGTGAATTCTGCAGTTCAAACTCCGCTAAAATCATTCCCCTTGCTTATAACTTATCTATGCGACAGCAGCCGTCCAGGTTGAGGTTGAGGCCAAATGTGATGAGCTTTATGTGTTGTATGGCGACTGACTTTCTCCAGCAGCAGCCGCGGCCGATGACGCCAGCAATAAAAGTAAGTATGAAATGGGTACACCCAGGGGCAGCTATTCAGACCCATCAACCTAAATCCTATCCGTCTAATCTCAGAATGTGGTGCTAGAGACGTAGAGGAAAGCAGGAAGGTGATAAAGCCACTTAAGAATGCCACACCGAAATGCGGGAACTTGAATGAGAACACGCGGCATTTACCTGAAGAGAGAAAGGGTCAATGTAAGGTCGAAGGGATATACAATTCAAACACAGCGTGGCTATATCACGACGGTCTTGTGGGGCGGTAGACTGCGAGGTACGCTGCGGCTAGGTCAGATAGTGCTGTCTCGTACAATACGAATATGACCCACCGAGAACTTTGGCCCTTACGCTGAACTAGACAACATAGCATTCAACCTATACTCAATTGAGATGTCAGGTGCTCACCGGATGAACAAAATCCTCGGACGATTAAACTGAAGAACACTGACCACGTCTGATGGATGGTCAATGCAGACACGCAAGAGTAGGACTGAGAAAAATGATGGATGATATCCGAGTGGGTTAGATGCACGCAGAACGAACCAGGGATCGGGCAGGAAACGCACCGAGTCCCAGAGAACAAGCACAGAATTCGACATTGACCAGTACCAATGCGCGCAAGATATTAGAAGTGTCGAATTCGGGAGCTGACGGGAGTTCCTTGAGTACGGGGTAATTGGTTCAAAAGCCCTGGTCGTATTTCAAAGAAAATGGGGGAGAGGACGCCCCAGCAGGAAATAAAAGATCACTTAGATAGGGGGAAAGAATCAACGATGGCATCGCGCGCGCTCACAGAAGAGCAAAAGAGACGAACGCGCTTCGAGTGAAGGACGCTGGTGCTGGTTTGCTGTTGCAGTGAGGCGACGTGGACAGTGAGATAGTCCCGGGTAATACAATCTAGAACAGATGCTTCAATCGAAATCACCGGGGTGAATCGTAACGTTCGCGTGTGGGGGGAAAACGAAAGGGATAATCTTATAGCGACGGACCTGATTGGTGTCCTAAAAATGTTGGGATAGTACAGGAATGTGGGTATACCGACCGACATCATCAGTAAATGCATCAATAGGCGAGAAGTGTGAGTGGGATGTGCGCGTTACAGGCCGCTGGGACAGTAGTAGTGCGGAAAGCGAGGGGAGGATATCAGCGCCGGGCGCGTCTCGGAGGGACATAAAATTCTATGGCTGAATACGACATGCCTGTCAATGATTGCGCCAGTGATTTTTGGGTCAAAAGGCGAATGTCGATGCCGCAGCAGGATTCTAAAGGAACTGGACGTGGAGTTCGAGGGATTGAGGCAACGCTGAGTCGCGCAAGGCAGAACAGTAAGCGGCAGTGTAACAAGAGGTGTGATGTGCACACCCCTTCATTTCCGCATGGCGTTGCGTCCCTTCTGAGAATGGTCCTTTTCGGCCTTCAATCGTGTGCGTAGGATTTGAGGACCCCGAAATTATCGAGAATCAACCGTGGCCAAAGAGTGTGAGGTAGCATTGATGCAGGAGGGAGCTATGTACCTGACGGCGCGCCTGAAGGATTCATCAGTAGACTGCGTGATGCAAATGAAGCGGGATATGACGATGAAGAAGAACAAGGTGAGTAGTCTCCGTGGTGAAGCGCGTCACTGCAAGCATCGGATCTTCCGTACATATAGGAAAGACGGCCAAAGGACCAGGGCGGAGATGAACAGAGAGAAAAAAACCAAAGCATGTTCGAGGAAAAACAGATGGGCACGCACCCAAAAAGCCCTATTCATCTCCCCAATCCCTCGTGCATTCGTCTTGGGGACACGGAAGGGATTATGGGTTGGGATCGAGTAGGGGTTGAAATAATGCGACGCGAAGGCGTGCAGTGTTGAGAGTGGAGGGCGCAGTCATCGCGTTGGAGTTCCCTTTGGGTGGACGAGGATTAAGCAGAGCGGCTGGAGCAAGTGGAGCGAGCGACTAGCGAGCGGTGGTGGTGGTGGTGTGAGTCAGAGAACGTCGGAGCCGATGAGCGTGATGGCCGCGGCGTTGAGAACGCAGTGCCGAGGGCGGGAAGCGCGGGAAGGGCCGGCACACAGCGCGGCGTTGGTAGGAGAGAGCGGCTAGGTGGCGCCAAACACTGTGGGGCGGGATACATCGGAAGTGGCCGGAAATTCGAACAGAGTGGGCGGCTTTATCTGAAGATTGCGGAGTGAATCGGGTAGAAAATCCCAGAGAAACAGTAATCTGCGCATGCACGACAGAAATAAAATTAGTAGTGCGACATCTAAGAGGAACGTCTGGTGATATTGCTGCCGGTAAGCCAAGATGTCAGTTCAGATACAGTTCATGGCCAAGAAACTGGCGAACAGAGCGCAAACTCGAGGGGAAATGATCAAGGACGGCAAGGATAAAATCGATATTGTAGCCCAGAAAGTCGAGGATTGCAATAGACGGCGCCAACGACAGTGCTACCTCGGAGAACGGAGACGATAAAGTGAAGATGGGTATTGAGGTATATGGGTATGCGTATCTGCGTATTCACCTGTGGGTGGTTGGAAAGTTAACGAGGCCGGGGGCATGAATGCAGCTTCGAGGTCCGGGAGTACGTAGATCAGAGGAATGGCTCCATGAATCCGGAGCACGAATCAGCGAGAAAAAAGCGGTCGCGCATTGCGTCTGGATTGCGAGTGTGGTGGTCGAAAGCAAGAAGCGGCACTGCGGACCACCAGCCGAAGTTTGATGATGCGTGCATGCATCGCCACAGACCTCTTTCTCTCCACTCCCTCGATGTCACCGAACTCGACTCTTTTGCTTTCGCTTCGTCTCTGGGCTAGATCTCACAAGCACGCAATATAACCACTTCAAATCGCTTCGACTTCTCCATCAACACACGGCCTCGAATGTTGCTTTGAATTTGTATCCATTTCGCGATAGTAACCGCACCTGTGATTGTTGCGATCTGAGTGCCCGTCTAGATACGAATCAATGGACTTTCACCTATAATGGATGAGTATCACCGACTTCCTTACCCTTTTTCGCCAGCGTAAGGTTCCTTAGGCCCGCGAAGAACAAGTGCAACGATGAGCGGCGGGAAAGGTATAGAGATGCAGGCGGCATACGCTTTGAGGCGGTGTCAGGGTCTTGGTGAGCCCCTAACTTCTCTTTTATGAGACCCTCAACGTCTATTCCATTTTTCAGGGTGACCCTAACCTAGAGTCTTCTCGTCACGCTGCCTATCTATTTCTTCTTCTCCCCTGCGACGTCTGTGCAGCGTGCGACGGTGTAGGTTCCCATTTCTAGTCACCGCCGAAGCGCTTGTGCGCAGCCCCACCCCGTCTCGGCGTATGGTATCGGGGAGGACTATCGGTGGCCTCACGCCTTCTTCCCGCACGACCTCGGCTACTCCAGCTCGTGCCGAGCAGCGTGGTCGTGCTTCCGGATGCTATGCTGGTCGCGGCGCACGCCGGAGCACAGCGCGTCCGATTTTGAATTCCCTTGGGGTGCATGCGATTGCCGCGGGAGAGGGCGGGATGGCGGTTGTGCACGCACTCGTGCGGATGTCGCTGCGGATGCGGCTGCTGTACCAGCAGCAGACGAGCGTGGAGCTCTCCAACGCTCACCCTCGTTGCTATCCTGCAAACCTCGCGCGCTCGTGGTGTCGCCATTAATCTTTGGCCGTTGCGCGCACGGCGTTTGGGTGTACGCATGGCCGCCATCCCCAATTCCATTTCTCAGAGACTTGAGTTTCCTTTCTTTTATTTTCCTTCCTTTCTCTTGGCATTAGCAGATGCGTGTGCGCAGTTCGGGATGATCGGAAGCTGCTTGAGCAATTGTGGATTGCCCGTCGCTGTGCAGAGTTTGCCTGGCTCGTCCCACATCGTGCTCATCCGCGATGAGAGGGAACTCATTCTCGGCATTCGCTGTGCTGTATCCCGTCCAGCTTCTCGAGCGCAGCGCCGGCCTGCATCCACCCCTCGCGTCTCATCGAGCGCAGTGTTCGCCTCTGATTGCGCGTGATGTTCTTTTTTTATTTTATTTTTTTTTGAACGCTACTTTTCCCTTCCCATGTTTTTCTTCGCCGTTCGTTTTCTGGCTCGCGTCGGGAATTTATGGGTTGTCTGCCCTTGCGGTCTTCTCTCCCTCGGCTCCTGCCCCTTGTCCTTAGTCTCTTGGCGTTTTCGGCCGGGATGACTGGTAGATGTACGCCTTTTATTGTGCGCTGGGGTCAATTCTGATGCGCGAATCACCCTCCCTCGACCACCCTGTCCCTTCCTTGTATATGTGGTGACGTCTGACGCCGGAGAATTTGGATATTGGTGCTTGCCGAGTGTTTGGGTCATATTGCCGCAGGCCCGCACTCGCCTACTTTTCAGCTGTACTTTGCTCTTAGAATGACATACGGTTTCATCGCATTCAAAGCAGTGATGTTATAAATTTAGGTTCGGGAACTGAGCATCTATGTGAAGCGCCCGCGTCTCGATTACAAAACCCCTCACGGCTCTATTTCTGTGCCTTCCAAGAAGAATGTTGGGATCGTCCGCACCGCAAGACACGCTGTATGCAGGCTGTGTGTGTCGTGCGTGTTAAAGCACTGCGCGAGCCGCTTCCCTCCCACTCTCATCCCTTCATCAACCCACTCACCAATACCCTAATAGCCACAAGTTGATTGTATGATTCGAGCGAACACCCTAAGTCTCTGCTACTTGTTTACACTCTACCTAAGTATGTATCCGCCGAGTATTCTGGCGTCCTGTATTTACCACAGGCCGTGCTCCTGCAGTTGCGTAGTACATTTTGGGTTGTAGATAGCGTCCATTCCTGCTGTGCAGTCGTTTGGATTTTTGCAACGTCAGCTGATTCTGCGTATCTGACCTGGGTGCGTGCGGCGTAATTTTATTTTGGGAAGGTCGTTGCAAAACGGGTGTGTGGGTTCGGACGTGCCGCTCATGCGTGTGTGCCTTTGTGCTGCGCTCGAGCATCGAGTACGCAGAACGAGCGCGCGCTGAGTCTTTGGCTCTACATCTGGCACAAGCGAGGTGATTTTGCTTTGAATTTGAATCCGGCGCGCCCCTCACTTTGTCTCACAATCTTGACCTTAGACGCGGGCTTTACCATGCAACTGTGAATATTACGACTCGGTACCATACATCTTTTTTTTGATTCTTCACGGGCTGGATTTCTACCTCTGAAACCGACAGACTTTCAGTAACTTTCATCAAACGCCACCGCTGGTTCTCAAAGTGGCCCCTGAAACAATGGCCAGCTGTATTGAGGTGGACCTGCCACATTTCTATTCTTCCTTCTTGCAACAGGGTTTAGAATTCCAGTTCACCGACTGATCCCATCCCGTCGGTGAAAATAACCTAACAGTAGTCTCGAAAATCCCGATCGGTATTTTCGATCAGTAGTACGACAACGCGCCAACTAGAACCACCACCCGAGATCCGCAAGAACTCAAAGACTCGCCAAGATGACTGCTACTCGAGTTCCGCTTTTCTTCTGCTTACTATGTCATATTACTATCACTCTATCCATCTAATCCTGGAATGTAGCACCACACTCTGAGATAAGACGGATAGGAAATATTGCACGCACCAAGACCGCCTTCTTCCACTCGCCAGCGACGAGCTTCATGATATTTTTGGCCAGCGCTCTCAGTCGCCGCTCCTCCACGATACGGCCCTTTTTGAGTTTCGCAGCCTCGTCATCCCCAGTACGCCTGTATTTTCACAGCAACCTGATGTGACGGAAGGCAAGCGGCTGTTCCGGCACACGGGTTTGTTGGGTGGTCGATCCAACCGGGTGACTGGCGTAAGGATAGTATTGACCAAAGAAACCTATCGTACGACTAACTACTTATATACTGTGTGATCGTGGCTGTACGGATACATGTGAAACGGTGAGTCAAAGACCGGGGACGAGCGGGAGCGAGGGAGAATGATGGCCGGTAAAAGAGTGTGATGAGAAAGATAAGATAAAAGAAAAGAGATAGGGATCCGGGACGGACCGTGGTAATGAACGTGGCCGTTACATACGCCCTCCAGGCCGATGCTTGCGGCGGCCTAATGACCAGAGGAAGTAAGTGAAGCGGACAGACAAATCCTGCCACAACGGAGCGAACGGCGGGAATCCGCGCTGAACCCGTTGCTAGCTCTCTTGGGAAGCTGTTTGAAAGACCAAGGCAAAGCCGCCCGACGGTAGAACATCTGATCCAGATTTGCTGAACGAGAGCACGATTGGAGGAAGCCAAGAGAGACAGTTTCAAGACTCCGATCATATCAACGGGATCCACGCTGTCAACGCTATCAACGTCATTCGCGGAACCAAATCTCGACATCTTGAAGTTGGGGAATTGAAACATCCACAAGCCTGGCAGTGGAACGACTGTCATTGCGACGACTGATATATTCGGGGCAATATTTCGCCCTCTGCGCAGAGCAAACGTCTCCGAATAAATCATTATTAGGAGCCTAACCCTGTGGCGGTGCATTTATGGGCAGGCCAACAAATGCACCGCCACAGGCAGCGGCGGGAAGGATACATGCCTGTGCAGGGTCAATGAGCATGGGGGTGGTAAAGGATCTGACCAACAAGAAATCCAACCTTGCACAGAAAATGATATTGTGGCAGTGCAGTTATGGGCAGGCCAATAAAAACACAGCCACAGGCGGCAGCGGGGAGGCTAGATGCCTGTGCAGAGTCAATGGGCATAGGTGGGGAGGAGTTATGAAGAACAAGAAATGCAACCGTGCACAGAATATGACAATGTGGCAGTGCATTTATTGGCGGGCCAATAAAAACACAGCCACAGGCAGCGGTGGGGAGGCTAGATGCCTGTGCAGGGTCAATGGGCATGTGAGGGGAGGAGTTCTGTGGAACAAGAAATGCAAACGTGCACAGAATATGACAGTGTGGCGGTGCATTTATTGGCAGGCCAATTAAAACACAGCCACAGGCAGCGGCGGGAAGGATAGATGTCTGCCTGGGGCCAATGGACATGAGGGGGGGGAGAGGCGGAGGGGATTCGGAGGAGCATAGAGGAACTCAACCGCAGTGGGTGTGTATTTGAGGACCATGCACAGCCACTGCCCGCGTCCCAACGCGGGAATGGATAATATAGTTAGGGGATCTGCGTTCTCGGGCTCTTGTTTTCGTTCTGTGTTCTATTTTTTTCAGGTATGTTTGGTGTGTTTTCTTTACCTCACTTCACAACGCTGATGTTTTTTGTACAGATCTCTCTTTTCTTGGGT
The DNA here is from genome assembly GCA_029378395.1 of Mycena leptocephala. Classification (NCBI taxonomy): domain Eukaryota; kingdom Fungi; phylum Basidiomycota; class Agaricomycetes; order Agaricales; family Mycenaceae; genus Mycena; species Mycena leptocephala. Next base: position 44,674 of record JARJLF010000080.1, read on the forward strand.
TTTACTTTGTCTGCCGACGTCTGTTATCTTTATTCTCGTGCTCGTTGTTTCCTTTGAGTGCGTCTTTCTTTCTTTTATTTATTCTTCTGAGACTTATTGGTTTGTGATTCCAGCGTTGTTTCCTGTAGTTAAACGTTGTGTGCGTGGTATGTCTGTGCTTTGCTTCCCCGCAATGTAAAATGCGCATTGCATTGCGGGGGCGCAAAACACAGATATACTACGCATACAACTTGGGGGGGGATCTTAATTACTCTTTAATATATGCAAAGTTGTATCAATAGAAATGTGCCGATGTATTGCATGCTAATGTACGAATGAAGGTTTGATGATGTATGAAGGTTTGATGTATTGAAATCGAATACGTGAGATGGCGTCACATAGCATGGGCATCTCTATTTCTCTATAAGGCCCCCAGTGGCCTTATAGATGCAATTTAGCTAGAGGCTATTAGTTAAAGCTGAACTCAAAAAAACAATTACTACTGCGACGACAACATGCTTGGTAAGCATTCAAAACTTTAGTTTGCTCATTGTCGTGTGTTTGGTCACCTTAGCGTGACTTGTCACTTTTGGTCACTTTATGCCCCCTAAGCCACAGTCCGCTATTATTTATTTTCTGATTCATGTTGATAGGCTCTCATAAGGTGTACCTTCAGCGCATGAGTGGAGACCATGCAATGTATTTTCTTTGCGGGGTTTTAGGTGGTTTAAGCAATATATCCAGATTTTTTTAATTCCATCCCCCTGAGAGTACTCGCGTGGGGTTTTTTCGCGTAGATAGGGTCTATGGGATGCCATGAGGTATAGAATAAAGTTTCAGGGCTTCCCTATTTGCGGGAACCTTGAAACGTATGTTTCTTTCCGGGGTTTTTGGTGGTTCAACCAATATATCGAAATATCCTTTATTCTATCACATTGAAAGCAGTTGTGTCTCATTTTTTTGTGTGGATGGGGTCTATAGGATCTCATGAGGTATGTATTCAAGTCTCAGGCCCTGCCCATGGGTAGAAATGACGCAACATATTTTTCTTTACGTTATTTGTGGCTGTTGCTTTAGCCGATCATTTGGTTGACTTTCATCATGTGACCGACTCACTCTTTCTTTCTTTCCACCACCATCCCTTTCCCCTCTCTGTGTGTACTTGAATCTTGCTATTCTACTGCTCCTCTATTGTCTTCTAGATATTCTGGTTTTCAGCTGCTCACAGATGGTGCTAAATCTTTTGGCGCCCATTCTCCCTGATTCTGTGCCCATTCTCCCTGCCCAATCCAAGCTCGTCTCTCTGGATCTAGTGCTCTTGCTTTACACTTCTCTGAAATACCATCCCCCACTGTCCTATATATTTTTTCCCTCTGCTGTGGAGACACAATTTACACCGGTCCTCTATAAGTCTTATAGATTCCAAATCTATAAGACCATGTTGCGTCTTATAGATAGATGCCAAATCTATAAGCCCATTTTGCGTCTTATAGATTTGGAAATCTATAAGACCACTTGGTGTCTTATAGATGCCAACTCTTTAAGACAGATCTGGGGCTTATAGAAAGCTGTCTCTATAAGGCCCAGGATGGCCTTATAGATGGTGTCTTGAGCAGGGCTATTTCCCAAGGAATCTCGCGCACAAACATTTAAAAAGGGCTATTTCTCAGGGAATCAGGCGCACAAACATTTAAAAAGGGTCAATTCTCAGGGAATCAGGCGCACAAACCTTTTTGAAACTGCTCCCCTTTCAAGAACCTTTGTGCGCCTGATTCCCTGAGAAAGGACCCTTTTCAAAACCTTTGTGCGCCTGATGCCCTGAGAAAGGACCTTTTCAAACCCTTTGTGCACCTGATGCCCTGAGAAAGGACCCTTTTCAAATCCTTTGTGCGCCTGATTCCCTGGAAATGGCCTTTTTCCAGGAATTTTACATGATTTTTTGTCTATAAGGCCATTGGGGGCCTTATAGATGGAATCAGGCGCACAATACTTTTTGAAAAGGGCCTTTTCTGAGGGAATCAGGCGCACAATTGTGCGCCTGATACCTTCAGAAATTGGCACTTGTGAAATCTATAACTCCCAAAAAAGCTTATAGATGCGGCATTGTGCGCACAATGCCAGGGGAAGATAGATAGGTTAGCCCCTAAAAGCCAGGTATAGCCCAAAAAGCCAGGTTCTTTTCTATAACACAACCAACCTCTTAAAGAAAGACAAGTTGGACCCAAATCAGCATAAAAGCGAGGTATAGCCCAAAAAGCCAGGTATAGCCTGATTTCCCCTAAAATCCCAAATTTGAGAGAGAAGAAGCTATTTTCAGCCAATTTGCGAAGAAATTTCTGTTCTTTAAGGCCGGTATTGCCCAAAAGAAGCTATACCTGGCCCCAGGTTCACGGATTAGATTATTAGCCCGCGATCGCGGAGGATAGGTGAATAGGCTTATGTACGCTCTTGCCTTCGCACCGAGGTACGTTCTTCCTTTCACCTTTCACATACACCCTTCGCGTTCGCGTGCTCACCCGTGCTCTCAGCTACCATTTCGGAAGCGTATATGTATTATAGCGTGGGCGTGCTCGAGTCCCCTCGCATTCGATCCTCTGCGGACGCTTTGGGCTGACGGAGACGCAGACGACGATGGCGATCAAGATGACCATACGCACTTCGATCGCCTTGTGCGCAGGACGCGACTTCTGCTCGCGCGGTCCCTTCGTATCGCAATTCCCCTTGCTCCTTCGTCATAGTCTTTCCCTTGCGCACGTACGTCTCCTCGGCGCTCGGCGAAGGGAAGGCATTTCCAGGGACGCGGACGAAGGCTACGATGCCCACTCGATCTCCTTGCTCCCTCCTCTTCTCCTTACTCCCACGGCTCCCCCATGCTCCTTCGTTCGCGTCTTCCCCTGGCTCCTTACTGCTCACGATTGCTCCTTCGGCCCAGTCTTCTCTTTGCGCGCGCGCGCGCCCCGCCTCGTCCTTGGCGCTCGGCGAAGGGAAGACACGTCCAGGGATGCGGACGAAGCCGAGGAACAGGCCGAGTAGTCACGCGCGCGGAGGGTTTGCGGGGAAGCACACGGCGGGCGCAGACGCGAAGGATAGGCGGAGCTGCAGCTCGACGGGGCGGAGGTGGAGGCTGGGAGCCCGCCCTGGCCCTCCGTCTCCTTCTCCTTTGGGACGCCGCGTACAGGGAGGGTCGCAGCGGGAGGGACGGGGGTGCGGGAGGAAGCGTGGGGAGGAAGCGTGGGAGCGAGGTGGAGGAGCGCCCTGCCTCTCCTCCCTCTCCTGCGCGCCGGGGACAGGGAAGGTCGCTACGGCTGGTGGGGCGTGGCTACAGGGTACTGGCTCGTGGCGCTCGTCTCCGAATCCGAATCCGAATTCCCACCAGGCGGCGCTCACTCCTCTCGACAGGCGGACTTCCTCATCTGTTTCCCCGGATGCTGGGCCACTCGCGCGGCGCGGTGTGGATTCGAGCAAGATCGTGAAGGAGGCGCGGAGTTGGGGGACCACCACTCGCGGGCGGATGCGCGGGATAGCCGTATCGCTTTTACTCCCCCACCTCGGCGGGGGTCTTTCCCTCTCGATCGGCGTCTCTCCTCCCTGATCTCGGTGAGCTTCGTCCCCGCCCATCGCCGCCTGCCGGATGCTCTCGGTGCGCGCGCTAACCTTTCCTGCTCAGGCGAATGTATCAATCCCGCCCTTTCCTGCCGGGCCGAATGTATCAATGCCGCTGTCGCTGTCGCGCCCCCACCCGAGATACGTCCGTCACAGCGCCTAGGAAGGTGTGCTCGCCCAAGTGTCAGGTGTGAGTATGGGAAGTGTGGATCGTGGACGAAGGAAGGGTGGATGAAGGGTGGGGCAGAGTGGACACCTCACTCTAAATCCGTGCGCGCGTGTGCGGCCGAGGTGCATAAGAGGAAATAAAGAAAGAGCAGGAAGAGCGCGGTGCAGCGCTTTCGTCGACGTATGCGTGCATCTGTTGGGCGGATAGCTGTGGCGGGGGAAGGGCGGAGGAAGGGCGGAGAGGTGGAGATGGAGATGGCACTGGTGCTCGCTCCGCCGAGCGAGAGTGTGTTCCCACCCTCCTGCGCTTTCTTCGACGTGCACCAGTTGGATGGACAGGTACCTCGCTCGCTCCCTCGAATCCCCATGGAGCGCGGGCGGCGGTGGGACTGTCGGGAATATCGATTAAAGATGCTGGATTACGCGAGAACGAGAGGTACGTTCTTCTCCGCTCCGTACTCGCTCACCCGCTCATACCCTTGCTTTCTACTTTCCTTAGGTGCCCCGGATTCTCATCCACCCGCTTTCGGTGTTACTTTCGTCCCCGCACCATTGGATTCGCGCAGGCATCCATTTCTCGCGGACGGGCGTCTACTTTGCCTTCCGGTGTCGTTCGTCGGATTCCTTCGCTTCCGACCATTGGCGCTGGAGTGCAGTGCGCGACCGTTGGTGACAGTGTGGCGGAAGTGTCGGTTAACGGTGCAGGATTGTGGACTCTTGATGCGCGGGAGGTACGCTCTTTGCACCCCCCACTCGCTCGCCCCAATCTAATTCTCGCTTCCTGCTTTCCTTAGGTATCCCCGGCTGTTATCCACCCGTGCGCGAGGCACTGTCAGTCGTGGACGCTCCCTCGTTTTGGCTGCTCGCCCCATTTTTGCGCTGCCATGGACAGGCGTCAGGGACGTCTATTTCTCGTGTGCGGGCGTCTATCTTCTCCGATTCCTCTGCATTGGCACCATCTTCGAGGCGCGCGCTTCTCCGCCAGTACCCCGCCTGCGTCCCTGCCACCAGATAGCGGCGTTGCCCTCGTGTGTCGCGCGGAAGATGGAGATGAAGGAGCTGCACCCGCTATAACGGATTCGCATTCACCCGCTTCCCGTGGTTTTGCTTGTCTTGGTCGCACTGTGCCCTTCCCTTTTGTTCTTCCCCTTACACCTCTCGGGCAGATGCAGATGCACACGGCGCACCGTCGACTTCACGTGTACTCCTACCCAGCGACTTCAGAGTCAGTCTGCGCGTGTGTACGCATCGGGGATGGGTGGGCCTGGCGCAGGGTGGACGCGGAGATGAAGATGGAGGATCGGTGGGGACCGCGATCGTTCGTGCCCCATCCCCGCACCGGCGAGCTGTAATGCGTATTCACGCTGCTGTGCCGGAGGATGCAGACCGACGCGGCGATGCTGGATGTGCAGGGAAGAGGTGGGATGGACACGGGGGCTCCTGGATTCAGCGTCACCCTTCCCGTCTTCTCCCTCATTCTCCACGATCCGCTGCGACTGGCCTGGAAGCCTCCGATTTCCATTTGAATCATGACTATCGACCCGATGTTATCCAATCCTGACGTCCTGCTTATACTTACCGTCTTGTACATCCGCGATTCTATCCTTTGCCCTTTCTCGTTCGGATATCCCACCTCCGTCTTTCGCTCCTCAATCCATTTTTGTTGGGGGTTTTTTTTTTCTGTCTACTTCCCGATTTGGATGTGCCGAGATCATTGGCGTCTAAGATCAACACGCGCAAATAGAACTCAACGAAAAAAGACAAAAAGTCACAGAAAGAAAAAAAACTTGCCATGTGGCCCAGTGGCCTCGACCGGCGCTCAGCTGTAGGGAAGACTCTTTCACTGTAAAAAATCAAAAGGGGTATACAACTGAAGCCCAGTGGTAAATACCAACCCGTTTCAAAATTGCAGGACAAGTGTTGAACGTTTAGCTATCAAATCCCCCGCTTCAAACCCTCGATATCGCCCGTTCGCCTGCATCTCTTGTTGGGTCGTCTTTGAATCCGCTCAGTTCTAAACTAGTCACATTTACGCGGCAAATATGCCCGATCCCGAGCATGCCGCCCACTTCACCAACACGTCTTTTCGCTCCAAGTTATCCTCATGCTGACCGCGCTCGTGGTGCCGCCACCTCGAGCTCCTTCATTCGAATACGGATGTGTACAAAGCGCAGAGAAAACCTTGTTAAGTATGTTTCTTAGTCCTACAAATCAACTGTCGCCAAGTTTAGCAGAGCTGGAGTACCGCGGCACCAAGTTTAAACCCCGTGCATCTCCTACTACCTATACACCCACAGATGGCCCTTATTCCGAATGTAAGGAAGCCTGAGTCATGCATGCAGAAAATGAACATCCGAGTCCGAATGTGTTGGATTCTCGGGTTGTATTTGGGTGCACCGTATGGCCAAGGTATGAGAAAGTTACTGCAGGGGGGGGTGTAGTATATGTTATGTATCTAGGGATTGGCCGTCCATTGTAGGTGAACTCCTTCTCTAGCAGGTCGAAGTGGGCTTTAACGTTCGTCGGATTGAAGGCGGTTGCCCGTTTTGGATACAACCCGGACGGCCGACCTGGCATACAGTCGGGATGGCGGCGGAGGAAATAGTCGAGCCAGTGGTTGCCTGGGACCTTTCCGCACAACGCTTCGACCTTGGTGGAGATGGTCTTCTTTGACAACGGCAGCCCAGCAAAGCCGTAGAACTTGATCCACGCAATAAGAACTTCTTCTTGGACGGGGCTAAGAAGCTGGAACCGAGTCTGCGACTGCATTCTCGGCTGGGACGTGCCTTGTAGCCGTCGATGGATCGTCGCCGCCTGCTCAGGGATCCCAAGCTCCTCTGAGGCTTCTGGAGCGTTCTTGTACTTTTTTGGTTCGGATACCGGCGACCGCTTCCTGCACCTTGTCCTCTTTCTTCTGAATTTTGACCCCAGCCCGCTTCGCCTGCTTCCATCCCAAGGTTCCGCTTCGTCCCATTGTTCGTGATAAGTAAGGAATGTGGATTATAAGAGGGTAGTATCATTGATGGAGGGTATGTGGTGCCCCCACCCTGGCTGACGAACGCGACGCAGAGGTGGTGTTGTGAGCGCGACGACGCTGGGGGAGGACGCGAGGCGTGAGCCGAGCAAGAGCCGAGCGCGAAGCGTATGCCGAGCGGAGTTTGAATTTCACTTCGAGTTTGTCACGCGTCGAAAACCAAGGCGAGAAACCAAAATCAATGGCATTATAATTCAAAATAAAATATGGGCGTGCAAAGGATACCTCTAAGAAGGCTCTACAGTTTTTTCCAAGTCCAGATGTGGGATATATCGCGAGATATCGGGGCACAAATGTGTTTGTTGCTGTTTCAAGTTTGGGCCCGATTTTCAGTGCCTTTGATTTTCTTCTGGAGCCACTATGGCCAGTCCAGGCAAGATATTGTACATGGACACCATTGACAGAGCCAATTTCATTTTATCTAGGGCGTTGGGCTCGTATTAGGCCCAAAAAAAAAGTTTTTTTGCAAAGGTGGCCGATCAATAGTAACCACGAACGGACGCGTAAGTCGTTCACTCCTAGACATCCTGCTGTCCTCACTGACAAGTATTTAGTTCATTCTAGGTACACATATTTGAATGCAATGAGTTCTCAAGGACTAGTCAGTCATGGTAAGCGGGTCGTGTGATTCTCCGACTGTTGTGACGTTGTTAGCGCCTCCATCAAGCAAGAGAAAGATGATTGCAATGTGCCCCTGGCAAGAAGCGGCCTGTAATGCTGTGCAGTACTCTCCACCTCGTTGATTGACGTCGGCACCTTGTTCGAGCAAGAGACGGGCGGTCGCAGTGTGGCCTTGGTAGGATGCCGCCTGCAGGGCACTGCCGTACTTTCCGCCTGATTCGTTTATGTCCACTCCTGCTTCGAGTAAGACGCGCACGGTCTCTTCGTTGCCGTTGTAGGACGCCACCTGCAATGCTGTGCAGAATTCCCCGCCCCTGGCATTGATGTCAGCGCCTTTTTCGACCAAGAGACGGACGATCGCAGTGTGGCCTTGGTAGGATGCCGCCTGCAGGGCACTGCCGTACTTTCCGCCTGATTCGTTTATGTCCACTCCTGCTTCGAGTAAGACGCGCACGGTCTCTTCGTTGCCATTGTAGGACGCCGCCTGCAATGCTGTGCAGAATTCCCCGCCCCTGGCATTGATGTCGGCGCCTTTTTCGACCAAGAGACGGACGATCGCAGGGTGGCCTTGGTAGGAGGCTGCCTGCAGAGGACTGCCGTACTTTCCGTCTGACTCCTTGAGGTCCACGCCCGCTTCCAGTAGGAGGCGCACGGACTCTTCATAGGACGCCGCCTGCAATGCTGCGCAGAATTCACTGGACCTGCTATCGGCACCGTGGTCGACCAAAACACGCACGGTTTCCGCATGACCCTGGTAGACTGCCGCCAGCACAGGACTGCCGTACTCTCCACCTGATTCGGTAATGTCCGCGCCCGCTTCGAGTAAGAGGCGCACGGTCTCTGCATGACCCTTGTAGGACGCCGCCTGCAAGGCAGTGCCACACTTTCCCCCCGATTCGATGACGTCCGCGCCCGCTTCCAGTAAGAGGCGTACAGTCTCTGCATGGCCATTGGAGGACGCCGCCTGCAAGGCAGTGCCGTACTTTCCCCCCGATTCGGTGACGTCCGCGCCCGCTTCCAGTAAGAGGCGCACAGTCTCTGGATGGCCATTGGAGGACGCCCCCTGCAATGCGCTGTGATACAATCCGCCCACCGTGTTCACATGAGCACCATTACTGAGCAGCACTTGCACGATCTTTGCATGACCACCACAGGAAGCAGCCTGCAAAGTCGTGCAGTATTCTCCGCCAAGTGCATTTACATCGGCGCCACTGTCTAGCAGGATTCGGACGACATCGAGCTGACCAGAACAGGACGCCGTCTGCAACACCGGTATGCCCGCTGGGTTGATGTCGGCACCTTTTTCGAGCAAGAGACGCACGATTGGGGTATGGCCCGAGCTGGATGCTGCCTGCAATGCCCTGTCATATTGCTGTGCGCCTTTCACCGAACCACCCTCAAGGACGAGCCGCACAATCTCGGTGCGGCCGTTCGCAGAGGCTTCCTCCAACACATCTCTATCTTCGTCGCTCTTGAGACTGACGTCAGCGATGTTGTTGTTAAGATGGAGTCAGCTGCACATACCGTGATTTTCATGTCCCAGAAGTCTGCCCTCGTCCAATCCTCCGACGTGAATAGGGTAAGAACTCTGTCAACCTCGCTATTCGAAGTCAACATTTGTAGTCGAGTTGCGAGTTTTCGTAACACATGGGATTCCCAGTGTGTCAGGGCCACCTAAAATGATGGTCAGCTAAGCTCAGCAAGTGTATGATGGTCGCATGTTCACCACTGCGTCGATATCCACCGCCCTTTCGCGTTCCCTCTTGGCGCGGTTCACAAAGAGAGATCCGAAGAGCCGATCGAGATATATTATTGCTGTGGAATATATCCCCCACTTCTCATTGTAGTAATCTTTGAGCTCGTCATCCTGCAATGGTGCGCCCTGTATGTTGACATAAGCATCACGACGAGCAGTGCATAAGAGATCTGCTGTACGCTATATATTTCCTTAGTATGCGCAGACAAGTAGAGGGACAGCCTTCGAGATATATCTGCAGAGTGCTTGGTTCAAATGCGGCAATGAGGCTCAAAGCACACCTTTAGATGGCGCGGTATCAGAAATGATTCGGCGGCAAGTACTGATCTCCCGGTATCCTAGTTCCATGCCAGCCAGTAATCTGTCCATAATTTCGACAAGCTGAGCCCACGCGTTCTGTGGTAGTATCTTCATGTCACCGGTGTAGCCACCGTGCTCCGCATCCCGGTGTCGAGAAATGTTTGCAACTTGGACGCTGGTCACAGTGGATACGCATATGAGTTATATCCCGGATTTCTTTGAAACGACGTACGAAGATTCCAATAGCGGCCACGACGCCTTTATCGGACCGACCCGGTCTCGAGCTCTGTCCTTTGTGGCGATGATGAAGTGGTAGTGTTTAAAGACATCCAACTTGAAGTTCGTTTCCTCCTTCATGAGCTCGTGGTCCTTCTCCAACTCCTCCTTTTCAACTACATGCCCAGGGTTGAACTTGATGTCGGCACGATAGAATTTCATGTCCTGTGTGTTATCTAGACGACAGAGGACTGTCTCCTGCCCCTCGGCAATAACGAAAATGAGCTGGATGTCGGCGCCTTCTCTCTTGATCCACGAATACCAGCGCTGGGACCCTCGAAAAAATCCTTCGTCGATATGCACGGGACCGGAAGACGCTGTCAATGCCTGCCAGAATGCGGTCTCGTCCATAATTTTGAACATGGGAAACTGCTTGTTATTGCTCGCTATCCAGGTCGGTGTGACAGTTGGGAGCGGCAAGATCTCCTTGAGAGCTAAATGAATGCCATCTGAGTCGTCCCAGGATGGATTCAGTCCCCATACAAGGAGCCGACCGAAAGCCAAGGTGGCTTCAGCGCCGAGCCAGATATACGTATCCGAGGGCACAGAGGAACTCTGGACGATGGTGAAGCAGCCGATGTAGCCGACGATTGTCATGAAGAAGCCAAGCAGCAGTGCACAGATCAGGGCTAGCCATGACCAGGAATTCGTCAAATACGCCTTTATTCGCTCCTTGGGACTCGACTTCGGAGGAAAACCGCGAGCAACGTGTTTAACGAAACGAGTTGCGGTTGGCCTGAGACTGAGAAAGTCGACTAGGGAGAACAGGCATTTTTCGGAAGAGTAGGTATCGTCCCAGAGGAGGTGCTGAACCGGAACTTTGGTATTGTGTTCGTTCAAGACATCATTGATGCCCTTGAAGAGAAGACGCTGTTTGATGATCATCTGTATCCTGTACTGCAACAGCAGCTGTCCGGGAAAGACACATAACAGCCCCCCAACAACCCGGCAAATCGGGAAAAATATAGCGAGGGCGGGAAAAGTGGTGTGGCGAAGGACAGAAAAATGGACGTAGGGAAGGACACCCAGACATGCCACAAATAGTGAGACCACAAGGAGCGAGAAGTCCCATGGGCGGAAGGGACTGAGGAGAGGGGTGGTATTATGAGGATGTTCGACTGAAACGTGCCGCGCGCTACGGATATAATGCTTGTCGAGAAGCCGGAGAAGACGCGTCTCCGCCAGATACCGATCTGAGTTGCTCTCCAGCATCGCCGCGGCCACGACATCTCCCTTGGGCTCAAAGCCCACGTATTTCAGCATCCGTGGGCCAAACGGGAGACCAATGAGCATGATGGTGAAGGCCGCCTTGGCTGCGCCGAGGCTCCCAAAGATCGACACCGGGGTAATGGCGGCGTAGAGATAACCCCCACGACCTCCTCCGCGGAGAGCCGATCCAACGTGTAATTCGCATTGTTCTGTGCCGAAGAGGGATAGAATCGCAGAGATGTCCTGGATTCCAGAGGAGACTGTCGTCCCGAATGAGGGCATGGGATGGTGGTGGAACGAGAAAGACGTGTACCGAATAACGCCAGGCTGTTACGGCAGCTCATTGACAGCAGCAATGCTGCACATCGACATCCACCCAAATTGCCGACGATGCAGCAATCTTTAACCAGATTTCAGATGACAATGAAACTCACATTTTGTTTTTTCTTGAGGCATTCGAAAGTCGCGATCATCGAAAGGACGAGACGAGACTGGCTTGCTGGTTTGAGCATGAACGAAGGGATCAGAGTCTGGATCTTGACAGCCGGGGTTTCCAAGTAGTCTCCCAGAGGCAGAGTAGATAATTCCTTCAACCTTCGGGCCTCAGGATATCCTTATCTGACGTCTGCTTTTTGATCGGGGGTGCTTAGCGGTTGCCCCATTTCAAACTCCGCTTTGCTCACGTGTTGACCATCCACAGCCAAACAGTGTCCGCATCAGTCATCTTCCAACGCGTCCCGGACGTGTTTTGGCTCGGGGTAGACCACAATGTTGCTATTAAAAGGATGCCAAAGGATGCCAAAGGATTTCCTCCACGTCAGCCTCCTCCGTACCCACCGCATTATTATTCTGTCCAATCTCGTCCATTTTGAGTTACAACATATATCACTTGGAGCATCGAAGAGGGTGAAGGCCAGAAAACACTTCACCGTGAGCTCAGAACCAGTTTTGGACAGAAGAATAATATGTATGAGTAAAATAAACGACATATGTAGGAGTCGCAGTACTGAGAACGGCAATATTCACAACGTAGCTTCGAAATCGTGCAACGACTCTGCGCGAGAACGACGGAAATTGCACTCGGATACTAGTGGAAGGCTCTGCTTGAGATACGAAGAGAGTGTTTGCTGCAATACGATCGATTGAGGCTGATTTGGCTTGCAGCGGCGAATCGAGCTAAAGTTGGACTGTCCATGAAGATACTTGCATAGAAAAGCCTCACAGAGCACTCACAGATAGACCTTGAGTACTGTCCAAGACGTGCATTGCGCTTGCTGCTGTCACTACGCCGTTGTAAGGCTCCAACTGTTTTCATTTATAAACATTTTAAACGGTAAAAACCGTTTATGTTTTCGTTTTGTTTGATGACCCTCACAAACGATAAACAAATGAAAACGAAACGGTTAAACGGTTATTGGAAAATTAACCTCCTTGCATGGCTTGATCAGTGAATCCTGAACATACATTGAAGCTAGGGGCCTTGTTTGGAGCGTGCCAAACTTATAATAACCCAGACACAACTCACCCCTCACTTGGTCGGCGGGATGGTGTCCCAAATTAGAAATTGCTGTCGCGACTGATGGCGCGCGGCCATTTCCGTGAGACACCGCGCCTGCATCCCACCATGATTCCTGCCTTTATCCTTCATGCACATCGCGTGGAAATCAACGATTGGGACAAAGGAACAGTAAATGGACCATTACTGCTTGGTTGAATACCTCCGGAGAAAGCTGAATATGTTCGCAAAAAATTCCATTTAAAAACGGTTTAAACGGTTTTTAAAACGTTTGTTACCATTTCCGTTTAGTTTAGGCTCAACCGTAGGCGAAAACGAAACGGTTGGAGCCTTACGCCGTTGTTGGGCGGCCGCATCTAGTCTCTCGTAGACAGACGCTACAACAAACTGGTGCTCGTACCTCAAATGTTGTAGGCCGCATCACGGCCACTGTAAAGTGCACATTTCGGGTGCCATAGCCCAATCTACCCGACACAACGGTCAGGAAGCGAAAGGAAACTGTCCAGTCAAGCTGAGAGATACTTGAGGACAAGCTTTGGGCCGCCTGGAGAGTACGCTCGTCGTTCCCACGCTATACAACCTTCCAAAAAAGGCACATTTTCACGCTACACGGCTTTTCGGCCTTTGCTCTCTCACCTTGCGACACTCAAACCACCTAGTTACCCTTAACCAATAACTCCGGGAACTCCATAGGCTGAATATACACATTGAAATACACCTTCTGTAAATTGTCTGACCCCCTCCCCAAAAATCTGGGTCTTCCAAGGTTAAATCCCCCACCTCCCTCCAAATTTGGTTGACTTCACACTTCCACCCTCATGACGGTCTCAAAATAAATTCTATAAACCTAGCCTTTTTTTACATCTCAGACCCCTGTTGAATACCTTCATGTTCACCGTATACACCCCAATATTCCGTGCAGAAACACCCGGGATATTCACGATTTTCTCCTGGCCGGCACCCCGGCCCCTATCCTCTTGGTCAAACCATGCGCTACGGCGCCGATCAACGCCGATGAACATGAAATACAGACCGCTACCTCCCGCACTTCCTCAGCCGCCGGCCACTACCATCCCCTCCTCAGCCATTCCCTCCGCCGCCTTGTGCGCTACACGGGCCGATCTTTCCCAAACACATTTCGGTTTTTCGCGAGATAGCCGGCCATACATTCCATTCCGCGCTGCACACCGGACTTTGGGGCAAATTCGCGCCGGCCAATATCCGGCCAATATATGCTGTATTGGCCAAATATTGGCCGAATATTGGTCAAAATATTGGCCGACAATTATTCGGCCAATACTCCATGTATTGGCCAGATATTGAACACATATTGGACACATATTTGCCCACTTTGCGCGCAGCGCTCGTGAACCAAATTTCGGACTCAGGATATTTTGAGAGCGCCACTTACGTACAAGGCCTCGACTCTCAGTCTCTCGCTCTCAACTCCAGCGTTCCCAAATGTCGAAGCCCTTCCTGCTGCATCCCAGTCTCAAATCTCTCCTACCTTTGCACGCTTATTGCTTTTGTCTTTCACTTTACGCTCCCAACTTTCAGACTCAAATCTCGAATGCAGCCTACTTCCAAAGAATACACGTTGCCATTGGCGCATTCGGTTAGCATAGCGTGCGCCCTGGATTTCCACAACTGGTCACGGTCTCCTGTGTTCTATTTCGACTTCAGGTTTCTTCAGAATCCAGGAAAGTATTCTGCTTGATGTGAAGTACAGTGGACAAACAGGTGTGGATGGCTTGGCAAAATCAGATACATTGTGACCATCGTCCGGAGCCCTATTGTATCAATTATTTGCCGCATTCACTATGAATACATAACTTTCTAGACACGAATAACCTCCTGGACTTTCAGCCTCCACATCGACACAACATGTCAGCATGCCGCGGGATGCACGCTTCAGCGCGCCGGCGTCGACGTAAAATGTATGTAACCCGACCAAAGCTCATGCTAGCTTGTCACTGCACCTCAAACTCGTCTCTGGATGGCCAGATCCGACTCTGAATATGTCCTCTGCACTTGCAGCCAATGCCTGCAACACGCTCCAGATGGTCACCCACAGACTAAGCGCGTTGAACGGCAGCATCAACGTACCGATGCCCGCCGTGCTCGAAGCCAGAACACATCTGCACTACTGGTGAACGCCGCAGGCCCATCTGCAGCTTCAGACCAGCACTCTGCACCAATCCTTGCTGATTTACTTCCATATAGAAACCTCGACTCAGACTCGGATTCAAACCTGCTTGGCGCACCTTCGAACACCTCTGACGGCGAGGATAATTACGCAGATGAAGATTTTCGGTGGCCTGTACTTGACCTTGAGCACAGCGAGCCCGCCTACTTCCTATTCTCCTCTGATTCAGAGGCGGATTCTGAATCCGGAGTCTTTCTTGATGGAAATGAGCAGTCAGATGACGAGGAGGATGAACCTCGTCCAACATCCCCCACCAATTCTGACGACGAAGATATCACACATGACCCACTATTTCGTTCTCGTTCCTCCCTTTTTGATGCCTTCCAGCCTGACAATCAACCCACCATTCCCACTGAGGAAGACGACACACCATGGGCTTTCGATGATCACCCCGCGATCCGACACGCATACGTTCGGGTCTTTCTAGATGCTGCGTTCAAGGGAATGAAGCATGACTCAGCGGCGAGCATACTAGAAGGCTTTCGTGTTGTCTTCCAGTCTGCTGCAGCTGCGGGCGTGGATTATCCTGGGCTGTCCAACTTTGCACAAACATTAGGAACGGTCGAGAAGCGTCTTGGTGTATCAACGGACACTCTTATCACCTCTTTCTTCCTTTGCAACGTTTGCTGGAAACCACACTACCCCATCGAGCTTGCTAAACTAGTCGGTCCGGACTGTGATCAGCCGAACTGCGCTGGGAAACTCTTCACCATTAAACGACTTTCGGGTGGAGCAGAAAAGCGCACGCCCGTCCTTACCCTTCCCTTTGTTGCTCCCGAGAAAGCCATCCAGCGGATGTGCCTGCAGCCCGGCAAGATAGCGCAGTGGCAGGAATGGCGCGGACCCGATGATGTTGTCGGGGAAATTGAGCCTTCAACACTCACGGGATACGACGCCTTCCCAGACCTGGATAAGCCGATGAAGGATATCAGCGACGGGTGGGGTTGGCGTGCAGTGCAGGCAGGTCTCGAGCGACGTAGGAATGGAGCATGGGAGATAAGGGATGTTAACGTTGAGGAGGTGAAACAGCGATTCGTGGCGCTGCCCAATGGCCTCATTATCCAGATAAATATCGACTGGTGCGTTCCGTTCATTCATTGAAGTTGCAAACATTCATGTCCCCTCCAGGTTTCAGGTTGTGAAGAACGGATGCTATTCAACTGGCGCACTTTACGCTACAATATGCAATAATCCCCGCGAGATTCGAAACCTGTGGGAAGAGACAATTCTTCTCATGATGTTTCCCGGACCGCATGAACCTTCGCAAGACCAATGGAACAATGTAATGGAAATTTGTGTGGAACACTTCCAGAAGTTGTATCGTGGTAAGTTTTCGTCGCAAATTGTCATTGTAATCTCACGTGGGCACGGAGTAGTAGGTGTAAATTTTCGTGTCCATGGAAAAGATGAACTCGAGCGGTTCAACGTGCAGATTGGCACCGATGTTTCGGACCTCCCAGCCAGCCGTAAAACAAGCGGTTTGCTAACCTACACATCAAAGTACTTCATGTGTGACCATTGCAATGTCCCCTTTTATGCTCTTGGTGATCCCGACACTTACGACTCAACTAGTGAGTTTCATGGTGTGCTCCATAGGCTTGCCTAACTGTTTTCAGAGCTAAATGCACGGGATCCATGGCGTTACCTTAAGTATGCATTTCGTGCTCGGGACGCTTCGGCGGAGGTAGCTGAAGAAATTAGTCGCCGCCGCGGCGTACGATTCTCTGCCATGGATAATCTTGTTAATTGGCTCCCCGGAGTAACTGGCCTGTTTGATTTAATGCACTGTATTTTTGGCGGTAAGAAACGGGAGACCTTAATCATTTTTACTGACGCTGGTTCACATAGGGCTGATAAAACACGTTGTCAAAAATATCCTTTACAAGACCGGGATGATAAATACCCATGGGGCGCGCAAGCTCGAAGAATTCTTCGCTAACCTCATCTGGCCTCCGTCTATCAGCCGCCTTCCACCTTCGGTCTGCCATTTGAACATTTAAAAATTGTATACACTAACTATCTTCCAGGCCGCAAAGGGCGCTGGGTCAATAAAAGCTGATCAGTGGCGCTCACTGATTGCCGTTTTCTTTGTTGGGCTGTTCATGGCATGGGAGGTAAACGGCCAAATTCCTGACATCGACGCTCCACCACCAGCTTCCAACACAAAAAATGCCGCAGCACAAGCTGTGCAAGAAAAGCTGGTGCTGGTCCGGGCACGAATGCTCGAACACCTCATGGCGACGAATCCAAATCCGACACAAGCCGAAATAGATCGCGTCAAATCCATAAAAATGGACCGCTCCCTTCCCCGGCACTTCGACACCTTGGTTGAATTCACAGCGGCCGTTCGAATACTTACATCAAAATCCATCTCTCCAAACGAGGTAAAGCGCGGTTGCGGTGCTTTAGAAGGGTCGATTCAGGAATGGGCACGGATGCATTGCCATCTCGTGCCGTACTTTCACTATGCAGTCCATCTGGAGCCTCAATTCCTCAAGCATGGCCCGGGTCCTAGTTGGTGGACATATCCTTATGAGCGGAACAACGGGCTCCTTCATCACCAAAAGCGGTCAGAGGTTGCGTGACCCGCCCAATTTCGGAATTGTTCCGAGGTTTGGCAATGTGATTGCAATGTGTTCACAAGGGTTGGGAATGCGTTGCCGCCGATGCCCAAGCCTTGGGAGATTCTGCCATTCATGGAATTATTTAGCATGCATTGCCAGTGTCCGACACCTTTGTGACTGACTTGGTGCTCAGTACTTGTTGCCAGCGCTCGCGCGCTGGGCATCTGGAAAACCGTAGCCGAGCCATAGTTGAGCCATAGTACCATAACGTCCATAGTAGCCCATAGTAGTGGATAGTACTATGTGGTGGCACACCAAGCACTATGCAGCACTAGGGAGCACTATGGTGTTTTGCGCGGCACACTATGCACCACTGGTGAGTTTGTGGGCTATTTCCTGCCAGTTCCCGTCATTTACCGTCGCACGCTACTTAATAAGATCGAGTAATTTGGATGTCTATGGATACAATGTGAAGCAATATAAATGTAGAGATAATTTTGAACCACATCTAGGATGAGCTCGAGAAACAAAACAAAAACTGCGCAAAAACCAACTGCTAAATCAATGCAGAACAATTTGAATGGGAGCGCTGGGTGCCATGAATCTCGGGCACTGATATCCGCGTTGGAAAGCGAGCGTGTATTCCGCGGACAAGAGCCAGCCAACTCGAAGGGGTGAAGGGTTCACGAAAGGGTGGCGAACGTCCTTAAATCCGCGCAGACGCCGGACATGAGTCACAGGCCGGCAAACAATGACCACGTGGTTGGTTGTTCTTTCTTTCCTCCCTCCAACCTCTCTTCCTCCCTGTCGTCTCTTACCCCTGCCTCTCATCTATAAGCTCTCGATACTTATAGTTCTACCTCCCATTCGGATGCTAAGTCGACCTAGCAGGGTGTTTGGAGGGTCGGATAAAGTACTGGCATCCGGTGCGTCCTCTCATTCCGAGTCCCAGCGCATCCTTCGAGCTCAATCTACTTCCCAATGCACCAGATGCCATCATACCGCCGTGTTTTGCGCCAGTCGACAGCACATCTCGCTAGCATGACTGTGCTGGCTTCATCCGCTGTGGAGACATTCAACACGCGTCAAAGTCCGCCGCGCCGATTCCACATCGTTGCCAGGTGACCGGGTGTTGGCAGTTGAGGCTCATATGGTATGTTCCCCTTCCTAGTATGTTCCCTTTGCGGGGGTGTTTTTTTACCCGCATTTCATAGGGACAGGTACATCATGTTCACCGCGTACGCCTTCAAGAAAACTGCTTCTGGCTGCGCTTTTCTACAGTTTGGCAAGTACTGTCTGCATTAGGCTGGAACGAAGTGGCGAGAAGAGGGGCGCGCGATCGAGGATGCGGTTATACGGTATGTTCCACTCGATAAGTCGAGTCTTTTCAAGTCTAATATTTTCTTTGAAGCTGCAGGTACATATTTATTAACTGCTGTTTGTAGGTGCAGCTGTTGTCATGTGCCCTAAATCTAAAGCCATGTCCAGATAAACCCGTAGTCTCGACGAGTCAGTCCGCAGAGTGATTCGGTAACGCAGGGGAGGAGATTGTGTGCTCGGACGAGCCTGGTAGGTCATTCTGGTTGCCCGCACGGAGCGCAGTACACTGAACATGATTTAGAGCGATTCAGGGCACCTATAGAGAGAAGGCTTGGTAGGGAAGGTTTTGGTAAGTCGTTCTAACTTACATCCCGGCCGTTTAGTCCATCGCTAATAGTGTATCGCTACAGTCGGATGTTGGTATTTTGTTTCATGTGTTTGCGGGTCTGTCGACGGAGCGGACGCAGGCGATCACGATGAGCAGGGGCCATGAGGAGCGAAAGGCAAGGGAACTGAACTCGTAGATGAGGTACAGTCGTGTGAAGTAGTTACATCAACAATATGAATGTTTTTTCTCTATTCTTTGTCAGTTGAGCGTGGAGCAAGCAAACAGAAAGCCCAATAATAATTCTAATACGCGGTACGGAACATATGGGGCGGCCGTGCACTGCATAGTGCTTCCATAGTGCTGCATAGTGTGGCGTGCTCTCTGCATAGTGCTACATAGGGGGGATGTACCTATGGCCACTATGGCACTATGCAGCACTGTCAAGCACTGTCAAGTTTCAGGTCGTTTTCCAGATGGGTCCTAGCTAGTAAATGCAACCTCAGACAAAGGCCAATGATTTAGGCTAGGATTGGCCTTCTTTATGAGATACATCTCCATCTTGCCTGTATATAATGCATTTTTGTATGGTACATGATCATGAGGTGCATGGTACGTACGTACGAAGACAATGGAAAATAATTATCTTTACCAAGCTTCGTCAGAAAAATCTACCAGCACTTGGCCAGCACTTTGATTTCCCTTTGATATGGAAAGCTTTCGCCAGAATCCCGGCCAGGAACAATACCTATTCAGTATTTTCAAGAGGGACGTTTCGCGCAATGGGCGCCAAGGCCGAATATAGCCGAACGCCGTCGGATCGAAGTCGCCCACGTGAGCGCGAAATGTTGGTTCGTTTTGATGGAAGCATAACAACGTCAAACATCTTTCTCTTTCTCCCCTCATCTCGCCGCCTTTGCCCCCATTCCACACTGCTCCTGCTTCAAGTTAGGCTGGCCGGAAACCTTCACACACTCTCGGGATGTATAGCAAGTTCAATCCTAGCGCCTAGAGCCCAATCCCTGGCCTCATTCTCAATATGACAGAACCGCGTCTTCGTCTGCGCTGCTCGGGTCATCGGTGCGTGCCTCTTCTCTCAAGCCTAGTCCTCCGCACCTAATTTAAATCC
The DNA here is from genome assembly GCA_029378395.1 of Mycena leptocephala. Lineage (NCBI taxonomy): Eukaryota > Fungi > Basidiomycota > Agaricomycetes > Agaricales > Mycenaceae > Mycena > Mycena leptocephala. The sequence continues at coordinate 64,680 of JARJLF010000080.1, forward strand.
TTGTGCATTGCCTCGCCGCCGCTGTCCGGCCACCCTCGCAACGCCAGCTACGTCCCATTACCGGTTAACATCTGGGCGAGAAAACATCCTGCATCAAGTCCTCGGTATTAAATGTTTTAATATTTCCTTCAAGACCCCCGGTGGGATTCAGTTCTCAAGGAAACTTGCCTCGAGCCACGTCAAGGCCGCAAGAGGCGTCAACGACACGAACACGTCAACGCTCAAGGCCGCAAGACGCATCAACGGCGCGAGACACGTCAATGCCGCAAGACACGGTCAATGCCGCAAGACCTCGCAAGACACGTCAAGGCTGCAAAACTCTTCAAGCCCTCTCACGCCTCGAAGATCTATCAAGAAATTAGGAATCCTCAAATGCTCAAGACCTCAAGACTCAAGACACCCCTCTTCCACCGGCGAAGTCTTCCAGAGGATGACAACTGCGCAGCCAACCACACTCGGCCTGCCGTCCCGTCCCCTCTTCTTCACGTAGATATGTCTGTGCTGTTTTACACCTTCCTGCGCCAATGTATGGTGTTCTTTCAACTTCTCTTTGCCCAATTTTCAAGGGATACAACGATACCAAACTTGTTTCACACAATGCATTGAGAAATACAGCATATTCGGGCAATATGCAATGGATTGTAAGGCAACAAAATCCTTGGGAATGATCCCAATGTTGCGATGATTTCGGAACGGCCCAGGTATTGCAAGGCCAGCCGGGACATTGGGCCACATTTTGATCATTGCCTAGATTATCTTACATTCTGATGGTTGGCATATCATTGCCCCGAACGGCAATCGCCCCCACTTTTTCGTGATGTTGGTCGTTTCAACAACAATGGACATTCTGGTGGAGAAATGGAGGGAACCATGATGCGTGGCTGGTGGAAAGCCATCCTAATCCAAGATTTGGTAAGTTTTGTCATTGGTCTGCAGCTCGAACCAAATTAAGAAATGGTAGATTTCACGCTTTGAGGCAATTCCGAATCGCGGGCCGGAAGACGAAGCATCTCTGGAGCTCCTGAAGTCGCATCTCAAGGGTGGCACTTCAGAGCGCAAGGGAACTCTTCAAAATTATATCTCCAGAGTGCAAACCGAGAATAATCCTAGTTCGCCGTATGCTCCTTGTGATTCCGTCAGGCTGCTAATTTCCATTCAGATGAAATCGAATTCCCTCGCTTTGCACAATCCAAAATTCTTCGACAAATCAGTGCAGGCTATTATCGTCTCGTACTCGATTACCTGCAGCGTCATTGGGCACCCGAATACGCGGTCATTCCCGATGTTTCAGTACCCCAGGCTGAGAACGAGATCAGCTTCTCGGGTGACGTTGAATCATTTTCTCATGTTTGGGTAAGAAAACGACGATATGGAGCAGACCAGGAGCACAGAGGGCAGTCAGCCAAGTACGCCTACATTGATGGCCGAATTCCTGTGCAGATCGACAGAATTTTCCGCGCACAACACAAGTTCTCGGAGCACAAGAAGATTGTTGCAGCTTTTGCAATTCTTCGCAGATTTTGCCCATGCGACACAATTACTGATTTTCCTTGGGACTTACGGTACATTTTGAAGCAGCTACTTTTATTTGTGAGTTTAAAATGATTCAGCGCCACTGACCTTGGTGTGAGAGTGTTCAAGGCAAACACTCTCGGGAATCAAGAGATTGTTTCGTTGGACAGATTGACTGGGCAGTTTATTGTAGCGCCTATCACAGTCTGCAAAAAAGATCTATGGGTGACGATAGCCTATGACCATGTAAAGTAACTCCCGGATTTTGTTTAAGCTCAACTGATTCTTTTGAAGGATGGAACTGAGCCCGATGCTTCCGAAGAGCGCGAGTAGGATTACAGGATTGTACCGAGTTCTATGACTGCTCAATAACACCTTCATCTTCTCCATCCGACTCTGCCTCTTCGTTATCTGCATGCTCCTCGTCGTCCGAAGCCTGAATACGTGAGGGAGTATCCTGGTCGGGGTGCTGAGCCAGCCACACGGGGTCTATAGCGAACCGGCGAATTTTTCCTTTCTTTCCTGGTCCGGAGCCAATGAAAGGAAGCGGGGTGTCCTTCTTTGGGCCGCGGATACGCGGGTGAGCGGTAGTTTTGCCGTGGTTATTGGTTTCGTATAGTTTACGGCGTCTCATGACGGCTTCGTCGATTTTGCGCACGCCGGCATCAAACTACCTCAAAGTAAGTGCCAGAAGAAAATGGAAAAACAAGCCAACTGAATTACCCCTTCAGACCGATAATTTGGGACTCGAGTAATCCACGGCTTGCGGGTACGTTTCGCGGGAATTTCAGCGGCTTCCTCGGTGTCCGTGTGAGGGTCGATCACTTCGCCGTGATCAGATTCATCGGTGCTCTGGTATCGAGGTTGAAGAAACCAGCTATATTCGTCGGGTATCTCGAGGCCTTCTGCATCCATGGCCTCAATTCGTTCCTCGCATTTCTACAGCATAAACAGTTAGGGCGAGAATTGGCTGAAAAAGTCCCACCGTGACGACTTACCCGGGACTTGCGCGTACGATGGCGATTTAGCTGATCCTCTTCCCCTTTGGTCATCTCTTTCTCATCCTCCCCATCCTCCCCTGCTTCCTGCACCGCATTATTTTTCCGATACTCTGCTGCTATATTTTTGAACAATACTTCCAAACGTTTGAGTATGATGTCGTCTGATCTCTCTGCGAGTTTGTCTCTGGTGAGGGCGGGTACGAGGGTGGGCGCTTTGTTGCGAACAAATTTGAGCATCGGATTGTGCCAAGTATTGTTCTCGGTGAAGCTGATTCTCCAATCAGGGCGAAGGATCTTGGCGCTGGACTCAGAATCCTTTTCATATGAACCACCGGATTTGCGTGGTGCGACGGCAGCAGCGTCATATAATTTGGACGACTTCGGGAGTCCCATCGCAACGTACATGCATTGCCGAGTTGCATTCTGACAGCCGTCATTTAAATAATTGGACAGTGTGGACAAATCAACGCACATTGAGCAGGTTATCTCGAACGTTTGCCTTCGAGGATGCCTTGGCCGGTTCTTCATGATGCACATCCCCTCCCTTCGATTCCAACTTTTCAAGCAAAAGGTCGATGATTTTGCTCTGCTTCTTGACTGTATTCTCGAGTCGATCAATCCGCTCCTCCATCACCTTCTGCTCATTGTCTAAGTCATCGACATCGTCACCAAACTCTTTACCCATCTCCTTGCAGCCCGCGGTTACCGCATCAAGGTCGCATCTGAGCTTTAGCTGCTGTGCCTCCAACTCCGCGATTTTTCGCGCCTGTTGCGTGACTTTGTCGGTAAATGCTTTTGGGATATGGACGGCAGGAGCGTGAGATGGTCCGGAGACTCGCGGAGTCGGAATTGGAGGAGGAATATTCGTGCCGGATTGTTCATGTGTTGACGGAGCTGTCGCGGAAGTAGGGGTCTTTGATACAAGGACAGAGGTACTGGGGAGGACGATGGGAGGTGCCAAAGTAGAGGAGGAACCGGATGGAAAAGCTGGTGTTACAATCTGGTCACTGCCGGTGGAAGCTGGTTTGGTGAGATTATTTGTGGCGGGTGCGGCAGGAAGCCCAAAGGGTATCTTTTGCTTCGCTTTCACAACTTTTACATGATTCTGGGGGTGGGAGTTTCGGGAAGAAGAGATGGGTCTATCGGTGGAGACCGCGAAGTTGTCGAAAACGAGGTAGATGCAGACTCGGCGAGCGGAGATGGTGGACGATGGTGAAAATTGGGTCCACGCCGCTCTGCCTCGGCAACGGAGATATCGGGTGTATATGCATATTGGTACTCCTCGGGGATACCTGGGTATACGTCCTGGGAGGTGGTCGATCCGATTCAGCATCTATATTAGAGTTCTGCTCGATGAGGGGAGCGGGAGGCTGTGGGGCAAAGGGATTGAGATAAGATCTATTCTTGGGAGGTTCGTCGAGTTTGCGTCGTTTGGCAATGTGAGCAGAATCGTTCTCGACGAGAGTGTGTGAGCGTGGGGTAGGCTTTTGCCGCGGTGGAGGGATTAGAAGACATTATCAATGCGTATCGAGGAGCAAGGACGTGTCAAAGCCTTCTTTGAACAGGCTGCAAGGAAAATTGTCGGTGTTTAGCGTGAGGGAAGAGAGAAAGAGTGCCGGCGACTTGAGAGAGCTGAGAGCAAGACAGGTGACCGTATTGGGCACCGTGTGACTTGTCCTTTCTCGCCATCCTCTCATGACGAGGAACACAATCCTCTTCATCCCGCCCTCCCACTGCCTCAATCTCCTGGCATCTCTCTTTAGACTCGTCTCCCTCAACGCACCCCAAGTTTCAGCCCGACTCCGTCAAAATTTGACCCTCTGGAAGTGTGTCCATTCTCATCGCAAGGTCAGGCCTGAATGCTCGCACAAATGAGCTCAAGGGCTCCAGCGGCCGTTCTTTGTTTTCTACTAGACCATCCCCCACTAATCCTTACTCTATTCTACTAGGGATCTCGTCATTGAAAACCCTAGGCCTCTCCCGTGATCTCGCGAGTGCATCTCAATGCGCGAGTCTCTTTGGCCAGGTAAAGGCCGAAACCCCTCCCCAAATCTGATTCTGACATGCAGTTTCAGTGCCCCCTCAGTTCTCAGTAGGATTGGAATTTTGTGAGGGGTATAAATGGTGCGATTCTTTTCACCGTCCTCTGCATTGATTTTTTTTTTCTTATTCATCTCATCTGCAGCTGCATTCTCACGTCTATATGGTGGCCCAGGACCCGCTCTGCGCGTTAATGACTGCGGAGGCTGCAGATGCTCTCCTTGGTGCTCAGACGACACCGCAAATACATTCGGTATGATATTGTGTATCTGATGTCTTGCACTGACCTTATTTGCAGCTGACTGGTTCCATTCATTGTGTGGGTAGTGAGAGCGAGGAGATGCTGAGCAGGCTAGCAGCAACTTGGTGCGCTACAAAGATAACCTTCCATAGACTGTAGACGCTCACTCCCTGCTACTCCCAGATCTTTGCGGCCGTATATGCCTGTGCACATGTTGCAGGTATGTTAGCGGTCTTGCTTTTACCATGGCAGTACTGACTCACCCGGGCCCCATCTCGACTCGCTCTCAGCAACTGGGTTCAGCCGTCGCGGGAAATCGTCGTAATCAATGTCGGCGCCCTATAGATTTGCCAGATTGGTGTGTGGTACAGAACGCCAAGCCCAACACAGCCACCGTGGTGGCTGTGTCCCTCCCCCAAAAAATCCGAAAAATTCTGAAAAAATTCTGGGAGGTAGACCTGACCCTTGCGATCAAGTTTTGTATATAAAGTTTTTTGATGGCATCAGTCTCCAAGGCGAAAAACACGAAATACTCGGCCAGAGCCGGCGGTTTTAGACACTTTTATACATGAAAATTCAGAAAAACCTGAAAAAATTCAGGGAGCTAGATTTGACCATTAAAATCACTTTTTACACACAGAATCCTTTGATCCCATCAGTCCTTCGCTTGGAAAATGCCCTTTTTTGGCTCTTAGACAGTAAATAGCTGATATCTCAGCAACCACTGGGCCGTTTCCCTTGATTCCGGTACCGTTGGAAAGCTGCTGAAGAGCTCTAAACCCTAGACCCATTCCTAGGCCTAGAAGTAGGGTCAGGGTTAGGGGCAACGTTAGGGTAAATGCTGTCATCGGATGTGACTAGGGCTAAGGCGCAACATGTCCTTCCCCTATGATGATGTACTGGAGGGGGGGCAGTGGGGGTAACCGGTGTTCTTCAGTGGAAGATGAAAGGATATCTTACTGCAGCTGGCGACAAATGCGGAGTATTTCAAGATGCTGCCGAATAATCATTGGGGAGGGAGACCTGGGAGAACGGGGGTAGACATGGTACAGGGGTTGGTGAAGAGAGTCAAGGATGCGTGGCGTGGAAAGAAGGTAGCAACATTGCTTCTCAGGGACGTCAAGGGGGCGTTCCCGAGTGCAACGTTGTCACAGATAGTACACAACATGCGGATGGCGGGGGTGCCGAGGGAGCATACAGAGTGGATGATGCGACGCTTTTCGGGCAGGACGACGCGACTGGTGTTTGACGACTACACTTCTGACCCTTTCCCTATTGTCGATGGTCTAGACCAAGGTGACCCCCAATCGGTCAACCTCTATGAGTTCTTCAACGCTCCTCTCGCGTGTTTAGACGAGGGGCACGACAACATCCACTCGGGCATTTACATTGACGACTACCATGCGTTAGCAATAGGGAAGACACTCCGAGAAACCACCAAGGCGATCAAAGATTTTGTGGAAGCCGAGGATGGCCCGGATGACTGGGCGAAGACTCACAACAGCACGTTTGGCGCAGCAAAAGACCAAGTTTGCCACTTCTCGCAACGCAAACGGCAGGCATGGAACCTGCTCACGGGACGGCTCAAGTGGGTAAAGGAGGAGCGCCCGCGTCTAGTGCTGAACGGGGTGACGGTGAGGTCACTCAAGGCGGTGAAGTTGGTGGGGGTATGGCTTGATGAGAACTTGACATTCAAAGAACAGGCAGCGGCGGCAGTAGGGAAGGGACACCAATGGCTGGTGAATTTCCGTCGGATAGCGCGAGTCTCCGGGGGAGTGGGACCGGTGTACGTTCGCCAACTATACCTCGCGATCTGTGTGCCGAGGATGTTGTACGGGGCTGAGGTGTGGCTGGCTTTGACAAGACAGCGCGAGAAGGGGACCAATAGAAGAGGCGATGGAAGGGTGGCTGTGAAGAAACTAGGCTCCATTCAGCTCAAGGCGGCGAGACTGATAGTTGGAGGTATGGCCTCCTCACCGGGTGACTTACTAGACGCGCATGCGGACCTCCCCCCCATACATCTCACCATCGACCGATTACTCCAGAAAGCTGTGGTGCGGTACGCGACGCTGCCGAAGACGCATCCCCTTCACGCACAGATTGCCAACGTTGCGCGCTACGGACACGTGAAGAAGCACCCTTCCCCCTACACTTCCTAATGACGGCATATAAGGATGTGCGACAAGGGAAAGTCGAGACGATCAGACCAGTATGAAGAAAGGCAGGTTGGAAGGCGCCAGTGGAGGTGCGCGTGGCTGCTTCGAAAGAGGAGGCCAAGGAGTGGGCGCTGGCCGAGACGTCGCGGGTGCAGCTGTTCTCGGACGGCTCACTTATTGACGGTAAGGTCGGGGCGGCGGCAGTTCTGATGGTGGACGGGGTGGTGAAGAGACAGAAGGGAGTATGCCTGGGTTCGGAGAGGAGATACGGGGTATACGAGGCGGAAGGGATAGGCGAGGTACTGGCGCTGGAGTGTTTGAAGGAGGAACAGGACACGGACATACGTGGCACCATACCTCTGGGGATTGACAACACCTCAGCACTGTACGCGATGACGGACGTGAAGACGGGCGTGGGACGCTACATTTGGGACTATTTCCACAAGACACTGCGCGAGACAAGGGCTACTCACCCGGACTTTGCACTTCGACTCGATTGGACTCCTGGGCACGTAGAAATACCTGGGAACGAGGCGGCTGACGAGGCGGCCAAGCGCGCGGCACTGGAAGGCTCTTTCGGCGCGACTGCAGTCGCGAAGAGATTGCCCTACAGCAAGTCGGCCTTGGTGCTGACACACGCTCGACTCCTACAGGACACGGCCAAGAAGGAGTTCAAGAGAACACCGAGGTATCAGCGGATTAAGGACGTGGACGACAGCATACCATCGGCTGGATTCCGGAGACTCACCACCAATCTCCCTCGGAAACACGCCTCCCTGCTATTCCAGCTCCGCTCTCACCACGTCCCCCTTGCGCGTCACTTACATCGACTGAAGAAATCACCGTCCCCCAACTGCCCGTGCTGCGAGATGGCCGACGAAACCGTTGCACACTTCCTCTTTTTCTGTCCCGCGCACGACGACGCCAGACGAGCAATGTACGCCAACAGTGTTAAGAATCAGTACTCGAAATACCTTCTCAACGACCCTGATCACGTCCCCGCCCTCTTTGCCTACGTCCAGCGCACGCGCCGCTTCCACTCCGTCTTTGGTGACTTCAAACCTGTCGAACCACCCACCGAGAAGTAGATTTCTTTTATGCACTAGACTCTTAGGATACAGTTCCCGTTATCCCATTATGACATCCTACTCACGACCTTACACGACCCCACATCTCTTTACTGGTTCGCCCAGGCCACGGAAGTTCCGCTTGGTGCGTCGCCCCGTCGCGGCGCACAAAGTTTCTAGACTGCAAGATCACCCATACATATTAGGACACAGAACCAGTTACAAGTACTAGTTAGAATTATATCTACCATATGTCTTAGACACAAAGGATATAAAACAAAGATACAAAAAAAAAAAAAAAAAAAAAAGGATATCTTATAGTCCATCTCCGACACCTTTCTGAGCCACCATCCCCGCTTCCTTCCCGGCTAGATTCTTACTGATCAAAAAATGCACTTTCGCATGGTTTATGATTATTGCAATCACTTCAAAGCACAGACTACCATGTCAGTCCTGTACAAGCCACAGAAGATGTTCATTTATCCATCCTAGCATTTGTTGGGGGTCAATCCACCATTCTGAGCCTTTGCTGGACGCTTTTTTCAGGAGGATGATCAGATCTCGTAATCGCAGATGGCACAACTGATCCTTTCACACCTCTTGACTGCACCAATGATCTGATTCATGTCAGGTAAGTTATGTTGTAGACTCGTAATATCGGTGGGCATCTGGTGATAGCAGGTTATTGATTTTGGTGCCCACAGTATGATGCAATAACCTGATTTCCGGTTACTTTGGGTAATGACGAGTATACGGTGCAGGTATGATCGACGTCAAGAAACATATCCAATGCCCGTTTGGGCTCCTGCAACGCCAACATCCGTAAGAGGAAGTCCATCCTCAACACAATTGCGGTGGATGCAATAATTTGGCGGTGGGCATAAGAATGGAGAGGCGGGGTAATTTGATGTGGCGAATCGACCTAGTATCCCAACCAGAGGCAAAACCGACAGGCAAGCACCTGTTTTGGGGCTGCAAGGGGGCGAGGTCTTGGTTCTCTTTCGCAGGGAGTGGGGGAAAATGCCCCGTATTGAAGCATGGGACGTAAGGATTGACGATATGGCAGTCTGCAGGAATAGGGTTGTTCACAGTCGCCCTTTTCCATGCCCTTTTTGCTCCCTTTTTACTCCCTTCTGTTCATGCCTGGCAGATAATGTGTTATAAATTCCAGAAAATTACCCAAGTCCTTTTTGAACATTCAAGGTGGTATGTGACCTTTGAGGAACAATATGAGCACCCAGGCTGCATACAATGGAGAAAGGGAGCCAAAAAGGGAGCCAAAAAGGGAGGAAAATAGGGAGTTCCAGCCAGGGGTTTCACAGTAGCTCCCTTTTTTGCGCCCTTTTTTTCTGTTTCCCGCAGAATTGCAGGTAGGACCTCGTTTTTGTTGGTCTTCTACCCTTTTTGTACTTCGAATTGAAAAAGGGGGGAAAAACCGGGCAAAAAACGAAGAGAATGGCAAAAAGGGCGAAAAAGGGCGAGAAAAAGGGCGGCAAAAAGGGCTACTGTGAACAACCCTATTAGGGTCGTTCACACGGGTTGTTCACACCTCCCCTTTTTCACGCCCTTTTTCGCTCCCTTTTTCGGCCTTTTTGCCATTCTCTTCGTTTTTTGCCCGGTTTTTCCCCCCTTTTTCAATTAGAAGTACAAAAAGGGTAGAACACCGAAAAAAACGGGGCCCCACATGCAATTCTGGGGAAATGCAAAAAAAAAAAGGAGTGAAAAAGGACATGAAAAAGGGCAGGTGTGAACGCCCCGGTCTGGGATCCCCCTTTTCCACCCTTTTTGGCTCCGTTTCTCCATTGCGTGCGGCCTGGGTGTTCATATCGTTCCTCAAAGGTCACATACCACCTCGAATGTTCAAAAAGGACTTGGATGAATTTTTCTGGATTTTATAACACATCATCTGCCAGGCATGAAAAAGGGCGCAAAAAGGGGAGCAAAAAGGGGGAGCAAAAAGGGCGACTGTGAACAACCCTAATGTAAGGTGGGCATAAAAACGAACCTATGAACTCAAAACATTTGAGTATCGCGTTAATAGACGTAGCACATGAGGGTATCAAATGCTATTTTGGGACACAGAAAATGCCAACAGCAAAGATGGTAGCGTCTGTGCTGCGGCTGTTGGACTAGCCCAAGACTAGCCGCACAATGGCGACCACCTAAAGGGGAAATCCGCATGTTTGATGTTAAGCGGGGCTTACTATCGTACCACCATCTTCGCCGCGCAGACTTTGCAAGGTAATGATGCCAGGAGCATCCCCAGTGCGCGTAGACGAGAAAGAGGGCATAGCCGACCCTGGCGCATACGAACATCTCGTCTATTCGCGGTCCCTGCTGGCATGGATATGCTCGCGTGATGTGAACATCAAAAAGTACACATCCTTCTTGCTTTGTTCGCCATCCAACGCTTTCATGCTCGTCTCAAGCGGCGCATGCCATGAGCGTCCTCCCATACTGGAGGGCAAGCAACCGTTCCTGGTGACGGCTGCTGTGCGGGCTTCGAATTGCACACAATGCGCCATTTGGATGAAAAATCACCCCCACGCAAACACCATCAGCATATGCCGTGCCGCACGGCACCCCTACAATTCCGCGCCGACTGTCGGCGTCGCCCCATCCGACTGCGAGGCCCTCCGTGTCAGGTGCGAAAGCAGTTGTTGCCGCATTGAACTTAAGATTGTAGGTTCGGTTGTCTCTCTCGAAGGCTACATTATTTCCCCTGCCATTGTTCAACGAGTTCTTGATTGGCCGCTCCCCGCATCCGTTTCAGATGTACGAAGTTTCTTGGGTTTGTCTGGCGGAAGTCAGCATTGGATCCAAGATTTCTCGCTCATAGCTAAGCCACTTACCCTTCTCTTGCGCAATGTTACCCCGAGTTCATTTTGATAGTCGACGAGATACGGGCTCAAGAAATTCTCGAGCAACGGATTACATCCGCTCCGGTTCTAGTGCGCATTGATTACCCCTGCAGCTAAGTCAATCACTCGTCATCCGATGCAGGCTTGCTTGTCGTAGGTGTAGACTCGGCTTGGATACCTTCAGCGAGACTAAACAAAACTACGGCCAGCCCAAGACGGAAGTATACGGCGTGCTTCGCGCATTCAAAGAGCTTCGCCATCGTATTTGGGGAGTGCATTTTCGTTTAGATCATGATGCAAAATCGCTTGCTAAACTGCTCTGAGAATCAGATGATGTTCCGAATGCACCATTGCTGCGCTGGGTCTCATGGATCCGACTATTTGACTTCGAACCCAACCATATTAGGGCAGAATCTTTCAAGATAGAAGACGTGCTTTCGAGACGACCCAAGGTTGAATCTGATCTTCCTTATGACACACAGGACCCCGAGGAGTTCTTGGACGCATACTTAGATGCGATATATGGTGGGATTTGCAACGCGCCTCCAGAAGCGACTGCCACTTCAGCAGCTAAGTTTCTTTTTGATTCCTTGCGTGCCAAATACTCGAATGAGTTCGTTCCTAGTTGAGGAGTTCAAGATGCAGTGCCAATTCACAGGAAATGTTCGACCATAACCATAAGCCCACAGCTGAGTCCTTTTCAACTCTCGTCGCAATCGTCCAATGCATCTGAATTTTACTCTTCATTTTCATCGAGTGCCTTGTGCTTCGCGAAGGATACTTTGCGCCGGCTACCCGAGTTCCATGTCTGGAATACTACGCTGATGTGCACGGAAGAATTCTTATTTGCGAATGAACTGTTCACTTTCGAGTTTGAAGGACAGTATTATACTCAAAGTACCCCCCTCGAGCACTCCCACGTGTAGGCCATAAACATGGTAAACGCGATCGAGATGGGCCCAAGTTTTTCAAGGAACTGCGCGACTTCTTTTCTACCGGTATCTATCCCTCGAAGTATCGAATTGATGACGAGAAGGTGAGTTTTTTCAAGCATTCACGACGGTTTTTCTTGCATGAGCAGCGCCTAGGGCTCGCTCCGAAGACATCTTCAGAGGCTCTTCCGTGACTTGTGATCGAAGATTTATCGAAACACGATGAACTTAAGGCGTGTGCTCATAACGATTGCGGTCATCGAGGCCGCGATGCAGTATACTCACAGCTTAGGGATCGATTTTATTGGCCCAATATGTACGACGACATCGCGTACTTCGTTCGGTCTTGCATTGAATACAAAAAGTCCATCAAGAATATTCCGTTCCTATGTCTAGGGGAATCGGAGACATGGAGTACATCGTGCAAACGACCGAACCCACAATTCTGTGGCCCGAAGCCAAGGCGCTTAAGACTGTTGATGCACGTTCCATCGCGAAGTTTATTTACGAACCCATAATCTGCCGATCCACCAGCGTCCCATTCATAACGTTCGACAGCGGATCCGAGTTCAAAGGTGAAGTACTCGAATTAATCTGCACTCAATATTGCTGCACTGTGATTATTTCCACACCATATCATCCAGAAGGCAACGCACCCGTAGAACACCACCATCAAGCACTTGTCCACGCAATTTTCAAGTGTACAGGCGATGCAAAACGGAACTGGCCGCGGTATCTCAACGCCGTACTCTTTTCTATGCGAGTTACAGTGAGCCGTGCTACCGGCTTTCACCATAATACTATTTGCTATACAGTGTGCATCTGGTCTTCTCCTTTGATATTGACGAGATCACTTGGCAGACTCTTCCGCACTCATGAGGAGTTGTTGGCCATTCGTGCGCAGCAGCTGTCACGCCGGGATCCGAAGATGCGCGAGGCTAATGAACGCATTCGTATGGCAACACCAACTGGACAGCTTCGGTTCAGCATGCCGGCCGTTCGGCAGTTGTGATTGACGGTAGGGCTTTGACCCTTTCGGTGCTGGGACTACAGAGACAAGTCAGTGAGACCGTCTCTACCGTTCTCTACCACCAAGAGGTGGGAAGCCCGGGCCGCGATGTCAGAGTTCTTCGCTGCCTTCCGACCGTCATCCTGTCGTTTCAGCGACGGACGACAACTCCGGTATGTGGACTGCGTTTTTCACTGCAGACAGCCAAACCTGACCCTTTTTTTGCGTTCAAGTCGCGACCCTAAACCCCAACACCATGGAGATCCTGGGCCTCTTTCGTGGTGGCGCCGTTATTATCCGGTGGGTGACTCGCTATTTGGTCTATCAACGTGTTCTCACTCCTTGTGCTTAGCGGGAAGAAACGGCGCGACACCGTCCTTATCTGCCTTTCCTCAGATGACGTCAAAGAGCTGCATTCAAGTGAACAAGGTCGCCTGCAACAGCTTGCGTGTCAAGCTCGGTGACCTCATTGGAGTGCTGTGCACCCGTGTCTCAACATAAAATACGGCAAGCGCGTCCATATCCTACCGTTCGATGACTCGGTCGAAGGCCTGAGCGGGAACATTTTCGATGTTTATCTCAAGCCATATTTCCTGGAGGGTATGACTTGATCTGTTTAACTCCCTCGGGCCACCGCTTACTGACCATGAACAGCATACCAACCCGTCCGCATGGGTGATATATTCCTCGTGCGCGGAGGCATGCGGATAGTAGAGTTTAAGGTGATGGAAACCGACCCTGCTGAATTCTGCATCGTTGCCCAGGACACTGTGATCCACACCGGCAAGGTTTCTCTACTCACCCTATATTTGATGCTAACATGCTGTGAACAGAGGGCGACCCAGTCAAGCGCCAAAACGAGGAGTCCAACCTTTCGGATGTCAGCTATGATGATATTGGCGGATGCCGCAAGCAAATGGCATAGATCCGTGAACTGGGTGAGCTGCCTCTCCACCGCCCACAACTGTTCAAGTCCATTGGTATTAAGCCCCCCGCGATATCCTGATGATGTTCGGCCCCCCTGGCACTGGTAAAACGCTCATGGCCAGAGCCGTGGCCAACGAGACCGGCACATTCTTCTTCCTCATTAACGGCCCCGAAATCATGAGCAAGATGGCTGGTGAGAGTGAGAGCAATCTCCGGGAGGCGTTCGAGGAGGCGGAGAAGAACTCGCCGGCTATCATCTTCATCGATGAAATTGACTCCATTGCGCCTGAGCGTGAAAAGGTGCGGTGCATTTCTATCTTTTCTTGTCTGACTGCTTACCCTGTTCGTTTTCAGACCAACAGTGAAGTCGAGCGCCGCGTCGTGTCGCAGCTCCTCACCCTCATGGACGGGCTGAAAGCACGTTCCAACGTTGTCGTCATGGCCGCCACCAACGGACCCAACTCTATCGACCCTGCTCTTCGGCGATTCGGACCATTCGATTGTGAGGTCGACATTGGCATTCCTGAGTCAAGGCCATTGCCAACGAGTGCAATGCCAACTTCATCTCCATCAAGGTGATTTTTTCTGTTCGGCGTTTTTATTTTCGGTTGCTCACAAATTGCTTCTAGGGCCCTGAGCTGCTCACTGTGTGGTTCGGTGAGTCGGAGGCGAACGTGCGCGATGTTTTCGACAAATTGCGGGCAGCGGCGCCGTGTGTCATCTTCTTCGACGAGTTGGACTCGATTACCAAGGCACGTGTTGGGGGTAACAGTGACGGTGGAGGTGCGGGCGACCGTGTTCTTAACCAGATATTGACGGAGATGGACGGCATGAACGCGAAGAAGAACGTGTTCATCATCGGTGCGACCAACAGGCCCAGCCAGATCGACTCGGCGCTGCTGCGTCCCGGACGTCTTGACTAGCTCATCTACATCCCCCTGCCCGACGAGCCGTCGCGGTTGTCGATCCTGAAAGCTTGCCTGAAGAAGTCGCCTGTCTCGGCCAGCGTCGACCCCAACTTCTTGGAGAAGAGCACACATGGCTTCTCTGGTGCCGATCTTACCGAGATCTGCCAGCGCGCGGCCAAACTGGCGATCCGCGAGAGCATCGACGCGGATATCCGTCGGACTCGGGAGAAGAAGGAGAAGGATGAGGCTGTGGGCGACGACGCCATGAAGATTGAGGACGACGCAGTGGAGGAGGAGGAGTACCCCGTCCCCGAAATCACAAGGTTCGTATTTGTGTTCCTTCTTTCTGGAGTGCTGCTAATCATTTGTTGTGCTTGCAGAGATCATTTCGAGGAGGCGATGAAGTTTGTGCATCGTTCGGTGTCGGACCAGGATAGCCGTTGTTACGAGATGTTCTCGCAGAACCTGCAACAATTGCGTGGATTCGGGAACAACTTCAAGTTCCCTGAAGGCGTGGGTCGTCGTCTGCGCCTGCAGCGAGCACGGGTAATGCAGTCATTCAGCCCCGCGATTGGATCAGTGATTCCACCGAGTTTCGCGATATTTTCACTGGAGCACCGGCTCCGGGACGCTTTGCTACCATGCTCACCGGTGTTATGGCACCATATAACCTATCCTTATTATCTCCTGGATGGGTGGAGCTACCCGGGGAATAATAAGGGTAGGGATCTTTGAATATCCAAAAACAAGTCATAAAATGCGCGAGAAATGGCTCAAAAAATCAAATTTTTCGCGTGCGCACGGCGTGTACAGTTCAAAACGTCGCGATATTCCCAGAATGCCGATTTTGATGTGATTGGTCGAACCTGGTTGAATGCCTTTTATTTTGCTTCCGCTCGTCGAGGGATTGCTGCAATAAAAACGGGCATGGGGAAAGTGCCGATATGCCTATGTAAGTGCCGCTGACTGCCGCAGCAAAAAGTCAGATTGCCGCTGCACTGCCGCTGCAAACTTTGCCGCGCACGCACTGCCGCTGTGTAAATGACCGTTGCCGCGCAAGGCTGCGGCAACCTTTTGCACTGCCTATGATTGCTGCGGGCTGCATATTTGTTTGACTTCCACCCAGTGGTTTGAACTGCTGGCGTGCTTTCATGAAATTTGCAGCGTCGTGCAGCGTCCGTTCTCGGGAAGTTGAATCACAGAAGAAGGTCATGATTCAGCATCCTTCCAATCTCAGAGGGCAACGACTTAGATATATATTGCACAAAGTAACTTTCCAACGCCGTGACATCTTCCCTCTGTCCCCAACTTGAAGGCGATTGTATCGCTCGAGGCTGCAATGGATAGATCTATGTAATTAGGTATATATTAGGGTGGCAAACGAGACAATTGTGGCGATACAACATTAGAACGAAGTACGGTACTATTATATGGGAAACTACACTACATTCTCCAGGTCACCGTTTTGACCCGACTTGGTCTTCGCCTTCGGTTTTGACTTGACCTTGGATTTTTTATCCGTCTCCTTTGTTGCTGCCTTCTTTTTAGCCTCACTTACCCCCGATTCGGTCTTGACACGCTTCGACGAAGGCTCCCCCTTGATTGCCTGACCTCCCTTGCGCTTCATCGGAACTGGAATGGGTACGGTGGGGTCTGAGTCTGAGGGAAGCTCGCGGTAATAGGTGGGCGAGCGAAGGTCGGGGTCATAAACCGTGTGCGCGCCATTAAACTGCATCAAACTTTGATCGTAAAGCTGGCACCAGTGTATACAGCCACTGAGCGCTTATATTAGCGCCTCCCACAGAACAACAAATCACCCCGTTAATTAGGCCTGTAAAGCCCAACTTTTATTTTCTAAACTTAAGTCCAGGCAACATAATATATTGAATAGGACCACATTAGGATTGTAGAACTTGACCCGCGCTCGCTGAGAAGCGAGGATTCGGAGATATGTATACATTATCAGTAGAAATTCGCAGTCATGACCGCAACCAACAACTATATGAGTAGATCTATATTTCACTATTTAAAACGTTTCAATGATTAATATACTGAAGCAGCGTGGAACAGAGAACTTAACCGGCAAAATTCGTAACTGACCACAAAGATGCGTGCACCCCAGAAACAAGGCAATAGATCACCAAATTGCCGCTGCACTCAGAAATACTGCCGCAGAGTCACACGTTTATTGCTGCACGCATTCTCCGCAAGCCCAAATAGCTATGCATGGCTGAACTGGCCCTCAAAGGTACTCCATTCGACCGGGAATCAGCGACAACCACTGCTCGTTTCAAAGTCCCGTTACTTCAGAAGTGCACTTGAATTACACACCGCAGTGGGGACGAATTCAACTTCTGCCCTAACTAAGACCTGCGGATCCCGCGCAGTGGAGTTCTATTGCAACATCGTACGTGGGAGAATTTGATCAAATAATTCGGAAGAAAGGAAACTTTAACCAGTTTCCTTGGCCCCCCAGCCGTGATTTTTTCACTTTGTGACCTTCACTTAAGTGCTCTGGGTCTCCGTGGCTCCGAATTCCAATCCAGGGATCGGTAGCGGCCGACATGAGACTCGCTGAGTATATATGCATCCAGTAGCAATTTCAGTTTAACTCGGATAAATTTACGAATGAGAGCTTTTTGCTCACCCAAGATGTATACGACCTCAGTCAGAGTCATTTACATACATTATCTCAAAACCTTATCTGAGGACATGTTGAGTAGCGAACATTGCCGCTGCAGTGGCTGTGTAATTGCCGCTGCACCAAGTGCCGCAAGACACATTAGACTGAGGTTTGGGCCTAAATATCAAGATATTGTGGTCTCTGAGAGTATATGGTCAGAATATAATGGGTGGGATGAACGCAGCATCCGCAGAGCTAAAGATATGGAAAAGTTAATTTTTGAGCCGTTGAAGATTGCCGCTGCAGGCCAAAACATTGCCGCTACACTGTGGCTGTGCTGCCGCAGACCGACCGTTTTGTTCACTGCGAGCGAAGGAACGAGTTATATCAATCTTTGGGACCAGTTTCCCTTCTGGATTGATCTCCTGCGCAATTAATCTCAGACCTGATTAGAAACCATGTTGGTGTTGCCCAGCGCTGCAAACAACATTTTGACCCCGTCCGTGAGCTTACTTAACTGGCTTCTAGCACATTCAGGAAGTCATCAAGGCGTCGGAAGTTGATCCAAGAAGCTCTGGGGCAATTATTGGGATAATTAATTGAGAGTTGATCAGTGTCGGTGCCGACGAAGAAATAGCGTTGCAGCGAGATTGGTGTTCTTGATGAGATCTGTGCAGAAGGAGTATATCTGTGGGACGGGGCGACGGATGCCATCAACGTTTTGAATTAAACTCCGGACATCCGTTGAAGAATGGCTTGTTTGGTCGGCGAGTGTGTACCTTCCGCAAGACGATGCAAGTCACATCGATCATGAAGAGATCTTAACCGCCAAAATTTGTAATTGACCACAAGAACGCGTGCACCCCAGAAAAGAGGCAATAGATCACCAGTTCTAGCCTTAGTTGTGTCCGAAAGACTGCCAGGGTTGTTGGTAGGTATTTCTCTTCTCAAAATTCTGGGGGTCAGTGCCGTGGCTCGATGACTATTCTTCCAATAACTGGCTGGGAGATAAAATTCCGTGTTCATAAAACTGTCAGGTTGTCCAATGCATACATCAGAGCGATTTAATCCACTTACCTCAAAATGCATTTTGGGATGGTTAATGCAGCGGCAACAAAATATTGCCGCTGTGTGGTAGTGTTGCCGCATCCTAGACTCCAAGACAGGCGAGTTTGACTGAGTTGAAGGACACTGTGTGGCTGTGTTGCCGTTGAGTATGGAACTGTGGGCCAGAGTGAGTGATATCCGACTGAAATTTGAGAAGCCAGTATTTGATTGTGGATTTAATGCAGGCCCAGGAGTTCGAGATGGGGTCGCCGTCGATATGGCAAGATCAACGGCGACCCTAATTCAGATTAGCCCAAACAAGGGCTGAAAATAAAACCAGTCTTCAGAAGGGCAAAATATTGGTTGAGTATTGACAGATTACGAATTTTTAATGCATACAGATGGTCAGAACAATGATTGGTTGGTCGATGTACGAGAGGAGCGGCGAGCATTGAAGGTATGTGTTAGTCGATACTGAATGCAAAGATGCAACGAAGACACGAGGAGGATTGCAGCCAAAAGACATAGACAACTGCAGCGTAATCGTGAGTGCCGTTGTGTGGATTGCCGTGCACAAAGAAGACTGCCGCAGACACAAGCAGGAGTGCCGCTGCATGTTCAACATTTGCCGCTGCATGTTCATATTGCCGCCAAATTGCCGCTGTGTGGTAATTGATGACCGCGGCAAACAAGTTTGAGTGCCGCAGAAGTGAGCGCGACTGCCGCTGCAACCGCGGCTGCAAAGTGCCAAATTGCTGTTGCAAGTGCCGCGACTGCCGCTGCAGAATATTTGCCTGTGTTTGGTTGCCGCTGTCTGCCGCAAGATTGCCGCTGCAGTTATGATTAGATTTAGTCTCAACGTCGAGCACATGCTTCAATTGAACTGGTTCACACAGACAACGACATATTAAGTTCTATACAAGGTAGCCACCTAGTCTACTGGGCCATAAATGCTGTGGTAACAACACGAGTTCAACATGTGCCGCAAACCTGACTGCCGCTGACTGCCGCTGAGATTGCCGCTGCATGCGGCAGCAGCACTGCAGCGGCAAAATCCCCTGGCGATGTAATATACCGCTTTCGGTGTTATCTTTCCATAGTGATCTGTGTTGTGTTTATTCTACACTAAAAGCTGGTGATTCTATGCAGCGGCAGTCGCGCTCACTTCGACTGATGTAATATACCGCTTTCGGTGTTATCTTTCCATAGTGATCTGTGTTGTGTTTATTCTACACTAAAAGCTGGTGATTCTATGAGTGGTGCCCGGCCATTTTCGACGGATATATGAAATTTCTTGGGTGTCACGATCCACCTGGCTGATCTACGAAAACCGAAGTTCGAATTTTTTGGTCACGGGTCACGTTAGAGTTGAACGAAATGCTACAGTAATACGCGTCTGAACCGCATATTCCAGCAAGAAAGTCATGCAAATAGTGCAGGTGGGATATTAATACTAACGGGGAGCATGTCCCGTCAACACATTGCCTGTAGGTTTGATCGCCTGCCCATTCCATGGAACCCGTTCCCTGCCACATGCCACAGGATACACGTTAAATAATGTTGAGTCAAAAATGTCTCGTCTACGTCGCTGATTGGAGCCGGTTCAGGCTTCTGATAATCACCAGATTGAAGTGGGGAGGGGTCAACAAGGTGGCAGATCATGTTTCTCGGAATACCTGCGGCGCTGGTTTTCTCAAAAGTGCGAACGCGATGGCCGATTTCTCCGGCTGTCGTCTGATCGGAATGAGATTCTCGCGAAGAGGGGAACAGAAATGAACACGCACCAGGCCTTGCTCGAATCCAAATTCATATTGGTCAAACTGCTCGTGCAGGTCAGAGCGAAGCACGATGGCATTCTGTGGGACGTCGATATTGGACGACCTGGGTGTCCCCGCGATGCCCAACTTTGCCCAGAAGTCCGCGTATGTTCTTTGATCAAACGCAAACTGAAACTGGGCGTATCCTCAATGTCCACAGGAACCAGATTGACATGTCAACACACACCTTGTCGATAGAGCCCAAAGGAAAAATATGAGCCACTTCGAGGCCACACAAATTCCAACCTCTGCAACGTTTGGATGCTCTCAGAGAGCCGGTACGGCAACCCATATCACGAATTCGAACCTGCCTTTTCGTAGCAGTATTCTGGAGGATTTAGGAACGACGATTAGTCTACTTAAAAGGCAATGTTCGAAATACAAACACGGTTCGCGCCCGCACCGGTCCCGATGCTTCCCGTCATGTCATGATGTGAAATGGCAGGCAATTGGGGAGACAGTGTGCATGGGGCCAACGTTGTCCCCGCCCTCAATGCTTTTCCTGAAGTAAAAAGCACAAATACTACTCACTGTCCCGTCGCTGATATCCGACATACTCTTGGCCTACAACTTGAACCAGTATGTAGTGACCCTCCCGCATATTCAGACCATTTTCGCAACGAATTTGGGGCAGCGAGTGATGCGATTTTGGGAACGGAAGGCTGAACTAGGGAACCCTAACCCGAAGAATGAAATCAGAAAGGCAAGTTGAAGGCGATCGTGTCTTACTGCTGCGTGATTCCGTGGGCAGAAATATACAGAGGCAGCGTGGCGGTATAGAAACACGTGAAAAGTGAGGGAAAAGGAGGAGAAGAAATTAATGGCGAGGAAACGTACTGTAAAAAATACAATTACCTCGTCATTGTCAATATCCAATTCATCGCCACTGCCCTCATCGTCAGAGAAATCAGACGCATCTACGAGGTCATGGTAAAAAGTCAGTAAGCCGTCAATCGGCGTTCAAATCAGGGCCTACCCTGAGGTACGACCTGGAAACCGTCTTTGGAACGCTTTGCTGATGAAAAATGGAGTATAAACAAGAGTGGGATGAGACATACTTGATAACTGAGCTGAAAAGAGTGTTCATTCAAAAGTCCCCCTGAAAATCCCGGAGGTCAGTCGAATGCGCTGGAGAACGAGGTGAGTTCAACACACCTTGAGTGGAATTAAGACGCCAAACGGCTTGTATGACAAAGATGTTATGTCATTGTCCACGGCGTATTCAGGTTGAGCACGGTGTGCGATACATGGTTGCAAAAATACTATTATAACGTTCACAGTGTATTTTGTCAACGCAGAGCCGATGAGTAAGGGACGGAGTCAGATTTGCCTGAGGCTTTGCACGCCTGCACGGGGAACTTTGTCTGAAGCCTGCAGTGAGTGATTCGAATACCATGGAGAATGGGCAAAAAACGGGCGGCAAACAAAATAGATGGAATTGCAATGCTGTGGAAATAAAAAGATCTCTAGAAATTGGAGGTTGAGAGGGAGAGCACGGAAATACCAAGCATCGCAAAGGACGGTGACTGGAAAGCCGGACTGGCGCGAATCAACTGGGGTGACGAATTCAAGAACGAGAACCGCGAAAGCACATCGCGAGTAGCACATCTCCGCATAACATCAGCAGGGCGCCAAGCCAGAGCAAAACCAATATAAAGTGTGCGAAATTCTGGGGACCGCAACATCAGTTATTTTTTGGCGAGAGAGATATAAGTACTCAGCCGGAGAACGATGAATCCATCGACGCGATGGAATTCTCAAGTGCGTCAGGGGAATTACGCCGGTTCTGACCAGAAACTCTGGGATAAAACAGCGTGAAGCTCAGCAGAAAAGGTCCCCAGGCTCTGGAACCACGCCAGGACAAACGTCGGGCGTCTTCAGTGAATAGCACCAATTAGCGTGACGCGAAAGAGCAGACGGACGGAGCGCGGAGAGGGGCTGGTGGTCAAATAAATCAAATCTGAGGCATAGGCAACCACCGAGGAGAGATCTGTCAGCGCAGCAACGATAACTGGGTAGCCGCATCGAGCATCATGACACTTCGCGGCGGCGATAAACCCTGGGCCAATTGCAAGCTGCGGCGGTAAGCCGTCAAATTCAGTTGTTAGTGAGCCAGCGGCACGCCAGGGAGAAAAAGACCCGAAGCAAGAGGAAAATCCCAAATAGGCGCGAAAATATATTGATACGCGACGAGGAGGAAGCATGCCAAACACCAAAATGGCGCAATGGGAGCCACGAGCACATTAAACGGGGTTCACGCAGAACCGAGTGCAAAAGACACAGTTTGGCAGTTCGTCAAAGGGACAACGGAATCAGCGGGGGCATGCAGGTGTATTTCTTGATGTGCGAGGTTGTGAAGACAGGAGCGAGTTTGAAGGCCAATATCCTCCGCCTCCACGAGCGAAATGACATCATGGGAAGAGCGATGTCGGTGATCCAGGGGAATTATCCGTATGCGCGCGCGGGGCAGATAATGACCCGCAATTTCTGCTGTCGGGGAGAGGAACCGTACGCACGAGTGCCGGAGGCCAACGATAATCAAGGAGATTTCGCAGGTGCAACCTCAAGGACTCATGATTGCGATTGGGAACTCAAGAAATCCAGATTCGCCATGCCGAGGTAATGCTAGTGGCGCGCGCTATCGTTAGCCTCGACGGAGATGAAATTCAACAACAACTATACCAGTGGTATAGCATTGGATCGGGGAAGGGTCGTGAACAAGCAGAGGGAGAGGGCTTCGGGTAGGATGCAGTGGCGATGTGGAGAGATGTGGGCGCTAGGTAACAGGAGAATCTTGTATTCTAATGCGAAGTGGTGCAGGAGGACGACCAGTCCAAAATATCGAGTCAGTCCCGGTGTTTCTACCAAGCATAGAGACAAATGCACCCATGAGCTGTTATACGTTTTTCCAGACAAAACAGAAGGAACCAGCTACGAGCAAAATGGAAGAGATCGAAGATCTCTCGCGGAATGCACGAATGCGTTAGAGCTCGATGTATTTCGGAATCCCCGGGTGGTTTTGTGAAAGTGTTTGAATACCGTAGAGAGGTGTCCGAAAGACGTTCGAATTAATTTTAGCAGAGGTCCGAAATGAAGCAGGATCCGGCTGAGCATCAGAAGACTCTAAGCACAATCGTGGGTGCAGCTTGCTCACCGAATCTTCACGTGGAGAATCCAGACGGAGAGCAGCAGTCTGACAGGATAGCGGGCAACGAATCGCTAGAAAGAACCATAGATAGGAATTAACCTAGAGTTCAATCCGAATCGAACCGGTGTACACACCACGACAGAGTGATGATTTCCGTGTGCGACATCCTTCGAGGCCACGTGTATCCACGCGACTATACCAAACGAATAGGTGTCCCATCCAGTTGGCAA
Source organism: Mycena leptocephala (assembly GCA_029378395.1). Classification (NCBI taxonomy): domain Eukaryota; kingdom Fungi; phylum Basidiomycota; class Agaricomycetes; order Agaricales; family Mycenaceae; genus Mycena; species Mycena leptocephala. The sequence continues at coordinate 88,199 of JARJLF010000080.1, forward strand.
ATGAAATTGAAGACAGTTCGGCAGGCTATTGACCGATTATGGATGCGCAGAACGCGTTTGCGCGGGGGTATTGCAATAGTGCTTGAAGCGCGTCGCAACGCGTCGCCAGCGCAAGAACATAAGATATAAGCACCAGGCAGATTTTAATTCAACGCAGGAAGGAAAATAGCCTCGTGTGGCCCGACTGAGAGTCTGAGACACAGAACGCGCCGCGGTGGAGAGCAGGAGCAGTCTGATCGGAGTCCGGATCAAACACAGCCACACCGCGCTCTTCTCTACTCACACCCTCCGCTGACGGGTTCTAAACCCATCGTCGCTCTCGGCGCATCAATGCCACCACGAAGATTAAGATCAGCAACGGCTAGTCTTCGGGCCTGCATCTCCTATGCCTCCTTTATCCCCGGTCCGACTTCCAAGGCATCTCTAACGCTGGGAATTGGCTTGGAGCTCCGTCCAGACCATGCTCAGTAGACGTCGCACTGGACGGCGCTCTCCCCAACCGTTGCCAAGGTCGACTAAGCCACTTACTTGCGTCCTGTGCCAGCCAGAAAACCGCACGAGTTCCGATGGTTCGTAGTTCTTTCTCTATTCTTATCTCCGTTTCCCGCATTCGTCTATATTTCTGATATTATATATATGGCTTCCTCAAAATTGACGCATTATTCCGCACATCTGCATGCAAGAACGACTTTCGAAGAGCCAGCTGTTGGTGCCGCACGCGTGTACAAGTGGTAGATCGCGTTAACCCCGGGTACGTGGTCCCTTCTCATTCTTTTCATGTTCTGCTTTTATCCGTGTTGTTTTGGCTGTATCTTGTTATTCTCCTCTTTTCCTTAAAGTGCGCGTTCCTGTCATTTTCCTTTTCCTTCTCACATTTACATCTATCCATATTCAGTTCCCTGTTTCTTTTTTTTTCTTCCGCCACGTACGTACTGACCATTTTACAGGTATACCCATATAACCCTATTATCGGATGTCGGGCATCTGTGACGACGCCTACGACCCCAGGGGAGCCGTTCGCGGCGCCCTCGCCCACATACGCGCGCCTCCGCGCTCGCCGTCGACGCCCAAGCCGCCGGCGCACACCTAGTCGCGAATTCGTGACTTGCCCTGCGTCGGCGGCTGTTGCATCGTCGGTGAGACCTCTAAATGACGCCACAAATGTGTAGCATATCTGTCTTCACGCTCCGCTCGCGCGCGACCTCGGTCATCTCAATCACTCGATCTTGTCGCGCCGGGACCTCGTCATCAGCGGCTCGGGGCTTTGAGGGCCTTGACCGCCTTCGAATCATCCGCGGCATCACCTCGAGCACTTGGATCGTCAGGCGCTGGATCGGATGCGATGCACTGGGTCGAGAGGGACGTGTTATCGGTAAGTCTTTCGTGCTAATATTCGTTCTTTCTTTCCATCCACTGCTGACGCCATTTGTCCCTCACAGCTCCCCATGCCATCCTTCGACGACGACATCCGCGAGGACTACAGGTGTTATCTGCATGTCCATGTGTGTCTTCCTTCGACATGCAAGCCGCAGATGTTATCGCGGCTCGCCTTCCATCTGCCGCTATATCATCGTGCTGACCATCAGGACAATCAATAAAGAAGAGGCGATGCCCAACGTCCGGCACAGACGATGAGCGCGGGCGTAGATCGCTCCGCCATCTCCTTTGTGCACTTCGTGTTTTTTCTTCTTCCTTGATTTTGAGTTTGTATTTATTTATCCACAGGGTAAATACCCTGGTCTACTTTTCTTCTTTAAGCTCCCATATCATCGATGTGCACACCAGCGTCCTCTGACCTTCCGCGTCCGAGGTATAAGCCAACAAATCTCGTCCTAGGACACTCCGTTTCTCCGGGCATGTGCTCATGCTCCAGCGAGCGCCGGCCGGAGGTAAGTGCCCATTGGTGCTTATTTTCTGCCTTGGGATCTTTCTCACTGGTACGTCTTTGGGGGGATTTTCCTTGAATAGGTTCTGATCTTTTTCTTCGTTTCAGAGCGATTAAAACAGTCTTTCATCACCAGCGTGAACGGCAGAAGCAGGCACACTTTTGGGAAGAAGTGGGAGCTCAGCGGAGGAAGGTAGGTTTTTCTTTCACGTATATACTGTTCGGATACCTCTAACCAACGCTTATACCTCTGCCTTAGGAATCAACCCATCGTGCCACGATGACGTGTTCGCCCCCAGCGCCTGCAGGCATCGACGGGGACGGCGCCGACCCAAAGTCGGCACTTTCGTAGGTAAACTCTTTATTCAATATGTACGCGCCATACCTCTAATTAACGCATATGGCTCCTCATTAGGATATATCATCGTCTTAGAACGATGGTTTTGTTGTCACCGCCGCCGTTCGAGTGGAGCGCGATGTCGCACACAGCCATCACTCTGACTCGGCAACTTTGGAAGGTGAGTTTTTTCCCTTCGTATATCTTTTCAAAGAAATGTAATTAATGTTCTTACACCTTATACAGAGTGTGCGCCGCCGTCCTACCAAGCCCGATTGACTACTGTCGCCGTCATTGGACTCGTAATCGCTGTCGGAAACAGCGAGCACACCAACTGCACATTTTTTGCAGGTCAGTATCGTCTTTCATATAGATCCTTCACACAATTCCAACCAACGTCCAACGCCCTTCATTGGAATCTCGGACATCGTGATACCATGGCGCTCCGCTCGCTACGACCACCATTCGCATCGTGCGCGCTGTTCGAGAAAGCAATCACCAACTTCGGCATTTTTGGAGGTAGTTTTTTTTTCTTTCACGTATCTCTTCACAAGAAATGTAATTGACGTTCTTAGCTGTTCTTCCGGACCTGAGACATCGTCCTACGACGACCGCTTCCCTGCCGCCGACGTTGTTGGCCCCGTGGTCACTGTCGGACACAGCAACCATTGTACTGGGCTTTTTTGCAGGTGACGGATTTCCTTCCATATATCCTCCCACATAACTCTGATAAGTGTTCATAGCTTTCCTTAAGAACCCAAAGCATCTTCCGCAGAGGAGTCGTGCACGCTTTCCGAGACGGTGATCACGCTGCCTCAACATTTTGCAAGGCGAGTGATTTTCTTTCTTACATATCGTCCCGAACATCGTATTAATATTCTTGGCTGTCCTTAGGACCTGGCACATCGCCATAGGCTGCCCGTTCGGTCTTCGCCGCCGCCGTTGGAGTCGAGCACGTGTCGACCACGCTGACTTGGCATTTCCCATAGTGAGTTGTCTTTTTCACATGTCTACCTCCGAAACAATCTGACTAACGTGTACGTGTTCTTCTCTTCTATAGGACCTCGTACATCGTCTGACAACCCCTGCTGGTCATCGTCGCCGCCGTTCACGTCGGGCGCACGGGTGGAGTTGCCGAAGAGTTTCCTGGCAAAGGTTAGTCTTTTCCTTTCTCATACTACATCTTTCTTCCTTCGCTCCAAACTTAGAGGTCTATTTTTTTTCTTGGCTTTCAGTGGTACCTCTTTTGCTTCAACAGAGTGGGGTTTTTTCTGATTATTTCCTTCATTTCAGAGTACATAAACCAGCCTTTCATCATCGCCAGCGCGAACCGAAGTGATATGTGCACTTTTTCGCAAGTGGGGACTCCTAATCACCGGGGGAAGACAGGCTTTTTCATCTATATATTGTGCGTACAGCTCAAATCAACGCTTATAGTTCTGCTTTTAGAGTCAAACCGCCGTCTTACGATGGCGATTTGGCCAGCAGCTCATGCGGGCGTCGACGCACACGGGGTGACCTAAACTCGACTCTTTTGCAGGTGGGTTACCTTGTTCCTTATATTTGTTCAACACAATGCTAATAGACAGGTTGCGCAGGAGCCACGGAGCCACGGGGTGGCTCTCGGACCGTGCGCAAAAATAGCAGGCGAGTGGCTCAAAAGAGCCACCAACGAGTCATCGACGTCATAATTTGGCGGTGGAGCCACTCGTTTGCGCACGGTCCGAGAGCCACCCCGTGGCTCCGTGGCTCCTGCGCAACCTGCCTAATTCACCTACATGGCTCTTTTCTGGTGCCCATATATAATCGTACTTAGCCACCGGTTTGGGTGCGAACGCCACCGTTCGAGTCGAGGGCGCTGCGAGTCTCGGTACTTTCTTGCGCAAGTGATTTTCCTTCGCTTATGTTTTTAAATAGGTGCAATTCACGTACTCGCTATCTAATCCGAGAATGCGGTGCCACATTCTCGGATTAGATAGCTAGGTGGAGACGAACATGTTCCATCTTGGGACGCGGATGCCCCCGATGCACGAGCCGGAGGCGGCCTACCTCGACTTTGACACGGCGAAGTATGAACCTGGATATCCACCAGAGCCTGTGCGGTGCGGCCTTTGCTTCATTCCTTCTTTGCTGCCCACCTACCCCGCCGATCTCATGCGCATTCACAGAAACTACCCGTTTGCCGTATGATCTTACACCTTGCATCGCAATCATTTATTCTGTATCATCACTACTCTGTATTTCTTGTACATCACCCTGTTTCAAATTGGCCGCAAAGGTTATTTATGTACATCTAGTTGGACCTGCGTAACAAACGCAAGCGGGCAATTCCATCCATTTACCCGGTTGTGTTTTCCCCTAGGGTCGGATTGGTTATCTCGCGTGTATGTACTTACTACTGAGTCAATAAATGTGACCTCGGAAATAGACCGAGATGGAAGCGTGGAATTTTATGTAGGTGAGGAGCCTGAACGGCGCTGCTACGGCCATGAACATAATAGAACTCTGACAAGTTCATGAATGGTTGAAAAGGTATCAGATCTGATTTCACCGTCTATGATCATGAGGTATCAACGATGCAGCGTGGACCAAGGGAATCGGTATTGAGCAGGAGATGATTAGTGCGGCAAAGAGGAAACTCGCGGGTGCATGGAGGTGATGAAATCGGAAGGATGTCAATTTGTGCAATCTGGTACGGCGCATCTGCTTAATATACAGAAGACGTACTCATGGATACGGAACAAACGAAGCTTATCTTCAAATTGGTAGTAAGGTTAGCGGTTTATTCGAAGTGTGAAGATACACATATTCCTAAAGCGACTGTTGTCCATTTGTGTGCGTGAACACTCGTAAGAACTACATTGTTGGGGACGTTAAGCCTGCACATTTGCGCTGGAGGGAACATCAGAACTCAGAAACAAGAATCCAGAAACGAAGAGACGAACCCAAATTGCCCAATGACGTTTCCAGCGGGGAAATATCCACAAACGTAATACTGTGCGGGCTATACCGAGGCAATCAATGACAATTTGTGGAACATAATGACAATACAGAGGGAATCGCACCCCGAAGCTTGTGGGAAAGCAAGTAGCCGCTATCACGAACAAGTCAGAATGCGCTGCTGAAACCGAGAAGGACACTAGCATCCGACTTGTTTTGTTCCTTTCCAAACAACCTGGGTATAGTGGGATGGCTGGGGGTTATTTGGATCATACTGAGCCATTCATGCGCCACCATGATGGCTCACTCAGATGAACGGATGATAGGGATGTGACGCACAGGCTTCGCTGGTCCAGGCGTTTATGGCGTCCTGGATCGTGAAATCACCAGTACCGGCGGCCAGATTCTCTGGTGGAAAAATAAATCCAGAGACAACCAGAGGGTTACAACTGCCATACCACAAAAAGGGCCGAGGGTTCCGGCGGAGTGTTGGAAGACACATCCATCGGCCCACTGTTAAGCCTTTGCGGCAGCGTCATCGCTCCAAGTCAGGGGTACAACGCCGTGTTTTGCCCAGACCGAGTTCTGCGCGGCCAAGTATGCTTGCTCGTCGGCAGGTGAAGTCCACTTTTGACAAACTCGCCGGTATTCATAGATATCGCGGCAGTAGAGGCCGACAAGAGCAGGAACACACAGCAGAGTTTGAGAATCTGTGAGAACGACCGATGCATCTATAATATGAGAAGTTCGGCGGCGAGTTGCGGGTCAAATGGATACATCGCAAAACAACCCCAGACCGATGGCAAGTGCGGCAAGCCGTGAAATTCAGTTGACCCAGCGCCGCGCAGGGAAAAAAAGACGCGAAGCAAGGGAGACGGAACAACCAGCGCGAAGGCCGTGTCCTCCACCTCCACGAGTAAAATGACAGAGGGAGACGGGGCGGCGGAGCAGAAGAACAAGTCGTCCCGAGGTAAAGATTCTACTAAACAATCGAGAGAGACTACTCCTATCATATTTTTACTGAGTTACAATCCCACACCAATCAGGTTTGCATAATGTAGACTAATCTCAAACCTGACTACAAGTTACCTACCAGTGATAATATTGTATTAATCTTGCAATGCGTCACAATGCTCCGCAAAGCGTCGGCAAAGTTGCCGAGATGTTGTGATCTTCACAACGTCAATCAACTTTTTCCACGATTTCCTGATGTTGCCAAACAGTGTCAATCAGCCACTCTGCTACGTAACGACGATGGCCGCAATGTCGATGGGACAAGAGTCGGCATCCTTTGCCTATGCCACACCCAGAGCGACTCCTCGATCATCCACCGAGGATAGCCGCTCGACCACCGCCCGGCCACGGCCCACCATGGCAGCGTCAGACGATCGCACCATACCCAAGCACATGGTCGACCAACCTCGGCCTGTCACGGCACCAACCACGCAGCTTCATACACCTGCACCGTCCTTCGACACGAAGGAGGTCCTTGCTCAGGCACGTTTGTTTTTGTGCTAATTTCTCGTCCCGACTAACCTGCGACAGAGCGTCACCGATATATTGAAAGAAATAGAGAGTTTCGATCTAATTTTCTCTTCGACCGGAAGTCGCCATGCAGTATGTCCGCTCTCTTGCTTGGTTTCTCTCCTCATGCTCTCCCAGGAAATCTCTAACGTTGGCCTCGAAACATGGAATCTCCTCCAAATGAATCACGCCGAGTCACTGAATTGCAAGTCCGTATCTGTGGCTGCTTCTCCATATTCTGTACTGAATTCTGTCGAAAAGACTTGAGTACCTGCATCGGAGAACATCATAATCGTCACTATCCAAGCGGGACTCACGAAAGCTTCAATGTCCTTCTAAAGCCGATTGCGGACCTTGTCAACGCCACGAACCCCCCCAGCCCCGGAACCGCGCCTTCTTTCATCATCGGCACAAATCATGATATTAAGCTTCCGTCCAAGTCATCAGTAACTCCCGATTTTGGGTTCGGAAAGGTAATAAAGGGCACATCTGTGCAATATCGCATTCTGTTCGAGTGCGCCTGGTCCCAGCCCGCCTCCAATTTAAATTTGAAGATCAAGAAATGCCTCGAGAATCCGGTCGTTCTCGCGGTCATCTGCTTTAACATACAGTCTCTGGTAAAGTTCCAAACGCCAACGGAAACTCCTCCGGCCGAACACAACCTAGTATCGGAATTCCCGGAAGACGTGCTTCAACAGCGTACACTTCTTGGCCCCGTGAAGTTTTGCGGGCACAATTGGGGGCAAGTAGACGACATTTCCTTGACCATCCATCACCAGGGTGGGAAGACGGAGCCCTTCGTAAGATTCCATTCATTCCATCTCTTCGAGGGATCTCATGTCTCTTAGTGCCCTCTTGCTCCTGTCAAGGGCAATGTTGTCGACGACGACCTGTTTGAAGCACAAGACGATGTCAATTTCGCTCTCACCAAACTGCTGGCGCAGGCCATGACCAAGGACACATTTCAGTCAGCCCAAGGAGAGAAACGTTTCGGTCTCGACTGGGACAACTTTTATCAGGCACTTGACGTCCTGCTTATGGCCGACGCCTACGACCGTTACGAGGCGTGGATGCGCAAACATCGGAAGGGTGATACAGTGAAGCGCAAGCTTGTTGTTGTCGAGGAAGTGGACGACAATTGGGCCCGCGGAATGACAACAACGCGCTCCAAGAAACAGAAACTAGAAATTTCTTCGTAGTGTGGCTGGAATATATGGAATATATTTACATATGAATCTAATTCACATTTGTCGATTGTACTACACGTCAGAAAATTATGTACGCAAAACTCAGAAAGGTGGCCAGTCGTCGACCCCGAGCTCGATGCTGCTCACAACACCACGAGGGAGGAGATGAGCGATGGGCGCCACACTGCTTGCGCGCACCCTTGTGTACGGGCTACAGGGCTTACATGTCCAGGACGAACACTTCGACTGCGGCGGGAGTACCAACGGCACAAGTAGCAGCAGGAGCTCCCGCACCGACACCAGTAGGAGAAAGCAGGCACCGGGGCACGTCGGGCGTGTCTACGCGCTGGGGAGCTTCGCGGAGCTGTGTGCGGGCACAATGCTGGTATGTACGTTTCTCCTTCACACCTAATCTGTCTTGGCGCGCTCACCCCTTTTTTCCCTGTCCTATAGATGCCCCCCGAACCCGCGTCCACCACGCTCATCGCCGCCCCGGTCGGCGCTCTCACGCCGCGTGCTCGCGCGTGACGACTTTGTCGCAGTGGCAAGGCCGGTGTATATGCGCGTGCGCAAGCGTCGCAGGTGAGTTTCTTTCTTCCGTGCTGACTCTTTTTTCGCCCGTTCACTCCGCTCTTAGAGCTTCCACACACCTACCTCAGCGCCCCCTCCCGCGCCGGACAGCACCACCGCCGACGAGGGTCTCCGCGGCGGGTGGCTCGCGCCCGGGACGCACATCGAGAGCGTTGATGGTGGGCGCGTCGAGGTGCGAATGCCCGCGGGCGCCGGGTGGTGCTGCTACGTCGGCGGGATGGAGAGGCGAGGAAAATGCGCACATCTACGACGCCGTGGTCGACGCACGCGGTCCCGCCACTGTGCACCCCGCGCACAATGTGGAGACGTCCTGGGTTTTCCGAACCGCGTGGGGGAGAGGGAGCGCTGAGCGAGGGGCGGGCGTTGATGAGGGAGGAGGAGAGTGCAGGCGGCGCGCGGTGGAAGAAGCCTCCGATGGTGCTGGGGCGCGAGAGGAAAAAGTGCGGGTGCTGATGCCGGGCGGGCATCTAGGGGAGTGGATGTATCGACTGCTTCAGGTCCTTGCCCGACTCGGCCTGGGAGTACTCGAGACGAAGCCGCCGGCGGTGGTGAAGGCGCCCCCAATGCAGACGCAGGGAGCGCGCCGTAGTTTGTCGGCACTGTGATCGCTGCCCGTCCCACTCCCCCTTCTTCTTGCGCATTCAGCCGCAGAAGAGGAAAAGAAAACAGAAGGGAGGAGAGGGAAGGAGTAATGGTGGGCACGCGCGAGCATACTAGACGAAGGTGTCAGCGTCGTGAGATGCGAGATCTGGAGGAAGATCAAAGAAAGGAAGAAAAGGAGCACCTAAGTAACATGCTTCAGGAAATCGTGGCCGAGAAAATTCGGGACGAGAATGGAGGACAGCCAGAGGAAACAGTAAATCGCATCAGCGACAGAACCAAGCAAAGCCCCAAACTTCATTGAGGTAGAAAACGAGGTTGCGTAAAGTGAACAAGCACAGAAGCTAGGTTCCTTCGGAGCGGTTTGAGGCAGGCTCGAGGTAATAATTTTCGGACTTTGAGCCGTAGAGTTTACAGAGTTGATCCAGTCTCACAGTAAAACTCCAGTAGCATCGCCATATTCCACCCAGAGGAGTACGTTTCCAGGCGTGCATCTGCAAGGAAATTGCCAGCATGCAACTGATCATAAGGCTCCAACCATTTCCGTTTGAAAACGTTTTCAAACGGTTTTAACCGTTTTTATTTCCGTTTAGTTTGCCCGGGGTAGCAAACAGTTTACAAACGGTTTGTAAATGGTTTAAACGGTTGTCAAAAACCAACCACTTACTACCTCTTGGAGGTCAAGTTCTGATCCAAAAAATTATGCTAGCCTGGGCCATTAGTGTGTCCGAAACCCACACATGGTCCCAGAGCACAGACCCGCTCACTGACTGGTGGGACCTTCCAAATTAGTAGGCGTTTTGATGGCGGTCAGCGTTCTCGGCAAACGACGCGCCTGGATTCAGCCTTTATCCCGCCTTCACAAACTGCTTGGTACACGTCGGGGTCGACATCCAACAATCAATCTCTTGTATGCATGTTCAGGATGGCCAACTTACTTGATTTGACTGCCACAAACAGCTGCGAGTAACCTGTCCTGAAAAATACCGTTTTAAACAGTTTAAAACGGTTTTAAACAGTTTATAAACCGTTTCCGTTTGTTTTGCCCGGGTCCACAAACGAAAACTAAATGGTTGGAGCCTTAACTGATCATGAGCGGAGGAAGCAAGCCGCTAAGCGCCGACACAGCCATCCATGACCTAAATGGGAAATACGGGCGCTCAATTCTACTGCAGCCAAGAGGACGATCCATTGGTCAAAAATCAGTACAAGGATACCATATACAAGAAGGGTCGAGAGTAATAAGATACAATATGAGGATCCGACGACGACGAAGAGTATCAAGACAGTACGAGTAAAGTCAATCGAGTCCCAAGTGTAAACCTCCACTGCCCTCGTCGCCGCTCACACCAGCAGTCAGGTTATCTACCCAAGCGCCGCCGCTACGTTCCCTCCGCCCGCTCGTATACCTCGCGCATCACTCTCACTCGCACCCAACCTCATACTTGCTCTCGCCATTGCCCATGACCATGACGGCCGGCCATTCGGCGAGCACACCGCGTCCGGCGCCTAGTCGGAGACCGCGCCATCCAGCAAGCCCGCGAGCGAGTCGCCGTCGGTGGCTGTCTCGCTAGCCTGATGCTCGTAGCTGTGGCAGGAAGTGGGGACAGAGCCATGGGGAGAGGGGCGCGCGAGACATCCCGAGTCGAGGGAAAGATGACGGTGATAGCAATTTCAAGTGGGGTGAAGGGCACGCCGACTCCAATCCAGGGAGCAAACCCCGTTTGCAGTGCTGAGTGCCGAGCGCCCGATGCGGAGCTGCGGTAGCGGATCGCTAGTGGCGGATTGAGAGAGCGGCTGAGGCGGGACTAGTGCTCCGTATCATCCAAGTGAGCCAGCGGCGGCGCTGAGGGGTCATACTCGCATCGTCCGCGTCGGCGCGGCGCAACGCAAGGCGGCTTGCACCGTCTGCGCAGCCGCGTTCCCGTTTCCGTTCCCATTGCCGCTCCCGAACCCACCTCTATCCCCACCTCCGCCTCCCAATCGACAGGCGCGACGCCATCGGGCAGCGCAAGCGTATCCCCACCTTCCTCGGGAGCGCCTTCCATCCACCCTCCTGCCCGCCTTGGAGAGGACGAGACAAGCTGAGCGTCCGTGTCACCCTCGCGAGACCTCCCAGTGGGCGTGCGAGGCGAGCGACTCGGACCCGCACCGCGACTCCTGCAATGCTTCGCTCCACTGTCTCGCGGGCAAGCAGCATTTCCCCTCACTCGACGCGGGCGCCCGGAAGGCCTGCGCACAGCGCTTCGCCTCGCGCTCGCACTCCGGCGCGCGCTCCTCCTTCCTCCAGAACGACCCTCCCCTCCACACATCATGGTCGTCCCCGATCTCGACGGGAGGCGTCACAGCGAGAGATAAGGTGCAAGGTGCGGAGGCCAAGCCTGGGACACGCTATCGCTGGAGAGAGGAGAGGACAGCGCAGACTCATCGCGGTCGGGAGACGGCTACGGCGGGCGCGCGCGGGAGCGAAAGCTAGAGGGGATATGCGTAAAGACTGGGAGCGAAAGTGAGAGGTGGTAAAGACAAAGCAGTGGGCCAGAGGGAGACGACGTGGGAGGCGGCCCCGTAGGACGGCGGTGGAGGCAGCGCACGCGGGAGGGAGTGGCTGGATTGTATAGAGCACGCCGCGCGCGAGGAGGTTATGATGAGCGTGGGCTCCGCATCCGGGCGAGGGGTGAGGGCAACGCCGAACGCGCGTGCGGGCATCGAGAGAAACATGCGTCGGCCTAGGGAGAGTAGAGGTGCGTGCACCCGCGCCGCACCTCGATAATCCTCCGGAACGGAAGGCGTCGTCATCTCTGCAACACCAAGTCGTCAGCACGAGCACGTCGGAAGGGGAGAGGAAAAGTACCGCGTACCTGTACATGTATCAATGAACTGCTACAGACATGCATGCGCGGCGATTCCGTCCCAGGACGATGTGGCCACGCGTCGCGTCAATATATCCCCCGGAGGGTAAACTGGGCGCGGAGTGGAGGGAGGCGTCGCGGAGTTGGTTGGTGAGATTCGGTACGAGGCGTCCGCGCTGAGTCCTTGAGGGCAAAATATACGATATACAGCGCAGCGGTGGCACTACGTAGACGTCCAGCCGAAGAAGACCAGCAAGCCGCGGCCTACGTCGTTCGGCGAGTGGTGTGGTGGCGGCGGGAGATGCACACGCTAGGGCAGCGCGAGGAGAGGGAGTGCTCCGAGCGAGGGACTGGCTTGACTCGGCGCAGAACGAGACATGGCTGGGCACTGGGAGAGCGGAGACTACGATGAGACTCGGTAAAATAATCGAGGACAGCGGCGCACGACGTACACGCTTACACGCATGAACAACATGCATTGCTTCGAAATCCAGCACGTCTCGAATCCCTTGCAGACTCCATCCTGCCTCATGTCATAGCAAGGTAGGTACAGCCCTGGCGTCGAGGACAAATATGGTCGCATGAGCGTAGTGGGGGACCAAGCGGCGGCGGCGGGAAAGGAATAGAGTCGTCCCCGTGCAGGTCTTTGGTGGCATGGGTGGCGAGTCAGCGGAAAGAGGCCGGGAGAGAGTCTTCTTGGAGGGAGAAGATCGCCTCGGAATCACACCCAGAGCGAGGGGAAAATCATAAAGCCGTTGAAAGCGTGAACTGGGGTTGCAGGAAAAGGGCTGGAAAGTTTTCGATTGCTCTTTGCAAGCCTACGCGACGAATCGATAGTTGGTGGATGTCGACAAGAGGCAGCATGCTTGGCTGTGTTTGCTATCAACGGCTTCGCCTTTGATCTCCACCGCCACGCCCTCCGTGAGTCTTCGTCCGCGCCAAAGCCTCTGCCGCTCTTGCTATACACCCCGAGCATTTGAGGCCGACCATCTTTGCTTCTTTTGCCGCACTACCTGGAGCACCCGAAAATTTCCTTGCCACTTTCGCGCCTCTTCTTTTACCTTGCCTTTCGCGCCGCTTACTCGAAAAAGTGGCACAATAAACTGTGGAACAGAACCTCTGTCTGTGGATATGAACAGCCCTCTCTGCTCCTCGTGCAATTTATCGCATTCTTGGATTTAATCTTGGTCCCCTTCGGGTGCCGCGTCGCTCTTTGCTCTTCAAACGCACCAGCCTAGGGTCAATTTTATCCACAAGTCCCAAACCAATTGCAAAATATCGCTTTAGCCCTGCTTGCCTTTTATGGTCTTCAAGTGCACGAGGCTGCCGTTGACTTGAGGCGGGATAAGGCCCACCTGTAAATCTCCTGTGTTCTCTCTGCTCTCTGCACTTGCGCACTTCTTGGTCTAGTTCTAACTTTTTGGAACGGATTGCGAGTCCCCACTTGAACTCATAACTCCAGTTACTGAACGTATGAACATCTGAATTCGACGGTCCAGACTCCACCTCTCAAACATGTCGCAAACGCCAGACTACTACTCGGCAATTTGGGCGCCCTATTCTGTCCGCGGAGCATATCCGTTTCCCGGTAATCTCGTCCTTTACATATTCGGGACCGAATTTTCCCTGAACTACCCATCCAAAATCAGTCACACCTCCGAACTCGTCACCGTCAGGTGTGCTGCTAACACCTCCGCCAGTGTCCTTCCATCTGCCTGACTTTCGAATATCAGAGAACACCACGCCCCAAAAAATGAAAGTACAAACTCAAATCTGACCCATGTCCCATAGCCTGTCCTTTTTTTCCAGTCTGTACACCATACTCCGTTAATCATCAAGCTCCTGGCGCCTTCTGGTCACTGTTTGGACCTCAGCAGTGCCGGATCCCCACTTTATAGGATTGTTCATGTACGTAGTCATTCTACCCTTTTGTCGGCTTAAATTATATTATTTCAACGCCGTCTTTTTCTGCCTGGCGATACATCCCTCGTATTTTCTGACTACCATGGAAATCTGGCTCCATGCAGTGCCTACAATAGGATACATGCTGAACCCGCCTCAGCCGATGTAACTTCTCCAGGAATTCCGAGGAACTATTCGAGAGCTTGTCTGGCCAAGCCCTCTGTGGGCTTACCGTGAGCCTTCTACCAGAATGTTTATATCCAATTTGATCTGATGCACTCCCAAGTTGTCCTAGATTTGCGCACTTGGGTGACTTATATATCTGAACCTCTTTTAAATTCGTATTTTAGTAGAATAATTCGTGTGTATTGTATATACAAATCAAACTGCGTCAATCTACTCGTACAGACGTCTCTGCCTACACATATGGTTAGTTCATTTGGGCGCCGAAATGAAGCAGACAGATAGCTAGGGAGTCGGGACGTCTTGGAAGCGCACGTTCCTGGCGATCGCATTCCTGCGAAGATGTTTCGGCCTTGGGATTCGTCGCACCTTGGACATTTTTTCACCCTCCTTACGTATCGTATTTCTACTTCACTTCCATTGTATGTACTTTCGTTTCAATAATATCACTCCTTCATTTCTTACTTTTGCCCTGAGTGCGTCAACACCTGGAATCAATCGGTGCAAACGCAAATCCTGGCCTCAGAATTGATTGATGCGACTATAGGCTCTCGGTTACGGTTTTTCCTTTGCTCTTCTAGCCATTATTCTCGCTCCCTGCAATTGAACTTTCGCACTATCGGCGGAGCCATCCCTCAACTCTGGGACATATCCCTCTCCGATCCACAGCCAACGATTTCGTCCGGGAAACCCCGGGAACTTGAAGGTCTCTCCCGCCTTCAAAATCCACTGGTCGATCGCATCAGCAATTATACTGAAAGCCTCAATGTAATCCTGGTCCGTTCCATGAATCTTGATCCTCAATGTGAATTATGCCAGTTGAGTCCTTCAATATCTATTCTGACGATGTTGCGATGACCGTATATTGTATATTGTACTAGGGGAGAAAGATCCCTCGATGGAGGGATTGTTAAGCGTCAAGATGGCCTGTGGTCGATGTGGTATACGTCGTAACACTCTGGCGGGACTTCCATTAACGAAGGCTCAAATCAACGCCGATCCGTAGAGGAGGGAATCAGTAGGAGATTTTTTCTGCAGCACTCCTCGAGACCACTACAAAATCAACCACTCTCTTTGTACACCTATTTCTTGCTTCCCCCACTTCCCGGGATTTCCGGGGAAACCTCCTATTGACTTTTGACACCGATTTCTTGCACCCCAACCTCCTGGGAACCTCGGGAAGCACATTCTGGGATTAGAGAGCTAGGAGCGATACCTACGGGTTGACTTCATGCAAAACTCGAGGGAGGAGCTGCGACAGTGGGACAAACCGTCATCGGTGCGTGGAATGGGTTGAATGATATCCTGAGTACTTGGTCGGGGAAATGCCGAGATAATAGACCCACAAAGACTACGTTCATTGAATTTCAGGTTTGAGCGATTGAGAATGGATACCTCTGAGGGTACCTTGGAAAGCTGCCCTGGGAAGTGCGAATTTACGTGACTTGAACAGAATTGATGGCTTGTTTGAGGTGAAACCAACTGGCAACCAGCCTTCTCGCAGGAATTCGCAGGAGAAAACTGACTGAGTGCAGTTGGCGCCAGTTGGGGCGGAATTTAGGTGTGGGGAGAAAACGAACGGAAGGCAGATGACAAGACCTGCAAGTTTGAGAGAGAGTTAGTTATTGGTGGTTAAATGCGCTGGGGGATGTACCTAGTTGCACGAAGCTGAAAGGTCTCGCGAGCCGCGGTAGGAGAAGAAGAAGATTAGGGCGGATTTCAAAGATTGAAGCCAGGGAACTAGAGTAAAAAATGTTGAGTTGACGCACTCAAACGAGTATTCGGCGCATTTGCGCACCCCGCGCAACTCATTCAACTTGTATGTCTTGCGAAGGAACTGCAAGCAGAATATTATTGAACGTCGGCCGATATTAATACATGTATGGGTACTGAAATGTAGACAGGTAATTGACGCACTGAAGGAAAATACGGAGACAACAAGGGAGGGTCCCGGTCCGAACCACGCGAGGGTCGGTACCATGTCCCGAGCACTGCAAGAAGGAGCAGACACTCGAGAAATGCGCACGCAATTTCGCTGGTATGGCGCTGCGGCGCGATCACATTATTATCCCTACACATATGTGAATTTGATATTGCTTAAAAACAAGCGGGAAGAACTTACCGGTCAGTGGTACAATGAAGAACGCTTGAGTACGCAGGCCGACGGAAATTGAATGGAGGGAAGTCTCAAATGGCTGTGCGTAGGGATCTAGCCGACGGATTTGGCGTTGCGTCTGAATGAGAGCGTGGAAATGGTCTGGATCGCGTAGTGTGGGCAGGAGTGGCTTCGTGGACGTGGCGGAACGGCGAGAGAGAGTGGGCGGGAATGAAATGAAGGGCGTCACGGAGAAGGATCCTGGGGGCGTAGACACGATGCGCGGGTAAGCAAGTTGAAGTTGAATGGTGGCTAAACGAATACCGAGGGATGGGACCACCTCAAATGGGACCACATGGTCATCCTCGGCTGCCGTGGGTCGTGCTCGCAGAGAGAAGGTAGAAGGAGTCGCACCGCATTCATCAGAGAAACGACTTAGAAATGCATCTACGGTGGAGTAAGGACGATGATGTGGCTGAAACACGAAGAGAATACGCACCTTGCATTAACGCCGCATGTGCGTTCGTAAACACTGGTACTGTCCCGGCGCCTCCACTGATGCGGTGTAGACAAACCTGGGTGTATTGCAAGAAAGTAACCCCTTATACGAAGCTGGGCGCGACGCAATGTGAGTGCGAAAGGAGGAACTGAAGTTTTGAAATTCGAAGGAATGGGCGGAAGGGCTGGAGGAAAAGAGGGTGAATTCACTGCTAGGTTGGCAAGGTATAAATCGACGCACCGGATATCGTGAAGCCAAACACACTTCGCATTCTCCAACCACTGAAGAATCCAAGGACGGGCCGCGGAATTATTTAACCTATGTCGTAAGTAGGAGAACAATATGCGGATTTCAAAGATTGAGGCCAGAGAAAAAGAGTTGAGTTGAGGTATACCGATTGACTCTTCGGACGAGTTGCGTGCCGTTGGGAACTCATTCAATTTGCACGTTTCGCGAGAAGGCTTTCAAAAAGGATATCATTAGATGTACGCCTGGCTCAACACATGACGGGTACTCAAATGAACAGAGAAGTAAGTAACGCACTAAATGGAAAGGAAAATGGAGACGGGGTGGGTACGCGTGTAGTATCAAAGCGGGGATCGAGCGAGAGCCAGCGTCATTTCCCAAGGTGCGACATCGGTGCGAGCGGCTGTGTAGAAACGGCGGCGACACGGGATCGAGAAACGCATGCCGAGTACGCTGAACATGGTGCGAAGGCGGGGCGTCAGCGTTCGGGGGAGCCGGGAGCCGAGGGAGAAACAAGGAGCGCGGAGGCAGGCGCTACAGTTAGCTGCGGGGTAGTTTGTGTTGTTGGTAGTCCGGGATGAAGGCGTGTAGGGTGGTACGGAAAGAAAGCTAGAAGACGAAGCAGGGGATGTGCGAGGCGGTTGATGTGCACGGTACTGGCTGACAATTCAAGGCGGGGACGGAAAAGGGTGGGTAGGACGGGAAGAATAGGCGTCGAGGAAAGCGGTGCGCGCATCCAGAATTGCGTGGAAGAGGCGGGATTTATGTGGAGATGGCCGATGCGGGAAGGAACGCGAGGAAAGGAGGAGCGCAATGTCGTGCGCAGGCAGAAGGTGCAGACTGGGGGTGGTGCGGTGCGGCGATATCCCGCGCATTGTGTACATGGGTCAGATGGTGAAGGGGGCGAGAGCGACTTGTTCGTCTTGCTTGGGAGGATGGTCGATGCATGCGCGGGGAGAGGAACACGAGGGGAATGAGTGAACAAATATCAACGAGCGCTCGTGGAATGGGACGAGATGGTAGTAAACAATGCACCAATACCCACGATCTCTACGTTGAGCCATATGCATCGCAGGATAGGCATGGGCTAGTGGATCGACGCCGGTGTATGGTGCGCTGGGGCGTTTGAGATTGAGTAGCACATCTAGAAAAAAAAAGAAGATATCAGCATTGTTAGAAGATAGATCACAGAACGCGACCGTGCGCACCTGGATATTGAGACAGTATTAGCTATAAGAGCCTTCGACGAAGGGATCCGCGGACGGAAGGTCGATTCGATGGTTGGCGTTAGGGTTGGAGTTAGGTGCTCTGGCTTTCCATAGGAATCATCTACGCGATTCAATCCACAAGTCCGTTGCGCCATTCGGAACCTAAGGGTCGGTGAATGAAACGAACGCATTAGTACGCTGCCCGACGCAAATGAAACAGTCAGAGAGGTATTTGCAGAGGCTACCAGAGGAAAGGAATTTGAGGGTTGAGACGCTGGAGAGATAGCACCGAGCTACGAGGACGTCGAAGGATAACAGGAGAGGACCTGAGCAAAGAGAGCGTCAGGAAGAATGGGCGGTGCGAATGAGAGGGACCGGCGCTGCGGGATGTACGCCTTTACACGAAGCCGGAAGGTCTTGCGGTTACTATTTAATCTGCGTCTGTAAATCGGAGGACAACATGAAGAGTTTCAAATTGTGACGCGAGGTAACTCGAAGCGAAAAAACGAGTCAATTGCATACCAACGTAATCACCCTGCAGAATCATTCAGTTCGGACGTCTTGGCAGAGGATTTCAAGAAGAATATTATTGAAAGACGGCCGAGGTCCATACATGTACGGGTACTGGAATGTAGAGAAGTAATTAACGTACTGAAGGAAAGCATGGAGACGACAATGTGGGTGATTGTTCAAAGTGGGTACAATGTCCAGAGTACTGCGAGAATGGCAGACCCGGCACTGTTGCGGCGTGCGCGGCCACAAAATGCTGGCTGTGAAAGTGAGAGTGATACGTGCTCGAAACGGTCGCGGAACGCGGGCGAAGAGACAACGACGACGCAGGGACGGAGAAACACGTTGAGAAACGCGTCGGGGCTGAAGATGACGGGAATGTTGCGGGTAGGCGTGGAAAGGGGACGGTTCGGGGACGACAACGAGGAGCACGGAGGTGGGCGCTTCGGTTATCTGCATGTCCTCCGTTGTGAGTAGTGGGGGATATAGGCGCCGAGGGTGGTGTTGAGCTTAAGAGAGGCGGCGAGTGCGAGATGAGAAGTGATGGGCGAGGGAGACGACGAGCGAGGCAGCTGAGGGTACGCGCAAGCGAGGGCGTCGGATTGGGCGGCGAGGAACCCGACGAAGAGGATGCGGAGAACGAGCGTCGACGCCAGTGGTGCGCGCAGACAAAATTGTGCCAATTTCAGAGGGAGGTGCACTGGCTATGCGGATGCGTGCGGATGTGAAGGATAGAAGATCGCCCGATGTCGCGCGCAGGCAAAAGGCGGAGCGCGGGGGGTCCTGTGCGATCGGCCGTCGTTCGTATTGCGGTGAGTGTGTGCGCGCGGTAGGCGGAGAAGTTGACCGAGTGTGGCTCGGTCGTGTTGCTGGATGGCTGTTAAAAGGATGCGGGGGGGGGGGGTTAATGGGACGAGTATGAGATCCGGCAGTCGTTGGATAGGAAAGATTACGTGGAGGAGGAGGGTGATGATGGAAATAACGCACCAGAAACCCACGATTCCCAACGTTAATCCATATCCATCGCAGCAGGGGAACGGTGGGGGCCTAGCCATGTCGTATGTCGCGAGCTCAGGTGTCTGAGGCTCAGCTGCGCATCTACAGAAGCGAAGACGTTCATGTCAGCATTATATGAAAAGGTAGATGAGTGAACGGACGTGCGCACTGCAGTATCGAGAAAGTAGTAGGCTGGAGAACCCGCGGGAGACAGAATGGACGGATGGCTGATGCTTGGCGTTGAGGGGCGGATGCAGAGATGAAGCGTAGGTGGGAGTTGGACGCTAGACATTGGGAGGGCGACGTTGGATTGAAGGAATTGGGCGGCGAGGCAACGAGAGCTTGAGTCCAGGTGGGTTGAACAATTGGAGATAGCAGTGGGCGTCGGGCAGCGGGTGAAGCAGTACTAGTGTGGTGGTGGTGGGAAACAAAGGGCGACGTGGCAACGCTGATCGCCGCGGCGCTAACAGACGGCGGTGCCACGCAGCGCCACAGAAGCGTGGTGGCGGTAGCGTTTTGGCGGCTTTGTCGGAGCGAGGGCTTTGGGTGACATGTTGTGGTGGTAAAGAAAAGAAAGGTGAACACTGCCACCCATCACAATTGTGACAAAGCACTGACAGTGCGTTGTTTTCGAGATCTGAAATTGGAGTGTTGCTCTTTTTGTTTTTTTCGGTTGTAAAAATCCCCTCCCGCAAAATTGCGGGAGGGGAGGTTGGGGGAGAATATATTTTTTTGGTTGTAAAATCCCCTCCCGCAAAAATGCGGGAGGGGAATTTGGTAGTGTTTTTTTTGTTTTGTTTTTTGGTTGTAAAATCCCCTCCCGCACTTTTGCGGCAGGGGAATTTTGGGTGATAATTTTTTTTTGTTTTTTTTTTGTTTGTAAAATCCCCTCCCGCAAAAATGCGGGAGGGGAATTTTGGGAGACATTTATTTACATAATTTAAATTTTTTGGTTGTAAAATGCCCTCCCGCAATTTTGCGGGAGGGGGATTTCCAGAACCAGAATTTATGATAATGAGGGTTGAACTGGCGTGCGGAATAGTAGTAGGAATTTCGTGCATGCATGATAGGAATGGGAACTCACGAAAATGCAGGAGAAACCATCGTGCGCTGGAATTTGTGGTCGCCGTCTTCAGCCCAAACGACTCCGCGGCCGATAACCTTGACCACGATCGGCTGAAAGGCGGGAGACTTGACTGAGGCCAACTCAAAACGCGAATACGACAGGAAGCGCGGAATTCCACGTACTGTAGGTGTATGCTTGACCGAAGATGTGTTTTACAGCCGCTTGGTCGGAAATGATAACCTATGCGAATGAGTGTGGTATAACACCCATGTCTCGGTACCTATCACATCGTCCTGCCAAAGGGCAGATCTAATGCGGAAGACTGGCCCTAACATCCTAGTACATCGCCCGTACTCCACCCCGACTTCGTTCTTTGCGACAAGGTAATCATGTCCCAGCCACCAGCTGGCCTCACTTTTTGGCTGCGAAAGAGTTAGTAAACGCAGAAACGGTGAAACACCATGACATACGGCGATGGGAAGCTTCCCTCTCACGGAGAGTTTATAGGAAACGTAACGAACGACATAGGTAAGCAGGACAGCGCCAACACCAGTGGCAGCAATGGGTGCAAAAGAGACCATGAGGCTGAGATTTGGTGAGAAGAGGAGAGATAAAGACGGTACTGAAACGGTATCGGTCGTTTGAGCGAAATGTGCTGCGGAACAACGTAACGAGCGCCCAAAAAAAAGAAGGCCGAGCGAGCCGCGTGAATCAGCATCACCGGTATGATCGCTTGCTGACTGGTCCCGCGTCAGGGATGGGTTTATTAATCTGCCGCTCCGTTCTGTGGCAAAACCTGTGGCTGTGTCTTGGCATAGCCACCCATTTTGTACTACACAACGGAGCGGCAACTCAATAGACTTTGAGTGGGATGCGAATCGGAAATGTAGGGGCATACAGAATGGGATGGGCAACAGAGATGCAGATCGCAATAGGCAGTGGTTGACAGCTGGTCCTAAGAGGAGAAGGACGAGTAAGGTGGCTAGTGCATATGGCCGAAGATAGCTTGAGGTGGGTTTTCCAGAATGTGTGAAAGAATTGACATTGAGTCAAGAGCAGTGTGACTGGAGAACATGGCCACGGAGTACGACCAAAGAGATTGTACCCATATCGGGAAGAGATGTTTGCAGATTGCAGGAGACTGGGATTGACAACTGGTCATAAGAGAAGAAGGAGGAATTGAAGTCAGCAGGTACAACCATAAGCTTGCAGTGGGTTTGCAGATTGAGTCGAGACCGGGATGACGTGTGAAAGAATTGACATTGAGTCAAGAGCAGTTAGGGCTGCCGCCCGTGACCGTGGCCACGGTTCGACGGCACCCGTGCGACGGGTGCCGTGCCCGTTCCGTAGGACATTTTTTCGGAAGTTCAACGGCCCGTTGAAACACGGCCGTCACGGCCGTTCAACGGGTATATAACTTCCTCCGCCAGAGACATTCATCAGGGCGTAATTCTTCTCCACATCGACTATAACTGCGCCCCAATCCATGGTTTACACAAGATAGCCATGTAGTTGAATCTCAAATTAAACTGCAGCTCAAGTTTCGGCGTGCTTCCGGCACTTGCCGGAAGTGATGGCGGAGCTTGAATCCGCTCAAGTATGGGTAAAAATGATGCTTTTCGAGGTATGAGGACCGAAACTTCTGGCAAGGAGCCTGAAGAGCTCACATGGGTACTCGAGCACTATCTATTACCCAGGGATGCGATTCTGGAAGGAATTGAGCCAACGACATCCCCCAGACCCGTTCAACGGCCGTCACGGCCGTGCCGTTGACCGTGCCGTCCCGTCAGCGAGAACTTCGACCACTCCACGGCCCGTTTTTCGACGGCCGTGGCCGTAACGGCACGGGTGGCAGCCCTAAGAGCAGTCCTGAACACTAATATAAGGTCGCAATGACAAATGATAGATGTAAATATCCAGATTCTGGCTCTAAGCAAACTGGATGTTATTTCGAGGATCCTAAATGTATTTTCACTCAAATGGCCGACTTATCCTCTCATCTTACCATCAGCATATCCAACGTCACTCTACACCTGACAATGATTTACCCTCTTAAATAATTACAGTGGGAGCACCAGTACAGTGGGGAAGCAAGAGAAAAGCCATAACGGAGTCATTCCAGGTGTATTTGGTGAGATTGCGGAGACACCACGAGCATGGGGTAGGTGTACAGGCCACAGAAAAGCCATAACAGCCGGGACCTGGCCAGAGTGGGAAAATGTACGTGGGTTTTAGGTAACTCAACCCGTTATGGCTTTTAAGCCAAAACGGACGGGTTTGGGCACGTTATGGGCATTTTAGAGCCAAAACAGAGGCAAAGTAGGCATATGGGGCATAATAACCCAGGGGGCGGGGGCTCTGGTACACCCTCTGACAGCCAAAACACGTAGCTCAATGGTAGTTCAGCAAAAGTGCCTCTAAAATACCAATAGCTATGGCTATATAGGGACTGGGATGGGCTGCGAGGCGATATATTTAGGTGTGAAAGGCCTCAGATCCACCGTATATCCCAGAACAGCCCTAAAAAGCCATAACGGATGGGTTCAGAGGGCTCTCAGGCAATTGTTGAGCCAAAACGGTCCGCTACAGGCCCAATCAGACAAAGAGGTGTGTATTTAACAGCCGCTGGGCCTTAAATAAGGTCCGTTCTGGGGCACAACGACGGATCAGATATATAGAACTCGGGTTGCACGAAAAGTGGCGCAATTATGAGTCTGGACGGCCGCAGCGGCGGCGGCGGAGTTGTCGGCGGTGGCAGCGGCAGTGGCGGCGGTGGAGTTGGCAGCGGTGGCGGCGGCGACGGTGGTGTTGTTCCCGGTGGCGGAGGCGGTGGAGTTGTTGAGAGACGCGGTCGAGTTGTCGAGGGATACCACAGCAGTAGGATCTAACGCAGTAGCTGCTGCCGAAGAGCCCGCTCAAGGGGGAATCGGGATTCAAATTTCCGACAGGGGGTAGGGGGGAGGGGAGGGCCGAAAAAAACTTCTACCTATATATTAGCAGGGAAGGAAAAGAGCCTCTGAAACACATCTATGAGCCTTTAGGGACTCAAGTTCGCCATTGGGAGCTCAAACAGAGGGTTGTGGTAAGCTGAGGAGTGTTCAGTTCAGTTTTGTAGACCAAAAGTGGGCAATATGACAGCAAAAATAAGTCAAATTTAATGCATTAGTACTCACAGAATAGTTGGACAGGACTGGAACAATGCCCTCAATGATGTGGAAACACATCGTAAATTTTGTTTGAATTTTGTGGCCGAATTGGCGGTGGTGGTGAGGACGCACATGGCCGGAAAGAACGGACCGCCGCCAGGGGTGGGAAACTCTTTCCATTTATGGAAGGAGGGAGGGGGGAGGGGGGGTCCAAGGAAGGTTGAAAAAAACTTTTCGACCCTATATCCTTTTTTCGAATCCCGATTCCCCCTTGAGCCCGCTGCAGAGTTATCTACCGCAAGGGACTAGGAGCAGATATTAGGAGTTGTACACTAAGAGATGCGATGTGAGTATACCTTCTTACGAGCCTGAAAACATGGGAAGTAAGCTCAATGCATGATAGCTGCATGAAATCGTAGCACATACCATCAACGATGCACCCATGCGGTGCGGGGCTGCAATGGTAGAGCCAGCAAGGCAGGCTAGGAGGGGCAAGAGGGGGAGTTTAGGCAGAATTTTGAGGTTAGGTTGTTGCTAAAGGGGGACTCGACAAAAAAGATGGACAACGGAGAAGTGCTCTGCACGAAAAGGAAAGGACAGTAGGAACCAACGACCAAGCTTTGCTCAGACAAGAAGTGACGGAACAAGGAAAATCGACCGCAGGTCGGTTGTGTAAATGGAAGGAGAGACCAAGGCACTAAAGAAACCGGTCAGTTTGCACCCCTCCTTATACTCTGTAAAAATTCTTGGGCTCATGCACCAAGCATTCTTGGCGAAAACCGAAAACCCCACTGCGAAACAGTGATACTTCACTGCCAATTCTTCTGGTTGCATCGCAACGAGGGGAATTACGAGATCCCAAATTGGAAATAACGCGGAGATTAATTGGAGTCCAGAGGGGAGGGTTGATCTGGCCGAGAACGCCGCTGACAGCCAGGTCCGTCTTATTCTTATCATTTATTCAAACTCCGCCGGATCACACCGAACGTCTGGGTTACCGAGACAGCGATGGAACCACGATGGAGTATCGTCCTGGCATTTATCAGCGCTAATAGGGTATGGAGATCTTCGAATAGGTTCGGCCATCTCCGTCTTTATCAGGAAAAAAACACCCACCTACGGCATTCCTAAAGTGCTATGGATTGCTATCCTATCATAACGCTGCATAGTTTTGTAGCCGCAATGTAGCGAGGTGGTTTTATTCCTGATGTTTGCTTGACGTCTGGTGCCCGTCATGACGAGTCACACCCTTTATTCCTTTATCCCGTCTTCCTCTCGCCCAACTTCTGGCGTCATGACTGTTCCTGTACACTCAAATACATCATAGGCCAAGAGGTGGACGGAATCCAAATCCCAGACACTGACCTCGGGTGAGACCTCCCCCCCTCAAACCAGTCTCCGGGGCCTCTCCTTGGCATTTTGAGGGGTTTCGGCAACTTTTCAGGCATGCTTTGAATATCTACATCAGTTTTAGTCCGAGCGGTTTCTTCCAGGGGATAATCCACCCATTTGTGATGCTTCCCCCATCAAGAAAATCTGAAATGCTATCATAGTCTATAGACCAAAGGCAGGCTATGTCGGTATACAGTAGCCCCCCTGTTCTCTGCGTGACTATGGGTGTCTATGTGGAACTATAGGTTTTGGCCCGTGGCTGGTACTTCCTTTCGATGGCTATTACTCTTACTCGTATCTTAAACAGATGCCTCGAATCAGATTGCGTCTGTTTGTACACTTCCTCATTCGTACAGTTTTTCTCAACCACTCTATCCTTACAGGTATCGACAATCCAGTTTCCTTTTACTTTCTAGGGTTTTTGTCACATCTATCTACCGTTTCTTTAACGAAATGACGAGGTTTCATTTGTATATCTTTGGTTTCATCCCCATCCAGTGAATCCCCTCCTGTCTCTCTTTCAGCTCATCCCATCCTTCGACGTCTAGCCAATTTGAACTACCCTGGATTTGGAACACACAGCCTTGAACGCAGTGAAGATTGCATCGCATCGAGATGCAAATGTTCCCACCAACCACAGAATTTGCGCTGCGCAACGACTGCGGACTGTCCTTGGCAAGACGGATTCGGATCGTACAGGTGTAGGGACGGCTCTGGTGATGTTACAGCTCTGTGCGGTCCCATTCTATTGCGCTGCGGCCACGGAGCTATTTTCTCCGATCAAAGGACGTCATGGAGTTTATCGTTCCCATTTCTTCCCCTGTAAAAATTCTTCGCCCGTTTTATTCCCAACGGGCTCCGTTGCTTTTGCTCTCAACATCCCTGGCTCTTTTGGTTCTCAACAAACTCAATATTATATTGCACATCCGGACTACGTTTGCAATTCCCTCTTCCTGGATGTACGGCGAATCCCGTTCGGTTTCGAGTCTCATCAATGTTTTTCAGCGCTATCTGGGTTCCGCAAAAGCAGTCTCCCGCGACGCAACTTAGGGCACCCCCAAAGTCTCCTCGTGCGCGCCGCCACAGCGGCACCCGGGTTTTTGCATTCAATGGCACTTCAAATTCTGGATTATAACTCAAGATTCAGAAGGTCAAAGTGACATCAGATACCAATCTCCATCACCACCGAAGCGAAGTGCAGGCATATCTTGTCAAAGATTATCGGTTATCCGGGCGCTTATTATATTTTCGACCTCACCGATCAGCCGCGCAACACCCATTCAAAAGGACTGGTGCCACTCGCTTCCTTCTTCACCCCCCATCATGTCTCCTTTACTTCACTGTGCTGCATCGTTCCACTCGTCCACCTGGGTTCTCCAGTCCTATTACCAACTAACCGTACTCTTGGCTAATATTTTATCATGTGGATTGCACTGAAGTAATGAGTTTGATTGTGTATGTCGGTTCCTTGAATAGATGTGGTTTACGTCCCCATACGTGCAAAAAGCACCGCCTAATATCATCAGGAGGATATGTCGTGTATAAGATAGATAATTTGGTTCATCAGCCATAAGCGCAAGGATCTCTATGATTTTCTCAACCGCGCAGCAACCGGAGCGAAGCGAAGGCATGTCTTGTGAACATTTATCAATTTAACGGCACTAATGATAGGTCAAAAATGATAATGGCCACGCAACGAACCACGCGAAGCATTGGGCTTATGAGCATTGGAGCATGTCTGTTGCCAAGTTTAACCCGATTGGGTTAAACGAGCCTCCCTCCGTCCAATATTTATTTGTGTCTGAAAGATCTGCATCTGCGTCAAAAGGCACTGACAACAGAGGCACCGGATTTAGTCCAGTCACTCGGGCTCATTCCATCCCATCTTTCCGCTCCTCGCCGAGTGGAAAGCGTAACATTCTCTTCGGCCTTCCCTGCAACGGCGACAGCATGAAAAGGGGTGCGATTGGTCGGCGGAAAACTTGTACTATTTCCGGGCTGCCTACTTACCCCATACGGTAAGGGTAGAGATTTTTTGCCCAGATAATGTCGTAAGGAACGCCACATGCAGGACGTGAATATCCCTCCTCCGCCGAACCCTGACCGAATTCAATTCCGCGTACGCTGCCCTTAACTAGCCGATATTGTTTCAGTCTCTCCGTAAATTTATTGATTTAGATTGAAGATGCCCGCTGTCACAAGGGAATCACCTTTTCGAGGAAAGAAAAAGAATGGATTCAGAGGGAACGTATGTTTTTGGTGGGGTGCATTTCACACCCTCAATGGACGTACACTGCAGCCGTTGAGAGCACTGTCGAGTTTCAGACTGATATGTCGTGTCTGCCGCCCTCTTCGTCGCCCCACAATTGCCGTTAGGGCAGGTTCAGCGTGGATTCTCTGATCTCCGTTCTGGTGAGAACGTTCCTGGAAATGACAGAAGACCTCGATTCACTTCAAAAGCTGAAGCACAGCAGGCTTCCCAACTCTTTCCCTCATGCCCGTATCCAAGGAACCAGGACTCAGATTTGTGAGTGTAGCAATTATAATATTTTGCATTCCGCTCTGACAACGTCTTCGCAGATCATTGTCGGAGCTTCGATTGCTGGTACGTCTTGCAGCCCTAGAAATATGAATTAGCGGACGGCAATATCACAGGCCTGACATCCGCCCTTGCGTTAAAAGCGTCCGGGCACTCTGTCCTTGTTTTGGAGAAGGAACCGCACCTCGCAGGAGCGGAGATGGTGCGTCTTTCGAGTCGACCCCTCCGATTACTGCTTCCAAGCACACACGAAGACGTCTAGCGGCGGCGCCAGGTATCTTTCACCCTTCGCACCTCTAGATCCGCACTGATATGATTGACAGACTATCGCCAAATGGCTGTAAAGTTCTGTTTGACTGGGGATTGGAGAACGAAGTCAGAGAGAATGCGGTGGTTGGAGAGGGGTTCATGATGTATACTTGCGAGTCCCAGTTCATCTCTCCTCCGTCCTTCATGCTGAAGGAAACATAGACGAACCCAAAGGCAAGGAATCTGGTCCTGATTACTTCGGTTCGCCCATCACTGCTTCCATGTACACCCCACCCATTCATCTATCCAGGTCTCAGCATCTGGGATCATGAACTGTCGATGGAGGCTCGTGGTGACTTCCTGCTGATGCGGGTTCGTACTCTGTTCTACTTTCGTTGAAACGTGTCGATGAGGACTTTGTCAGCATAGAGACCTTCTGCGCATACTTTATAGTGCGGCCCTAAAAGACGGTGCAACAGACTGGCTATCGGGAGCAGTGACCATTATTTTCAACGCGGAAGTCACAGACATCGACTGCACTACATGCGCCGTTACATTGCGGTCCGGTGAGAACCACAGTGCGGACGCCATCATTGGTGCCGACGGCGCTTCGGGCATCGTCCGAAAATGCTTGATGAAAGAAAACACGAGCCCGGCTAGGGACGATGCCCTCACCGGGCTTGCTGTCTATAGGTAGGCGGTGGGCCTGAGGCTGATTTTTCAGACAAAAACTGACCAAATGTGAAGCACAATTATCCCCAAATCCATTGCAATCAAGGACGAAGAGCTTGCCAAAATTTATGATTACCCGCAGGTACGTGTTTCGGTGTCCCAGTGTAATTCTGACCTAACGGTTAACAGAGCAATATGGTGACTATCTTACTGGGCAACAATCGAGGTACGTCGAGCCCACTTTTTTCCTGGGGACATACACCTTCCATGTCTATCAGGCGCAAAAGTGTTCTTGGCGGTAAGCGATATCTCGTTTCTCCACTCCATGCTAATATTAGCTTGTTGACTAGGGAAAAGAACGAGATGTACTCCTCTGGGTTTATACCCCGGATAGTTCTCAGGACGGCTCGTGGAACGAAAGGGCCGAGAAACATATAGGTGAAGTCGTTGGTTCCTGCGATCCTCTGTCAGTAGAATAAATCGACATCGTCCGCGCCTCGTCCGCTTAATGTCTCCACAGGTTACAGAAGCTCGTGGCGCATGCGGGACCGTCGACGTGCGTCCAAATCAAGAACCACTGTGAATTGGATTCGTGGGTCTCTAGAAGCGGAAAAGTCTTGGTTCTAGGCGAGGCCGCTCATCCTTCTCCGGTGCGTAAAAATTCTTACTCAGTGCTCCAATGTACCTTGAGCTCAACAACCGGCAGCCCACTGGAGCGCACACATGTTCAGTTGCTATTGAAGATGGAGTTTTCATCGGAAAGATTTTCTCTCATACTCGAGATCCCGATCGCATTCCCGAGTTCTTTTACGCATTCGAAGAAAATCGGTATGTCCAGATTTATTCTCAGCACTGTTCAGCCTTTTTAATTTGATCTTCTCAGTAAACCTCGCTGCGCTTATATCCTTCAAGCTGAGAAAAAGCATGTCGGTTTTATCACCCTCCCGGATGGCCACGAGCAGATCTCGCGCGACGCCACGATGCGTGCTAACCACGCCGCTGGGCGGAACGTGCTGGATGTACCGGAGGCAAATGATATACTCGGGGTGTGGGATGAGCTGCGCAAGATGTGAGTCGAAAGCCAGCATGTTCTTTTGACCAATCGCGTTGAATCTCCTCCAGTTTCGACTACGATCCAATGGACGCAGCGGATGAATGGTGGGTGTCTTGGGGTCGGTTCAGCCAGTCAGGTTTGGCTTCAGGTTCGAACGGCAAGGAACCCCAAACTCCGGGAGTTGTTCTGAGCATCCACGTTCAATCTTGAAGAATTTGCTCATCCTTATCATTATCGAGCTGTGCAGAGTTCAACTGACTTGTCGCATAGCTCTTAATGAGAATATAATCGTCCGTTTCCTCGGCTCCCGGTAGCTCTCGGTGGGAAACAGCAACTCATCCCTTGACCAGTTCTGCAAGAAGGAAGCGCGATGAATTGACAACAAATACAGTACAGGTAAGGTCGTCCTTGCGTTCTGTGGGTCTTACTCCGCGTTGTTCGACTCGTAGACGCAGATTCTTCGGGCTAATAAAGACCGTCACTGCGCGCTCGGAGAAAAAGCAGTGTCACATACATTGCCGGCAGGCTTGCCAGATTTCAAAAACGCACGAAGCTTCCGCGCGACTCCAAGGAAGACATTGAGAAGGGTGAATCATTGTGATTCATTGGTCAAGGATGGGCACCGCGATGAGATTATAAATGCGGCCGATACTGAACTCGCCCCTACAAACAACCTTCTCTTCAGACATATCCTTCGGATCACTCGTATTGTCGAAGATGTCCATGAGGAGGAAGCCGACCTCGCTGATGTTGGGGCGGGGTTTTTGAATGACGTCGACTAGCATCTTGAGGGCGTGCGCATCGTGACTAGCATTGCTGTAGTAGTAACCTGGACGAAGTCGGGATATATCAGGAGAGTGAAAAAAGTAACTTATCGGAGCTGGGTGAGCCGAACTTGAGTTAACTTTACTTAACTTTTCCCACGCTTGGCGAAACAACTTATTGACAGCTTACTTATACGGTTCAGAATGAACTGCACGACTGTCCCATTATAACCCTCACAGTAGTGATTTCCACCGTCATTACTGAAGCTATGAAAAATCCACTTCAAGTTCCCGGGTATCGTACCCTAGGCCTGTGCATTTGCTGTTACACACGTTACAGAGGTGATAAATGTTGAGATTTGGCCACAGGACATCTGGAAGTGAGGGGATAGTATGAGAATAATCTATTAACTGGCATCCTCAAGGTCACCTTAAAATATCAGTGATCAGGCCTCTCTCTGCGTAACATTTTACATGTCCACTCACAAAGCAATTGTTTGAACTATATTCCGTCAGCATCAAGATGGGTTATGTCCTCGAACGGGATTTATCATGAAGAATCGGGGAACTGGGATGGACCCCTATGGCAAAGGATGCATTCGGCAGACCCAAGGAATCGGCGAAGATATGGGTAGGGTTACAATGGCGTTGCAACCGGGGCTGGAAAGGCAAGGTCATATTTTCCAGCAAATAAAAACAGCAGCGTGAGACTTTTAGCTGTCTTTCAGTAACTGAAGTCGCCCAAACAGGTCGAATTTTGGGGAAGGGGTGAAGGCCTCATGACAGCTTGCAGCAACAAGCTCAAATGTTGCTGAAAACTCGAGTCTCACTCATGATTCTGGTGACTTACTTTGGTTATTTCCTCATTACGAACCAAACCCGCGATAAAATTCATTAGAATCAATATCTACGTCGTTTTATACGGTGGGGACAATTCGGCACCATGCGAACTTTAAGTTGGCGTCCTGCGACCCTTGCGAGTCCTCCCACTACGTCTCAACTTTGGTCCATCCTGCGCCCCGGACTGGGGGGCCCTTGGAGCCGTGTCTTCCCCGACATCCTCCACTTTTCTCCCGTTTGCGTTTTCGGTTCCCGGGCTCATCGGTGAGT
This sequence comes from Mycena leptocephala, assembly GCA_029378395.1. Classification (NCBI taxonomy): domain Eukaryota; kingdom Fungi; phylum Basidiomycota; class Agaricomycetes; order Agaricales; family Mycenaceae; genus Mycena; species Mycena leptocephala. Next base: position 119,743 of record JARJLF010000080.1, read on the forward strand.
GGTTTCAGCTGTTCATGCTGAGGTTCAATATCCATGTCGACAGGGAGAGGGGACAGTGGGCTGGAGCCTCGGGTTTTGGACGAGTCCGGAGGAGAATCGATAGGGTGGGCGAAAATCCCGGGAGAATTGGAAGGTAACCAAACGTACTCTGCGCCGTGTGCATCGAAGGTGTTGGCAAGCATGAAGCTCGATGGGAGGCGCGCCGCCGCAGCTTTGGAAATGCGAACGGCAATTTTACTCCACCTATAACCAATATTTTCGTTGCCTGTGCTGAATTTAGGCGTTTGTAAAACGACTTCGGGCACCGTCATATTCCGGACAACCTTGCCTCTCTTTGCACCATCAGGTCTGAGTTCCACAGGCGAGCGGCGCAGATAAAACCGGAGAATAACAAGCTGGAAAAGTAGGGGTGGCAAGGATGGTGATCCGACGACGAATGTCTATGGAAGTGTCGTTGGAAGTATCATTCGCTGGAGACATGCTCGAGAAAATGACTTGCGAGACATAGACGTTGTCTGTGTGGTTCAATCAAGGATGCGTCTCCAGGAAGAATGCGAGCATCGGCGAATTTTTTGGTGAAGTTGTTGGCATGTTTCTCCTGTTGGAGTTCCCCTGAATCCGCCATCCATAGATCAAATTCGGGTAGAATTGGATGAACCGCTGCACCAGTGATGATTTCGATGACTGACTGGCAAGCGCCCAACAAGGCATCCGAGATTTCGGGATTGGTGTACAGATGGAGTTCCGCGGCGTCTTCTACCAGTCGGAGTGGCCATCTGATCAGTCCGACGTTCTCCTATAATCATTGAGAAGATATTACGACGCAAAATAAGAGCTGAATTGCCGAAGAATAAACCACTTCGACATTAACTGCCGCCCTTTCACCGCAATCCTCCTTGGTAGTGACAAATTCACTCTCCATCGGACGGTCTGCTCGCTCATAAATATTGTCGGCATACCATTCCATTCGAACGGCGGCGGCGCTTGTTAAACTCGCGACTCGCGCGGGATAAAATGCGCTTTGTCCTTCAGAAGTGTTCGCCACTGTTTCTACAGCGGCGAGCCCCCCATTATCCACCGACTCTTGGGCCTAACCTCGAATTTTGGCGGGCTTTCGGTGTGCGGCGCTTCCGAGTGGGATACATCTGCCAATTCTAAGCTAATCGACTCCGCTCCGCTCGTCAAATAACAAACCAATAGCTCACGCATTCAATCCCAGGCGTAATTGGGAGGTCTGAGGGTGGAGTTTACACGCTCATCACGGTGTACTTCTCGTATCCTGGTAGCGTGGCGATCTAGAAGAATCGCTCCTGCTAACTAATCCCCTCTTTTTTCAGGCAAAGAATCGAAAAAAAGCTGAAACCCTTCGCGTGTGCGGCGGTCCCCTACGTCCCACGAAATATATGTTTGTATTTCCCAATGATTCCTGCAATATCTCACTCGGAATGCTGCCGTTCAGCTCTCCTGGAAGGTGAAGTTCAAAGAACAGTCAAAACGCCCGCCTCTTGCGAGATTCCGCACAGACAGTCCTTTTCTCAGCAAGTCCACGAATTCCCGCACACATTTACCACCTTCCACGGTGGCACCTTCCACGATGACGGTGAACTGGTGTCTAGTTCTTCAGTACTCACGCCCTCCCTAATACAGCACAGAGCTTCTCGCTGTACACCATCGTGCGTCACAACACGCAGAAAAAACCTGGGTCTAATGAAGTGTATTACAGGCAGACGACGAAGTCCTCCTGCAGACCATCCACCCAGCGAACATCGCCTGTGGGTTCCACGCGAGCGACTTCCCCGTAGTGAACGAAACCGTGACGCTCGCGAAGCAGCACGGCGTCGGCGCGCACCCATCGCTCCCAGACCGCCAAGGTTTGGGCGCCGCGAGATTGCCATGAAGCCCGCTGTGGAAGAGGGAGATTCCCGGGACGTAGGTTCTTTAATAGGGTCGGTGATCCGTTAATGGTAGAGTAGATTTTAGGAATAGAATGTAGAACGAGGGCCCGAGGGGTTGAGTACGAAAATGGGTGGAAGAGATTGTGTTGATGGCGTGCAAAAGTGGCGTGAAAGGAGAGGACAAAAAGACGGCGTGATACGGTGAGATTGGTGGCTAAACTAGCCCACTGGTAGGTTTTTCACTTGAAGGATGAGGTGCTCCGCTGCAGCCTCTGGGCACGTAGCCTTGCACTGGACACGAGATGGTGGTACGAGGGTAAAAGGTGATGATGTGGCACTGTTTACGATACAAACAAATGATGTAACGTATAATAGGGGTGATTATGAAATGAAAATAAAATGTAAGTAAGTACCTATTTCCGCATGCGGGCCATCCGACCCTACCACACCGCGTCCCGTTATCCGTTATCCGCGCTGCCACCTGAATACCCGACGTAAATCCATTTCCAGGACGAGCTCCTCTCATGCCTCGTGTACCAAACCGGTCCCTCGTGTCCTAGAGCTGCATGGGCGATATTTATCTCCGCTCACGCTCATGATTAGGGTTCCTAGAGAACGGGGGGCTGTGCTCGGGCACAGCCACATCTGGTACAGCCAGGACACAGCCACCCGTTCTGTGGTATAGAACGGCACGGCAACCTAGTAGGGCAAGGTCAGCCTTATAGAGGATATAAATACCCCGAGACGTACCTGGAAAGCCATTGATTATATAAGCAGAGCTCTAGGATAGGGAGATGGTGGGGGTTAAAGATCAGGAGAGGTCGTGTAGGCCCAGGGTCTATATACCCGTTACAACGAACATCAGTCACTATTGTGACCACGGTGATATCGGCGCTGTAGCTTGCCGATCATTTGGTTGACTTTAATCATGTGACCGTCTTGCTCTTTCTTTCTTTCCACCACCATCTCTTTCCCCTCCTTGCATATACTTTAATTTTGCCCCTCTACTACTGCTCTATTCTCTTCTGGATGCTCTGGCTTCCTACTGCTCACAGGTGGTGGTGTTCTAAATCTATTGGCGCCCATTCTCCCTGAATCTGCTACTCAATCTAAGCTGGTCTCTCTGGATCTAATGCCCTTGCTTTACTCTTCTCTGATATACTATCACCCTCTGTCTCATATTTTTTTTCCCCCTGGCTGTGGAGACCATTTTGCGTCATATAGATTTCCAATTCTATAAGACCATTTTGCGTCTTATAGATTCCAATTCTATAAGACCATTTTGTATCTTATAGATGGACTTTCGGATCTTGGGCTTATAGAAAGGTCGCATGTCTCTATAAGGCCATCTCGGGCCTTATAGATGGACTCTCGAGCAGGGCCATTTCTCGGGGAATCATGTGCACAAACTTTTCCACAGAGGCCATTTCACGGGGAATCATGCGCACAAACTTTTTCACAGAGGCCATTTCCCATGGAATCATGCGCACAAAGCTTTTTTGAGAGGATACCTTTTTCAAAAACCTTTGTGCGCATGATTCCCTGAGAAAGGGCCCTTTTTAAAACCTTTGTGCGCATGATTCCCTGGAAAAGGGCCCCTTTGAAAAGTTTTGTGCGCATAATTCCTTGGAAAATGGCCATTTCACTGCAATTCTCATCTATAAGACCATCTGGGACCTTATAGATGCAATTCTTTTTCAAAGAGGTCATTTCTCGGGGAATCATGCGCACAAACTTTTTCACAGAGGCCATTTCTCAAGGAATCATGCGCACAAATTGTGCGCATGATTCCTCGAGAAATTGGCACTTGTGAAATCTATAACTCCCAAAAAAGCCTATAGATGAGGAATTGTGCGCACAATTCCAGAATAAGATAGATAGTCTGATGTCGGGCCCTGGCATTGTCCTGTTAATTCATGGTGGATGGCCTTTTTTTCTTTCTTTCTTTTTTTGCCTCCTGTACCGCCTAAGAAACGGAGTTGTCCGAAGGTTGGCCTTCGGCCTTTTCTTTTTTTGGTGACAGCCCTCCTTGTCCTTATTCAGCCACTTATACGCAGGAGTCAATGCTGTTCTAAAACATCTGCGATTGAGTTGTGTGGCGCAACAAGAAACACAAAAATGCGGGGTGCGTCTCGGAGCGACTTCAGAGCCAAGTTCCGTTAGGTCAAGGATAATTCGAATATTCCCTACGACCCTACCGCGTCGACGACAACACGGCAAAACGACAACAGCACGTTGGAGAGAACTCCCCATGCTTTGTCTAATTATTATAGTCACTGTGATGTACGCTGGAATGCGTGATACTCCGGACGACGCCGTGATGAGGGCTCGCCCCATCCAGGTGGAATTTTCTCAGTATCCCGTATGTGAACGCGTCACGCGCCCGCCTGCGCTGGGACCTGTGATCGCGGCTGCCCAAAACGCGTCTGCGAGAGGTAAGGCCGTAAGTTCATCAGCGCGCCACCGAAAGATTGCAGCCCTCCGCGTCAAGGTGCGGGGCGTTTCAGTTCCTCGGAAAATAAATCAGAGGTGATGCCCCAGGGAACATGGGACCGGCATGCGCTGCTGAGCCTGCTGGTGCAGGAGGGTGACAGCGGATCCGCGGATGCAGTATATTTTTTTCTTTGGGTGGGTGTTTGAAATGGAGCCTCACCTCGAGTTCAAGGAACTGGAACTGGATCCGAACAGGACAAGTGTACAGGCGTCAGCATCGATTAGCTGCATGAGCACGATCGCGCCGTTGGACAGCAGCATCGAAGTTCCATTTTGCCGACACCACAGTATGCAGAAAAAACACACGCATAATTAGCAGCTCGCCCTAAAATATGCAAAGTCAGGTACACCATGGCCGCTGGCCACTCTGGGGTTGAATCTGGTCACTCGTCGCGCTGCCACTGCTGCCTCTAAACAGTCTGCGATACCCTCCCACGCCGACATGCAGCTGTCTAATGAAGATCGTTCAGTCAAGGCGAGGGATATGGCCATTCTCGTCGGCATCATATCATCATCATTGGAAGACACTGCAAGGGAAAGAGGCGCGCCTTAAATCAGAACAGATAGCTAGCTAAAAGAAAACATACAGGGGGACGTACGTCTATTTCCACACCTGTGTGCCAGGTCCGCACAGAGCGCGTGCAGCACAGTAAGGCTAGAAGCCGTGCCAGTTCAGGAATGACGCTATATCCAAATGCGCCCCGTTGTTCGTCGTCAGGCAATTGTGGCAGCACGAACACAGACATGTCCTCGCCTGATGCACTATAATGCTCTACCGTTAATTGACATTGGAGCACCTCTTCCAACAGAACGACGAGGGAAGCCTAATTATTCAAGGTGCCGTCCCTGAGACATACGAGCAGTGCGAAATAGGGCCACAGGCCGTGCGAGATTGTTGCGGCGTCCGCGTTCAGGCAGAATGCGTGGATACGATCCAGGCGGACTAGCTCTGACTCGGAAATGGGGTCCCAGGGAGTGAGCTAATCGAGCAAAGCAAGTCCAGAAAATGGACTTAGGCTCGACTAGTCGAGTGTGGCGGAACTGTTGTCGAGACTTCAGAGCACGCCCACTTTTGCATCGTGGCCTCGTTACAGGACGAGAGATATATTCACAAGTGTGTTCGTTTCCATGTTTTCGCTGGTACTGGAATTTGATCAGCATTCGTAGATGGTACTGTCATGATCTTCGAGTGCGTCACAATATATTTTTACCTGTGTGTCCAGCCAAAATAACCCTCGTCTCAGGTTGTGGTTCAAGATATGATTTTTGAGGCGGCGAGAACTGGTGGGAGGACGTATTGGCCGAACCTGTCTGTTGGAGGTATGGGACACCGTCAACTCCTATGATTTAATGTTGAACCTTTCCAGTCTCGAGGTTCGGCAACGTCGTCTCAGCGAGCATAATATTTGATTTTGAACACCCTGAATTCAACGTTGGAAACCTGGTCATCCGAGAGCATACCCCTCTCTCTCCATTTTCGCCTCGCAGCCGCCGCAAGCCAGTGCCCATTGGTAAACGCAAGCGCGGAGAGTTGCCGCCTGCTGGGACAGAGATCATCGACCTGTCGCTCAGCAACGAGGATATGGAGGCAACGGAAGTATCTGATCACCTTGTTAAAGTTGAGGAAGATGAAGCGCCGTCGGTGCCAAAAGTCTCGCCACGCAAAAAGGTAAAATACGGAGGGTGTTTGTAGTACATAGTCAAATTAAACTAGCTTTCTTGCTTTCACTAGTTTTGCGAACACGACGTGGAGGTTGAGAAGGGGGCTATGGTCGATCAAGCTAAGCCAGCCCCAAAAGACGGTAAAGTCATGAACCACATGTTGAGGCGCATAATCCCGAGGCTGGATAGCGTCAAGTGGGTGCAGCACCCACGCGTAAATGGCGGACTTGATGATATCACGATTGGGGCAGTTGGCTAGGTCGTCAACCCACTTGTGCATCTTGAACTGCCCAATTTTGCCCTGGCAAATTATCAGTGAGATACAAAAAGAAAGCGAGCGACACTGCGACTTACTTGTGGGAGACAACAACCCCAGCAGCAGCCGGTGACGCCCCGAAGTGCGCTAGGGCTCCAGCCCTTGAAGAATTCATCAGTGTAATCGTCCCTCTCCACCGTGTACTTGTCCTCGCAGCTCGCGAGGTCGTGGCTCTGCCATCCTTTATATCCGCGCGCCCAGCATGGTGCACATCCTTCATTCTTGGCTTGTTGTTGGGCAGCGTGACCTATGGATATGGTCATTCCTACAGCCGGCGCGGGATTGACATTGGCGCGGATTGGGGGGCTGAGGAAACAATTATTACATGAAAATTGTGAGAGAGAGAAAAATATAACGGACGGTATCAAGTCGTTGGGCGAATTTTGAGGCGCGGGAGCGCTGTTTATGGACTGAGGAGGCCCGCTGCGAAATGATGATAAGTTTCAGGATACTTTGAGAAATGTAAACCTACCGTGAGTTCGCAACAACTCGAGGTCCCGAAGTTGAGCTGGAGGCAAGTCAGACTTTATTTGTTTAATTCAGCATGAATATCTTACGCTGAAGCTGCCACAGCGTTGGGCCATACGGGTCCCATGACAGATCCTCGTCTTCTTCTGATGGAGGGGGCGGCGGGACGGCGGCAACAACAGCAGGGTGTGAAGCTCCTGCCCATACGCCATATACTTCGGGCCCTTCCTCTTCGTCCAATCTGGAAAAAGATGGGTGAGAAAAAGAAATGACTGTGCAAAGCAATATCTACTCGGTGTTATGGGGTCTCGCGGCGGCCACAGTGCCCTGCATTAGTGGTGCAGCCACGGCTCTTGAACCGCCTTGATTCCTAGCAAGAACGGTCTTAGCTCCAGCGGAAAAAGACATGTAAAATGGAAGTTACCCATTCGAAGCGGCGGGAGCGCTCCGCATCGACGTAGCCGCCATCCTCATCGTGGCTGGGACAGTTCTGAAATTACAAATGGTAATTAACACGGGAAACTGAGAAAAGATCAGTCAAAACGTACTGCTGCGGCTGTTGAGTTCCCATTGGTCGAGGCATCCCCATCCTAGCTTGAGCAGCTCTACAGGAAAAATATTAATGAAAGAGGCAAATCGGAAAAGGAAAGCACCAAACTTACGGCCCGGGTTGGGGGTTTCCCATGGGGAGAGCGGTACTTTTCACAGATCTGAGCATATGGTAAAATACGGCAAATAGAGAAAAGGTAGGAAAAGAGCGTACGCAGGAGGCAGTGGGGGAGCACCTGCAACAATAAGTGAGCGAGGGCGGACGCTAGCGCTAACCGAATCGTCCGTATTCTCTATTTGGGCTACGGGGGTCGGGAGTGGAGTGGAAGGGGGCACGCGGTCTTTGTCCAGGAACTGCCGTAGGCAGTTGTCGCAGAAACTTGCGTTCCGCATACTCATGCAATTGACGGCGACTCCGTCGAGGAACAGCGACATTTTGATGCGCCGGCATTCTGTCTTGTTGTACACCCAAGAAAGGAGCTGCTCGGCGCCAAACGGTCGCGCGGGGTCAAAGGCTCGCGGAGTCTCGCCCTCGGGAACGTAGTATATTGCCCACGATGGTCGGTTGTTGCGGCCGCCGTTATCCTCCTGCGCTTGATCGATCCAGCTCCACCCGACATTTATGTGGACGACATCCACAACCTGCTGATCAACGCCGATGCCAAGTATGGAGGTACAGACCATAACTTGGGTTTTACCAGATGTCCAATTGTCAAAAATTACAGGACGGTCTGCATCAGGTGTTTCGCTAGTGTAGGCTTGGACGCCAAATGCCTTAGCGACGGTGTCGGCGGTGGAACGGGATCGACAGAAGATCATAGCCTTGTCTTTGGGCGTATAAGCCGGGCTCTTGAGTCGTCGCTGGACGTAGTCGATCGCATCTTGCAGATAGGTTGCACGTGGGCGGACGATGACGCAGTACTGGACGTTGGGGCGCTGCGTCGGCATTATACGCATTATGTCCCAATTGTCGATGCCGGTGATCTCAAAGACGTCGGGCACAAGCTGGGGAGGAATTGTCGCCGTCAAGCCGGTAATATGGGTTTTGACGCGGAACGTGTTGATGATACGCCTCATCGGCTCACGGTAATGGTAGGACGTGACGAGGAGGTGGAGCTCATCGAAGACGATGCGTGCGAGGCGTCCCTTGTTATCGAGGTCCGTAAGGTAACTATAACGCCGTCAGTTATAATTCCAAAGAATGAAAACAGACGCGTACTTGAAAAAATTCTCGCTGATGTCTAGCTCGACAGACGCATAGCAGATGTTTGCAGAGTCATCTGAAGTCTGGTTATCGTCCCAGCGGTGCATTCTCAAGCCGTGGTTCTTTGCGCGGGTGTGGAAATCGTGCTGGAGCCCACTCAAGGGAAGGATGACAACGGTGATGTGGGAGTGGTCGTACATCTTGGCAATGAGCATGCAAATGAGCGACTTGCCAAAGTCGCAAGGGACAACGGCTAAGACGTGAGCTACCCTTGTGAGCATCTTCTCAATAAGCTCCCCTTGCTGCGGGGTGCGAAAGTTGGCGTTTTTATTGTTGAGGAATTGGCGGAGCACGCCTAGCCGCGAGACATCCACAAGGACCGATGTAGGAGGTAGAAGAGCGGTGGGAAGAGGAGGGGGAGGCGCCTTAGGGAACAGCGCTACCGCGAGCTTGGACAGGGACTTTTTGAGGATTTTCTCCAATCGCGCCTCTTCCTCCACAGCACGAGCTTCCAGGGTCTCCACGACCACCGCTTTGATGTCGTTGCGGGTGAAAGTGGCTTTGACCGATTATATCAGAGGGGAATGCTTGTGAAAAGTCATTAAAACTTACCGGGCGCAGCATTTACCTCTTCAGCAACGTCAGGAATAAGGACACGAGTGGGCCCTTCAATCTGCAGCCGCAGCGGACGTTTTCCCTCGAGTTTTGCGAGCTTTTGCCAGCGTATCGTGGCTTCCATGCAGCCGCGGATATGGTGCATTGGGGCGTTTGCGAGAGTAGCCCGGCTCACGCCGTATTTGTGCTGCGAAGTCCGTGTGCTATGATTGCTCAAGAGGTCGTAATATTTGTCGCCCTCCAGGTCATTCTCTTCGCCAAAGTGGTATCGCATAAAGGCCGAGAGGACGTGTCGGTACTCGAGCATCATGAGACCAGTACCAAGATACTCCTCTGTGGCGTCGCCGAGTGACTCGCTGATGTCTTCGCCCGAGAAGTTGGCTTTGACGTCAGGCCAAAGGTAAAGATTATAGCGCTCGGCATGCGTGTCGCCCAAAAAGAATCGCACAATGTCCGACTCCCACTTGCGAAAGTAGGTGATTTGTTTCACGAGATCCTGCGCCGTCTCGTCGTCCGGGGTGCCGACGGTGAAACGTTGCTTGAGGATTTTATGTGATGTTTTGTCTTGGATGCCCACAATAGTGACGTTGTGGAAAAGGAGCATAAAACTCCGAAGCGCTGTACCAGACTGATTACGGAGTAGATCTCGGGATACCTCGGTTGCACGGACGGAGGGGCCAACGCCGATAATCTTGAGATTACAAGAGATGCGTCTGAGCTTCGAGAAGCTGGTAAGGAGACGGAAGCATGGGGCAGACTTCCAGATGATCTCGCCGTTCGCAAACTCGGCAAAATCGGCCGCGTGCGCGGGGGACGAGAGCAACCATTCGCCATACAGCGTGAAAAATGAATTGAGGCCATTCTGGGGATGATCAATAAAGCAGTAACCAGCGGTGTTATTCTGAGGGTCGTCGACGAGCGAGCGGATGTCGATCTCGCGCTTGTACCACTCGGGTATGTCTTCCCCGAAGAAAACTTCGTCCTTGAGAATGGTGTTGTACTCCTCTCGGAGCCCGACTTGCATTTTGAGAAAATCGTCGAGATTTACGAGATGAGAGCGGAAGCTTAACTGGCGCCAGAGACTGTCGGTCATCCAACACTCGGCCTCGTTGTATTCGTCGCCGCGAATACTTTTGATCAGGACGGCGGTGTTGAAGAGATACGAAAAGACTGTGTCTTCCCCATCGATGAGGAATTTTCTGAAGCGATTATACGCTCTGTGATTTGGGCATAAATAAAGAAGAATACGGAAAGGACTGCGAACGTACTCGGACGACTTGAGCTTCTCCTGCGCCATGATCGCCTCCATCTCATAGAGTACCACCCCACGCGTTCCCCACATCAGTTTCGCCACCACGCGCGCGATCTCAGTGGTCCGAATCCACTCAGTGTCGCTCATGGAGCGCGTGACGAGGTAGGCTACGACGGTGAGCTTGAAATTGGACACGCCGCCGTGCTCCTTCTCCTGCGTGAACAAGTCAAAGAGGGCAGCATGGAGCGCTGATGTTGTAAGCTCGGCAGTGGAGTTAGGGTTGGAGAGAGCACGATGCAAGTCGCGGAGGAGGGGGCCTTGGGTTGTGGTCAATGGATAATACTCGGTCGGAGTTGTGCGGTTTGTGAAACGCAGTCTATTGTTTATACAGATACTGCGGTCGAGTGTAAGTCGATAAATATTAGTGTAAGGTATTTTACATACCTGCGGTCGAGCGTAAGTCGATAAGACTTCGGCTACGACCGCACAACTATGTACGGCTACTGATTACGTGTATTTCTAGTGAGTAACTAATAATTCTAACACTCACACCTAACGAGATAGAATATACACGTTAATAAACTCCCAACATAGAACAAAATTCTTCCACTTTAACACGTCCAAGAGGCTTCGTCATAAGATCCGCGGGCATTTGAAGTCCAGGCAAGTGCACGACATGAATGATTTCGCGGTCCACGGCTTCACGAAGCCAGTAGAAGCGAAGATCTAAATGCTTCATGCGTCCGTGATGCTCTGGATTTCTAGCCACAGAAATAGCAGATTGGTTGTCAACATAAAGCGTCGATGCGCCGGGAATTTTGTATCCAAATTCGGTGAAGAGATTGCGGAGATAAATAATTTCCATTCCGGCTTTGCACGCGGCGACGTACTCTGCCTCTGTTGTCGACAGGGTAACAATGGTTTGCAGGCGACTGTGCCAGCTGACAGCACCAGTGCCGATTTTCACAACCATTCCCGAGGTAGAACGCCCGTTGTCTGGATTTCCACCATGATCAGAGTCTGAGTACGTGGTAAAGAGTTCTTCAGATGGATTGTCGGCAGGAGCGTAAGTCAGCTTCATGTCGATGGTCCCCTTGATGTAATGCAGTAAGTGTTTAACTGCCTTCCAGTGCATCGGACTGGGATTGGAGTTGAATCTGCAGAGAACTCCCACCGAATATGTGATGTCTGGCCGCGAAACATTTGCGAGATAAGATAGGGCACCTGTCACGGGAGCGTAAGGCTTATCGCGCATGTAAGCGGTGTCTGCCGCAGACTGGGGAGCCATAGAGGTTGACAAACGGATGCTGGGATCCATCGGCGTGGATACAGGATTGCAATTTGCCATGTCAAAGCGATGGAGGATGTCGAGTGCATACTGACGTTGTGACAGGGAAATGGAGCGAGCAGGTCTGTCGCGAGTCACTTCAACCCCGAGAAGGAAGGTGGTGGGACCGAGATCACGAAGCTTGAAAGATTTACGGAGATCATCTTTAAGCTGCTGGATCCCGGATTTCGACTTGGACGCGATCGTGATGTCATTCACGAACACCGGGACGATAATCCGGTCCTCGTCTCGTTTCCACACCCACACGCTGTGCTCGCACTTGATCTGCTCGAACCCGAGGCTTTTTAGTGTTGCGTCTAGTTTCTTGTGCCAGATACGCGATGCTTGGCGGAGGCCGTAGATTGATTTGATCAGCTTCCAAACCCAAGATGAGTCTCTTTCAACGAAACCCTCTGGTTGACGCATGTAGACCTCGGCATCTATTTTCCTGTTCAAGAAGGCTGACGAGATGTCGATGCTTTCAAGCTCCAGGTCCTCGAGCGCGCTAATTGCCAGGATCGTGCGAAGCGCTGCCCATTTTGGCGTGGGACATCAGGAAAACCTGAAATTGCTACAAAGACCCACGGAGACCCAGAGAGACAACATAGACCAGAAAGTAAAGGCCTGTCTATGATAGACAAGTGGGAGGGGTGGTTTCTCCCACGAAGACCACCATAGACGTTGCCCAGTCTATCATAGCAGCATAGACAGAATAGTCGTACTAGCATCCATAGTTTTCAATGGCCACTTAAGCACACAAAAGATTAATAAAAATGGAAATATATTTCAAGTAAGTACGGACAGATACACAGAACGTACGGACATGGAGGACATGGAGGGATGTTGGCAGATAAAATGGAATATCTGGTCAAAACTCTAAGATCGGAGCTGCGATGGCTGGATATTGCATGTCGTAGCCACGCAAACCACGCAAATTGTGCGCCGTTCCGATCGAGATATTTGTTTTGATGACCAAGAATGAGCACATTTCAAATTTGAGATCTTGAGCTTGCTGAGAGCGTGGCGGCAGAGTGCGCTGCTAGTGGACAGAGAGAATATCGGCTTCAGAGTCTTGTGGGGACTTGAGGCTTCTTGAATATCAGAGCTTGGAGGTAAGAGTCGCTGGCGCAACATTTTGATGGGGATCCGGTATCGTGCGGTTGCTCTCTCATTTTTGTCTCTTGAGGGGAGCTTGCCTGCTGAGAGGCGGCGATGGCGTAGTGACAAACACAAGAGCAAGAGCTACGGCAGCAAAAAGTGGGAAGCATGAGGCGGATCGCATATTTGGTGGTGGGTGAAGGAGAGGGAAGAAAGAGAGAGACGTGGCATGATGAACTTCCTTTTGACGGGCGGCGAACTCAGCTGCCACTGTCATATCGGCAATCTCTGACTGAAACTCGAACGACACTGATGCCGGCAGCCTTCACTTGGCGGACTCGGAGCAATTAAGTCCAAGTTCATTTCCCCCCAATTGGAGACTACAATATTTACTTCTGTAGGAATACATCCGTGTGTCAAAAGTTTGCCCACCATTTTTGGGCGCTCAAGGAAGTATCAAAATTTTGACTCAACCGTGTTTGTTGACGTTACGATGAGGTCGAGTTGGACTGAAGTTGCACTTGTCCACAATGTCAAAGCTTGAGAAATACTTTGGTTCTGAAGACTATAAATCTACCCACATACCTATGGTGGACCTCATAGACACACAGTTCAGCTTCCGAGACTACAATAGACATTGAAGCAGGTGCTCCAAATCTATAGACATCCAGAGTGCATGAAAGACACACGTAGACTGGCCGTACGTCTTCATAGACCACCAAAGATCACGAAAGACCTGGATAATGCTGGTTGTGTCTTCATAGAATTTCGGATTTTCCTGATGGAGCGAAGACGTCGGTGAAATTTAATCCCGGGCGCTGGTGGTTTCCCATGGCCACAACTCTTCCCTTGTACCGCTCGATGGACCCGTCCGTGTTGCGCTTGACTTTGAAGACCCATCTGCTTCCAATAACCTTCTGGCCTGGTGGGAGCTGGACAAGCTTGAACGTGCCGTTCTCTAACAGCGCTTGGATCTCTTCACATGCGGCGTCATGATACCGCTGCCAATCTGGACGTTGCATGGCTTCATGATACGATCTGGGCTCCTGGGAAGACTGGGACGGCTGCTGTGTGGATGCTACGTGGACGAAATCGAAGGCTTCGGACAAGGTGAGCGCCTCTGCTTGTCCTGCTTGATAGACGTACTCGAGACCTGCTTGCAGCGACGTCTCGGTGACGACATCAACGTCGTCAACGTCTGTATCGTCGGCTGCAGCTTCAGCAACATTGTATGCCCGTACATCTCTCGGATCTGCATCCAATCGCAAGAACGGCGGGATTTCTTCAATGAGCCGCTCTGCCTCTGTCCGCCGACGACGGTCTTGTTGTGGAGGGGACTGTGAGGCAGGCTGAGGAGACGCCAGGGGTGTGTCAGGAGGTGTTGAGAGAGGTGATGACCCGAACGGCGGCGAGTCCGCGCGCGGAACGGCAAGTGGATCCAGAGTAGGATCATTTGTGCGTACTCCCCCCTGATCCGGCACTAGACCCATCGGCGTGTATACCGACGGTACAGGCGCTGGCACGGGCGCGGCATCGGCAATTTTCTTGGTGTTTCCCGGGAAGTACCGTTCATCGAAATCTGCGCGGCTGCTAATGATTGTTTTCTTGGTTTCAGGGTGATAGAAAAGCCATCCCGGATACTCCTGTGGATAACCAAGGAATATACACTTCTTGGTATGTGAAGACAGCCCGCGGCGCTGGTCCTTTTGGACGTGCACATACGCAGTACTGCAGAATACCCGCAGATTTGATACATCCGGCTTCCGACCTTAATTCCATGAAGAAAATGGGAGACTGTCATCTGGATTCGCGGAGGTGGGTGATCTGTTACGGACGTGTGTGAAACAGTCGACGGCATATCCCCAGAACGATGCAGACAGCTTGGCTTCGGTGAGCATTGCTGTGACGTGGTCTGCCATTATTCGGTTCCCGATCTCCGCGACACCGTTCTGGTGCGGCTCGTTACGGTTTGTGTGCTGGCGGCGTATGCCATGATCTTTGCAGAACCTGTCGAGTTCCTTTGACATGAATTCCCCACCCTTGTCTTCTCGCATAGCCTCCAGTACGCAGCCGGTGAGTTTTTCAGTGAATGCTTTGTACACTTTCATGCACTCATAGAACTCGCTCTTCTTCTTCAGCTTGAAAGTCACCCACACGCGCCGATAGTCGTCAATGAATGTTGTCCAATAGAGGTGTCCCTCGGGCGTGCGAACAGGCAGGGGTCCTTTCAAGTCAACGTGTACGAGTTGGAGCGGTCGTACTGCGCGGAAGGTAGCGTGTTTGGGAATTGGCCCGCGATGCTGTTTGCCTGCAATGCACGGCTCACAGATGGGGTCGGGAAGGATAGTGGAGCTGATTTTCATGCCAGTAACTAGCTCTTTACGATGTAGGGCTTTGATATAGTCAATAGAAATATGCCCCATGCGTCGATGCCATAGATCGAGCGTGAGCGGTAGCGTGGTCGCCAACTCAGCATACTGGGAGATGGGTACCGTATGGCCATCCAGATAAGCGGCGTTATGCTCGTTGATAGTCGCCGTGAAAAGGAGCTCTCGGTTCCGGCGAAAGAGGAGCTTGTCGGCATGAATGGTGACAACAAATTGTTTTTGGCGTGTGAGGAAAAGAACAGCGAGGAGATTACTTCGGAGCACGGGAACATGTAACACTTTCTCGAATTCCACCAAACGACCCGGTTTCCCGTTGACCTCTGGCTGGAACCTCACGCTGCCAATGCCCGCGGAATAGATGATCTGATGGTCTGCGAGTCGTATTGCGACGACGTGGAGTTTGTAGGTGGAAAACCAATGTCGGTGCGGCGTCATATGCGAAGTGGCTCCCGTATCTGTATTCCAGTCAGCACCAGCTTCGATGAGAAGGGGCGATGAGAGATCGGAGGTGTAACTCGCATTTCCGGCGAACTCCGTCGTGACACTAGCTGATTCCGATGTATCGGCCGTCTTCACCTGGTTCTGCTTCGGTGCCGCACGCTTCTTGTCTTCAGCAGCGCGGACCCTTGCCATGGTACGGCAGTCCTTGGTAGCGTGTCCGCTCCGTTTGCACCAGTCACAAAACTCCTCAACAGTCACTCCTGCTACGGCAGCTGCTTGCGCAACGTGCGTTGCTGCCGCTGCAAGGGCAAGTGCCATCTCGGCTTTCTTGGCAGCAAGTTCTTGACGATCCGACTCTTCCAGGAGGAAGGCTTCTGAGACGGTAGCCTTGTCGAGCTGTGGGAGAAGAAAGAGGGACGACCAGAAGGCCTGGTACTCCTCGGGAAGGGCTCGGATCATCGCCATGGACGCTAGCTCGCCATCCAAATCGTCGAGAGTGTGAGCCGCGGGGCGAAGATCTTGGATGAGGCTGACTGCGTCGTCAACCCTCCCCATCAGGGCGGTTAGCGTCTCATCTGGATCCTTGTGGATAGAGAACAGCGCGTTGTATGCAGCGAAGCGTGCACCGGGCTTCTTCTGTCTGTGCTTCTTCTCCAAAGCTGTCCACATTGCCACTGGATTCTCCTCCATGCCCTTGATGTGCACCCTCTGCGATGTCTCGATAGAAGCGTAGATGGATCCGGCAGCTTTTCCGGAGTCTACAAGCCACTTGCGGTTCGCTTCGGCATCAGTGGTGGCGGGTGCCACAATGGCCCCTTTGATGATCAGCCAAACTCCGAGTCTCTGAAGCTCGGCGCGCTCGTTGCCACTCCAGGTGCTGTAGTTCTTCTCATTGAGACGAGGGAAGGTGAGTTTGTGTCCGTCAGACATGATGTCGTGAGTCTGGTTGACAAACAGATCGAGGTGAAAAGTCTCTTTTTGATGATTTTACGAATTTACGATCAGTAGGCAAGGCCCATAACCTGTGAAACGCAGTCTATCGTTTATACAGATACTGCGGTCGAGCGTAAGTCGATAAATATTAGTGTAAGGTATTTTACATACCTGCGGTCGAGCGTAAGTCGATAAGACTTCGGCTACGACCGCACAACTATGTACGGCTACTGATTACGTGTATTTCTAGTGAGTAACTAATAATTCTAACACGGTTGGCTTGCTGCATGCAGTTGAAGAGCATGCGCACGAGCTCCCGCCCGTAGTCTTTCCTTGTCTTCTTTTTGAGAGAGCGAAATTCTTCGTCAGAATCGCGGCTAGAAACATACAATTCAGGTGACGTCCGTTTTTGAATAAGCGAACACTTACCTGCCGCATGGGCTCATGCGAACAGTGCTTTTTGATGTCATTATCGATCTCGGTGAGGTACGCAAACACGTAGTGCCGCAAGCGTGCTATGTAGGGGTGGTCCTTGTCGGCGGGACAGCGGTGAGGGTGTTGATGGCTCTGGGAGTCTGCCCTGCAACGTGTTCGGTCCAGTGCTCGCGGTCGAGAAACTGGTCCACGTCCTGAGTGTTGACAGGAGGGGCTACAGGAAGTCGCGGGAGGAGCGGTGGATTTGTAGATTTCTGCGGGATCGAGATCCACGGAATCGCGATGTACCAGCGTCGCGGTATTCACCGCGAACTTGGAAGCTGTGAATCCGAATGACTGACCATAGCCTATAAAAAACTCGTCATTCTCATCTGGCTCGCGCGGGCAACGCGACCCAGACTGATGAGTCTGAAGTATACTCTCTGTGGCGAATCCATGGCCACACCGACCGCAAAAGAAGAGGGGGTCGGGATGGATCCTCAAGCCGTAGATAGGTGGAGGTACGCTGATAGGGAAAACGACGTTGCGGTGGGATACCAGCGTGAATGACTCCTCGAGGACAGCACCGAGATTCTGTGGGACATCAAGGGCGGGGAAGTGGTGTTTTACGTGGCAGTACGCATCTTTAGAGGTGATACAGCACCCGCAACTGAGGGAGATGATAAGTCCGCCGTGGTCGACATTAATGACGATGCTGTACGCCCGCAGCGCAATCTTTGGGTGGGTAGTGATGGTGGTGGGCTCGGGAGCACGAATGTAGTCGTTTTCATCAATTACTGGGAAGTTATTGAGGTCGGGCGGAGAAGGCCGTGATGAGGCGGCGGGCTGGAAAGATGGACGGCGGATTCCGATGCCGGGAATGGGAGAAGCAGGATGAGAGAGATTCTCTGGTGGTTGACGAGGAAAATTGTCAGGCTCTTTGAGAGGCTGTGGCTCCTGTTCGAGAACTTCGGGGTTTGGACGCTGACAGTCCTGAACGTGCGTTTGGAGGCGGCATGGATCAAAGTGACTGAACTCGCAGCGGGTGCACCGGAACAGTGTGAGTTCGCGCCGGAATGTCTGCTTTGCCTCCCCGGGGAAAGCTGCAGTCGTCGTGAGTTGGTGGACAAGCCGGTCATGATACTGCGGCGTTTTATCGACGTCGAAGGCGCATTTGCTGCAATACCATAACTTCACGGGCTGTAATTCCGCTTGTTGCTGCGGCGGCTCACTGGATAAAATTCAGCTTTAAGTTGAGCATGTGTAGAATTCGGGCTTGCCTCATACTGTGGCACAGAGGGAGAGGAAAGGGAGAGAGAAAGAGTAGGAAGGATGTGGAAGGAAAGAAGCATGCTGTCAGCGGAGTTTGAAAAATGACATTTAGGCGGAGCTTGAAAGCCATTGATGTGGCGTTCGAGTCGAGATTCGGAGAGATAATTGATTAAGAGCAGGAAGAGCCGGATGGAAATCTTGCCAGGCATGTTATTTGTCTTTCCAAGAGGGATGGAATTCGGGGTTGCCATCAGAAATAGGGACGCTGCGTGCCAGGCCTTGTGATGTAGGACGAGAAAACCAGGGCTTTTGATTTTTTTGATGGGCGAACAGATTTCTAGGGAATGCACTCACGAGTTGAAGGATGTGGATGTGATTTGATTTAAGCGGGAATAGGTTGGTATCGGGCCCGGAGGATGATCAGGCTTGACGAGAAGTCAAAGTCAAACGTCAGACTCAGAATATGGTCCAACAAATTATAGGTGGCGCGGAGTTCTGGAACCGAGCGGCATAGAATGGCGTGTTAGCCAAGGTTACAAAGGAAGATGGACTGGACATAGGACGGGGCATTTTGCTTGCTTTTTGAAGGTAGCCAAGATGAAGTCCAGCCACGTCGCGAGAAATATACGCGTTGCATTGTCGGAAAGACCGGACGGTCAAAAGACACATGAGTTTTATAGCTCTATTGAGGTCGCGAGGATTGAATCGGGTTGAAAGTAGTTGAGACGATTTGTAAACTGGAAGACTTGATATTGGAGCAAGACAATAGCAGAAAAAGAAATACGCTCGACGCGGAGTCAAACCGGGTAGGTCGACGAAAGTCAATCCCGCAGGTAAATGGTCGACGCGAAGTCAAACCAGCTCGCAAGAACTGGCTTGCAAGAAAGATAGCGGCAGCGCTTTGAGAGATGGAACGGGAGCGTTGAGGGGCGCCCGGGTGCAAATCCAATCAATTGAATGAATCTGGAAATGGTAGATGGGACCAGCAAAACAGCACACTGAGGTTTTGGAGACAAGACTTCAAGCCCAGTGTGACTCCAGTTGAGAACGAATATATGTTGAAATTCATAAGCCCAATGTGATTGAATTGGGACGGGGACGCACCAAGCAGTTGTGTCGTAGCATTAAAAGAGCATGTGCACAGCTGAAGACGTAGCCATGTCAATAGGAATATGGTTCAACGAAACGAACGGAGACTCAACGGGGAGTGCAACAATTGGAACCAAAGAGGCGGGTGGGATCCGCTACCGCGCGATATTGGCTCACCACAGCAATATTTCCCGTAACTAATCCGAACACAGTACATGCAGGAATGAAGGGAGCGTACGCAACATCCAGCCGTGGTGACAATAAGCCCGCCCAAAACGCCGTAAAACGCCCAATTATCTAGTGGTAGAACACCGGTGTAAAGGGCGAAAGTGAGTCCAGATGTTGTTACGACGAGCATCACAACCACTTGGAAAAGAGACGCGGCGGCGTTTCAGTGGCTGGTTTTGGCCGCAGTGAGGACGAGTATGGGCAAAGTGGCAAGAATGTCACCGTGGCGCAAGGCCAGAACCGGTCGGCGATGGGGAAAGAAAATTAGAGATGCGTCGCGCACTCATGTGGCGGAATCATCCTGACTGTGAGCGACACGGAACCTGCAAGCGCGCTGCAGAATAGAGTAAATACTGATGTTCAAGTCAAATAGCGATAGGACGATATGCACGCTGAGCATCTCTATTGGCGAAAGGATCTGGCTTCCCCACCACTGCATTGATATCTAACACAGCGTGCAAGAGATGCGCAGTCGCCATAGAACGGGACCGACGGGGCGAAAGCATGGACTGTGTGCATTGAATATGGTACGCCGGTAGGATAGATGATAGGGTCACCTGTGGCAGACATGTCCGCGATGTGATAACGGAGCGGGAGGGAATAAAGTGCATTGGTTGGTCGGTGAATGTTGTTTCGTTGAGCAGAGAAATGGTAGCTGAAACCGTTTCTACAGGTCATCTTTGAAGTCCCAGTGGCCAGCGTTTGCGGATATATATCTCATGGCTTTCGACGACATTGTTAGAAGCTCTACAACTAGGAACGATTGCATGCAGCAGGTCAGAAACGTCAATCACCAGCTTTTATAGAGACTATCACAGTCTTAATTGTGCGTGGCGTCCCCTCCTTAAACTCGACATATGGGTGATTGCGGGCTTGATTAACAGGAAAGGCGATATGAGGAGATGCCCGCAAGGGCCGTTTAACGAATTGGATGCTCATACCGCGGACTTGCCAGGACCGCCTTCGGAGGATTGGAGCCCGGGGACAACCAGAATTCCCGGTTGATCATCTCCTTCGCCGTTCTTGTACAAGCGCAGAACTGTGGTCGTCTTGCAAGAATGTGGGAGGAGAACACGTGGCAGTTTGATCCGACGATGCGGCCATCAACGCAGCTGCGTCTCCTGCCTTCTACCTTCATCTCGAAATTGCTCTCAGGTCTCTATCTCATGGCTTGAATGAACGTATCCTGCGCAATGCGGGAAATCAACACCGTATCTCACACCCTGGTACTGATCGGTGATTCCGCCCCGTTACAGTATTCTCGTGAGTTACAAGGCTGCCTCCGCCCAGTGGCGCGCTTCTTCTCCACACCTTTGCTCTCAGCGACTTGCCATTCCATCTTTCAGTGGTGGCTCACCAAGATACATTTATTGGGAAACCAAATAAGCTTGTTTCCTTCAAGAAGGG
The DNA here is from genome assembly GCA_029378395.1 of Mycena leptocephala. Taxonomy (NCBI): domain Eukaryota; kingdom Fungi; phylum Basidiomycota; class Agaricomycetes; order Agaricales; family Mycenaceae; genus Mycena; species Mycena leptocephala. Next base: position 140,793 of record JARJLF010000080.1, read on the forward strand.
TGAATCACAAGTCGTTCATCAAAGCCAACCCGGAACGAACATAGGGCTACTGGGCCTCAGGCCTCAGGCGTTTCTCTGAGGCTTGCTCTGTTTCTATTTCAAATCCTCCTACTATGCTCAATGGAGACAGGACTTCTCATGACGATCAGGAATCAATATGGACTGCGACGAATACGGAAGCACGCCATTTTCCAAACTCCGTCGGTCTCATGCGGTTCCACATCAGAAAATTATCCTGGTAGCATCAGTCTGGGACAATGAGCCGGACTGGGCAACACGCAGTCATGATTTTCAAGTATGTTTCTACTCTCTATATATATATCATTCGGCGCGTCTCTCTCATCGCATCGGAGTCATCTTTCAGGTCGCATCATCCACGCGGACTTCGGCGGCGGCACGCAGCGCCGCCCAACTCTAGCTTGATTTTTGAAGTTCCCCCCGTCAGGTATCTCTGAAGTTCGTGTCCTGGTACAACTCATCCTGCTTATATCATATCCAGAACGTCCAACGTATAAATTTAGAATCAATTTTTCGTGTTTCCGTGTGTGAGGTTGTGCCGAAGGCGTATTAATATTGCCCATGCGCATGCATTATTCTGTTGTCGTGATGCTGACCTGACTCCTTTCCTACCAGCTACTCTCTCCCCGTTTTGATCCGCTTCAGGCAACCCAATTCCTGGCTTAAACCGCCTAACCACGGCACGACATGGTATTTTTTCTGTGGTAAGTTACAAGTTACTGTTCACTTTATCTTGTACATCTGACCTTACCCTTGAAGTACTGGGCATCCACTTTACTGCTGGTGCCAAGTTAACCGTTCAAATTTTCCCCCGCTCTTCAGGGCCTCGGTAAATCATAAGTTCCTTACGGATTTCGCTACTGAGCGTCATTCCGTTTCAGATTCGAGTTTGCTTCAACACGTCCAACATTCAATTTTTTGTCTCTGGTGCGCGGGGCCTTGGTAGGTCCGAAGGCTCATCTTATCTTCATGATATTGCCATCTCCCTCTCCGCTCAGTGTTGTTCCATCTCAGATCCGAGTCCTTCAAACTTTCGATTTTTTTCTTCCCGCTGCGCGGGGCCTAAGGTATATATCACTAACAAAAGAGAAGCCAAGAGGCACAGGTCAGTTTCGGGTTGGGGATTCAAACCGCGTGCCGCGATTGCGTTGGGACAGTCGCTGAATTCGTCCCAGATGCATGAACAGGAGTGGTCATGCAGATTGGGAGGTCCTGCATGGTTACTGCGGGCTGGATTGTATTGGCCATGTATTATTAATAAAATCGTCCCCAGAATTTCAACGCGACGAGTTTGAGCGGAAAATGGGTGTGTAAAGCAACAGAGAGGGGGATACGGTTGAATATGAACGATGGATGGCTGACGCGAGGGCCGAATCAGCATCCGCCTGGCATTCCCGGGCAAAAATGGCCGAGAGACTGAATTTGAGGGCTAGAAGAGGATAATCGGATTTTGCTCTCCGAGGACTTAAGTTGTGAATCTGAAGCAAGAAAACTCACCGTCATAGCAGAAAAAGCGGGAAAGAACATCGAATCCAGCGCTGGACGTATCGGCCAATAACTCGGCTTGCAATCATTCGTTCGAGGATTCAGCCCGTCTTCAGATTTTTCGCTCGCGAATCCACAGATATTTGTTGAAAAGTACATGGATCTACAGAAGGGCATCAAGCTATGACGGACAACACATAATAAGTAATACAGGACGGACTAGTAGGTGAGACGAAGCACGAGCAGTAGACGAAGTATGATAAATGCCAAAGAATACGTTCTAGGTCGGGAGAGAAGGCGAGGGGACGAGCGCAGCGTGCGCTGCGCATGGCGGTGCGGGTTGTACCGGCATGGGTGTGTCGAGCGGGGGCGGCGATGTGGGACTCACGGAATCCGGAGGTGTGTGTGACGCTGCGTCGTTGTGTGAGGGTGGGTTCCGAGCGGCGGGGAGACGTCGAATGGAGCCAGGAGCCTAAGTAGAGGGGGGTTTGCAGCAAAAGGGACGTTGCACAGCCGCGGAACGAGGCTCGCGCTAGTGTAGAGCGAGCTGAAAGCGGGCGCGCGTACACGCAATCGGCGGGCGCGGGTGTGGATGGTGCTGCATGCGCTCGGTGTCCTCTCGGGGGTTCATCTGCTCGGGTGCGGGTGCGGGGAGGGTGGTGGAGGGAGGAGAAGAGGGAGACGATGGCGGCGCGGAGATGGGCAGCGTACGGAGCGCGTAGACCGAGGGGGAATGGCGGTGCAGACGCTGCGGGCGTGCGCGGCGGTGGGCGCGGCGGTGTGGTGTCAACCAGTTAGGAGCAGGACGGAGTAGGCTGGGATTAGGCGGGGTGACGCGCAGCATGCGGGGCGCGGTGACCTTTAAAAGGCGTGGGGGTATCGATGCCTCGCTCGGGTGAAAAGGGGAGTGGGGGCGGCGTACGCGCGTACTATAACGACAAAAGGGGTGCGCGGACGTTGTGAGGGCGGCGACGCTGAAGACAGGCCTCATAGACGCGTGGGAGGATAGCTGAGTGCTGTCGGGAATGCCAACTGCAAGCGCGAGGGCAGGGATGGACGAAATGATTAGTACATAGTGACCTGAGAAGCGGGGGAAGGGAAAGGATGGGAGGAGAAGGAGAAGGGAAAAGGAACGGGGAAGGGGAAGGGAAAGGAAATAGGTAAGCTAGGGATGAACCAATCCAAACGAAGACGTACCGTAATCGCCTAAGATTGTCATCGCTCAGTTCCCCTTGTATTCCAATACCAAGCCAAGTGGAGGCGTCGTGCACTTGTGCACGCGTCTTGGGAGGTAAGATATCAGCGCTTTTGCGTCGGGTGAAAGCAGGGAAAGCAAGACATACCGTCGACTAGACATTTTGGAAAGATAACCTGCACGCGATTGACTGCGATGGATACGTGCTCCGAGAATAAGAGCATGGGCTGTAGAAAATAACGGAGAAGCGACCCGCGAGCAAGGCGAAGCGGATGGCTTGAGGGAGTAACATGGCGGGAGCAAAGCGAAAGTGGCGTAGCCGAATTGGGCTTCAGGAGCGCGGGTGTGGCATAGGCGAATATAGAGAAGGACGGGCGGAGATGGTGGCCTAAACGTAGTCGTTGATGAATTGGGGAGGGCTGGGCGAATAACGTAGACGAGTCGAGGCGACGCCGCGCAGATTTGGGCTATCGATCCGTGGACTAGATTCCAAGCAGGACTGGGGAAAGGAATGGACATCATGGAGTGAATGAAGGAATGGCCAGTCCATACTGGTTGGTGGATGGGCACATGCGGACGGGGCGGGCATCGTCGTGGTGGTGTGAGTCAGAGAGCGTCGGAGCCGACGAACGTGATGGCCGCGGCGTAATGCCGTGGCGCGGAGGATTCCGAGCGATGCGCGGAGACGTAGGGAGGCGGGCTCGGAATCAGCATTGCGTATCGAACGGCGGGAGAGGTCGGGAGGGGTGGGCGGCGCGGGAAAGCGAGGCACGCAGAAGAAGGCGACAGCGTTGTCAGGAGGCGGGCGGCGCCGGACGCCGTGGAGGCGCGGTTCATCGGGAGTGTGCGAATTGGGCGGCTGGGTGTGGGAGGGAGGTTCCAAGGGAGTGGGAACGGGATTGGCCGGGTGTGGCCGATGTGGGTCGATGTGGGGCGCTGTGTCCAGAGGGAGTGGTCCGAAGTGGGCGGGAGTGGGCCGAAGGGAGTGGGAGTGGGAATGGCCGGGTGTGGGCGATGTGGGACGCAGTGTTGTGGCGAAGTGGCCGAAAGTGGGCGGGAGTGGGCGGTGTGGAAGCGGCATGTAGCGAGACCGGCCCGATGTGGGCGAAATGGGCCGCAGTGTTCGGGTTTAATCGGCGGTGAGAAAGGAGGTGTTGGCCGTTGTCTGGATGTGAGTGTCGGAGTGGGTGGGTTGATTACACGTCAGCGGCGCGTAAGCAGAACCACAGAGAAGAGTAACCCTAACCACAAAAAGGTGTGCCCACACTTGCGATTGAACGCTTGGACCGTTTTTGATGGCTTCATCCAGGTCCGGCGCGAGGAAAAGAATTCAATACTTGATGAGTTCCCCACGTAAAAATATGATTTCTATATGGGCAGGTAGGTGAGAAGTGTGCGGAATGGATCTGGCCAAATTCTCATTAGAGTTAAAGTAAAATGGGGGCGATATAAGCACGAGTCCAATTTTCTGCAGATTTCAGACAAACCAGCAATGTTGGGGGTGCAGAACCTCCAAAATGGATTCGTTTAGCTTGATACCTCAGAATCGGGAACTTCTCAGGCAGGCATACACGGCAATGTGAAGAAAATGCAAGTCACAGCCAAGGAATTTGGTTTTTTTAAGACATTTCTCCGAGAGAGAGTGCACCAGTTTTTCATACAATGTGCACTTTTCTGGCAATGTGGGGAATTTTTTCTGTAGGGATAGAGTTACTGGGGTAGGGAGCTTGGTCTGTGGGGTAGATGAGGCGCAACATACCCACATTTCACAAAAAAAAACAAGTGAAACGGAGTATCCAGTGGCCGGCCCACTAATATCTTGACGCGGTCCCAATTTCAGGGGCCGCACACACTAGGAAAGTGCTACTGGCCTCTCTTTAATTGTGCTAACTTACAATCACTCACATTGTAGGTGGTATCAAGACCCGGCCTTTGCTGTGAAGTCAATTCCAGCTGTTTGCCGAACGCGTGAACTCGCACCGGAGGAATTCCGACTTCCAACTAAGACTATGCGATCTGCATTTGCCTCCAATCTCCTCGACAGTACCTCCTACGAAACAACTCCACTGCCTAGCACGCAAACTGTGCCGGCCCGTGATGTGTTCCACACTGTGCAGGCTGCGTTCCGGCCACTTATTGCCGGAATCCAGACATGCGAACAAGTGTCTGAACTCATACAAAGCCTTGAGGACTTGCAGTGCGTCCTTTGTTCACGTCTATTCGAGCACATTCTGAATTTGCTGAGTAGCCAGCGGAATGCAGATGAGGCACGCCGTGAACATATCATGGATCCACCTGCTATCTCTCACAAAGGCCGACCTCGTATCAGTCGTATTACAAATGCACGAGAGGGCCAGCATGAGAATATTGCGGCACGGCAACGCTGAGCGAGTTAAGCGGCGGCTACCCAAACGGGGTCATGCATCTAATTTCGCTGTGACTGTAGTATCTCCCCAATGGCCTTCGCCCGGCTCCTTACTCTGGTCGCCGTCGTCGCGGGCGCCGCAGCTGCGCCTGGACCTGTTCGCGCAGAATGGTCGCTGCACCGCCGTGCCGACCCCGACGCGCTCATCCCGCTGAAGTTCAGTCTCGCACAGTCGAACTTGGACAAACTGGAGACTTTCGTTCTGGACGTCGCAGACCTGCGGTCTCCCAATTACGGCAAGCACTGGTCGCCTGCACAGGTCAAAGAAACCTTCCGACCATCCAGGGAGACCGTCGATAGCGGGCATGCGTGGCTCACGCACGGTGCGGGTATCAATGCCGATAAAATCACGCTCAGTCCGAACGGCGATATGCTACAGCTCAATGTGACTATCGCAGAGGCCGAGAGCCTGCTCCAGGCAGATTACTATGTGTACAGCGACGAGGACGGCAGTGTGCGCGTAGGATGCCATGACGGATACACAGTTCCCGAGCATGTCTCGCCGCACTTCGACTTGGTCTGGCCGATTGTACACTTTGATGTACCGCGCTCCCTCTCGCGAAGGAGCGGATCGATTCCTCCGTCTTCGAGGTTCGGACGAGATGGAACACCAAAAATACCTATTAAAAACGTGCGCTCCTCGCTCCATTTAATCAAAGACTTTCCTGACATAAAGCATCGCAGCTTGCGGCCCTCGCTGAATCAGGTTGCGATACGTCTGTGACCCTCGACTGCCTCGCCACTCTCCTTTACCCGAGCCGCCTTCCTGTCTGGTTCTCCACTCTCGTTATCGTTCTCTTTCCATTTCTCTCCTCACCCCTCCCCGCGATCGGTCTCCCTCCTCTTCTCCCCTTCTGTCTGTCTTTGTAACTCTCACCTTTCTATTGTACTCAGTTTGGTGTCTATATCTCGAGCAATGTATATAGAATGTAACTCGTGATTTACGTGTCAATTCAATCCATTTACTTTCCTCGCGGAGGAATCCCGCGCGAGGTACGATTACATTCCCACCGAAAGCAGAACTGCTGCAGGACCGCGGATAAGTAGACCAGGGTATCCGACTGTGTTCCAGGCCAACCCTCGTACTTCACATCCCTCAACCTCTCATCCCCCGACGCCGTCCGAGTCCTCCCCGTCTTCAACATCCAAGCGGCCGCCTGCCATCCTGTTGTAGCACCGGGATATATCTCGTTGTTGCTGCTTCCAGAATCGTATCACTCTGATTGGAGGACCCGGAAATTCCTGTGAGGAGATGTTAGTTTCGAAGTCATCACACGCCCGCGTTGAAGAAGCGATATCTCACCCAGAGCCAATCCAGAACCAGTTGAATGGTATCTAGATGGATGATGTCGCGGTGAACGAAGACATGCCCATCTTCATCCAATTGACCGCATAGTGCGGAGAGGTTCAAGGTCTCGAGCTCACGGAGTATTCTGGGGCTTGTCCCACAGTCGGGCAGACTCAGTAGGAAATTCCTGGAGAGTCGTCACGTTAAGCAGTATTGCGGGGAGAGGATCGCGTACGGAGTCAACGCATCTTCGCCGCGCTCGATAAATCCTTTAGCACGCGAGATCCAACGAACCACCAACTCCTCGGCGGGATGGCCCAGATTCCAATCCAACTCACCCGCCCTACGGCGATCATATAAAAAGTCCAAAGGTGAATCTCCTTTGGGCAACGGAAAGTCTAGCAGTTGGCGAAATTGTAGAAAGGGCCGAAAAATCGCATATGTTCCCCCACACAACTCAAGGATGAGCGACAAATTCCAATCAGAAAATCCATACATCCTTAAAACGAGGAGCAGTTCGTTGTGCTTGGCGAAGATTTCTGCATAAATTGCATCAAACTTGAACGTGGGTGATCCTGGAGTTTCTCTCGCGTCGAGATGGGACACAAGATCACAAATGAATCGGTGGTCTTCCCAAATTTGCAGCAAATCCGGTGGGTAAGGTGAATCTCGCTGTTCATAGTTTATGAGCAGAGAACACCCCTAACGCTGGAAGGTATTCTTACATGAGGCCAGCAGGCAACGGAGTTGAATTCGCAAGACATGAACAAGGAGTCTTGAAAGGCTTCATTACGCAAAAGCCCAACTAGCGCGTCGGAAGGGGTGGTATTACGCAGAGCCATTGGCAACGTCTCTACCAGTTCACTGCGGGAATTTGGAAACAATAAGGATATGAAACCAGCGTGAACAGGGTGTCTTACGAGTAGAACTCCCGAGTAAGGGGTGTGGGTGGCGGAGACCCTAGTAAACATACGGTGCAATGAAGTAGCTCCGATTCCAGCGACGGCACCGAGAGACACCACCGGCCAGACCGTCTTGGATCCGTCAGATAATCACCGAGTGATGCGTGCAACACAGTCACTGCACGGAAGAATCCATATTCCCGCCGGAATGCAAACCGAGGCCGAATCGGTGGGACAGCGAATAATGAATGTAAGCCGCGCAGCCTCGAACGTGTTGTTCCCAGACGCAAGCCCAGAAGCATGTCAATTTCTTCCGGATCCATTTGCAGACGATTGCCTGCTGTCAAGCGAATCGCGGATAGGATACGAAGCAGGTGTTCTTCGGGGACTGAAGAGAGAATTTCGGTGTACAAGTCATCTAGCGGAGCGGTACTCTGTGGATCCAAACTTAGAACAGAGTCGAGGCGGTCGGCTGGATGGGAGTATTGATCACCGACGAATCGGATGACAGTAGTTGCGTAAATGAAAATGCCAGAGGACTTCGTGACCAGATGATCAAGTACGGTGGCAGGTGGCCAAGGAGCTCCCAAGTCTGTTCCTCTGGCCATATATTCGGAGCGGATCCTGGAAAATTCAGCACCAAGATAGGTTCTGATGTCCCCATACGCAGATCGATCTGCGCGGAGTACGTATTGCTGACATGTCGCAAAAGTTTCCGCTGCTTCGATTATTTCCCGGAGATGCGGTTCTGGGCGGCTGCATATGAGTAGGCGCATGGGCAGTTGGGATGCCTTGGCAGCGTCGATAAACAGCCCAACAATCTGCTGCTGAATTTTATGATCTTCGCATTCATCCAGCCCGTCGAGGACGATGACGGGAAGGAAGGGAAGAGAGGATAATGCTTGCGAGAACGGCCCTCGGAAGAGCCTCTGAAACTGGACCGGCATCGCGCGCCCCGCTATGAGTTTATCCTTCTCCACTGCCTGCTGCATGGGGAGGTACAAAGCGGGGATCGAAGTCGCAAGCTGATACGCAATGGTTGGGAATAGACCACGCCATGTTCCGCGTTTGGAATCCCTGCGCCTGAAGAAGAATGAGGCGCCGAGTCGGCCCTTCTCCTGGCAGTCTCCGGCAAACATTTGTGCGATAGCAGACTTGCCTGCACCCGCCGACCCATTAAGCCACATGATGGTGCTCTCGGGGCTCGTTTCGATGGACCAAGCGCACAGCTGCTCCAGTATGGCGGTCCGCGTGCCCGGGTGACAGGCCGGCTCTGTGAATCGCTCTCCGGAGTCATGTAGGGCCTCCCGGACAACGTCGCGGTAGAGTATGTCGAGGCCTATGATTTCAAGGTTCAATCTCCATAATTTATAGGGTAGCTAGCACAACTCACCTGATTCCCCGTAAGAAGTCACACTAAGCTGCGTCATATCGCCGCTGACGCTGTTGAAGGTGTTCGAAATATCTTCGGCAGAACTTGCGGGAGCTTCTCCTGAACCAATGCGCTGCTGAAATCGTGCTAAATTGCAGGCCTCGATGGGCATGCTTCCTGTATACGCCGGGACATCGTCCCGAGTCGCTGGTGGGCCCGGCGCGATACCGTACAACATGTCCCCGCCAGGCATATCCGAATGTTGGCGGCCGTGTACTCGGTTTGCAATAGCTAGGCGTGTGTGTGAGGATAAATGAGTCATTGGTGGTTTCGCCCTCACCATAAGGTCGAAAACCGTGTTGCCTGGCTGTTGGCACTCGGATCGCCCCGAAGGAATGGTTGACTGTCCGCGAAGCTAGGAGGGAAGGTCAGCTGCATTCCGGATTCGTTCGTGCTGAAAACAGACGGAGCACCCTCTGAGCCCCGTCGATAAGAGCTTGATCTGGACGTGTGTCCACATGCATGGCATGAGAGTTAAAGACTTGAGTCATGTTGCCAGATACATTGTTGAAGTTCCCCCCACTGATGTGGGTACCATGGAAAGCAAAGGGCATTCCAATCGTGGTGGAGGAACGGGACAAAGATGTTGAGCGCTTAAAGGGCAGTGCATCGGGTACAATCCATCGGCAGCGCCCGTACAGCTTCTTATTTCAGGTTACATGCTCACGCTGTCCCATGCACCCATTCGTGACAGCGGTAATATCGCCAGAAAGTCCATTCATAATCAAGACTGTGGCCACCGAGTGCCAGTGGCGGGAAAACCTTCAAGTTACAACGCGGTCAGGACGGGAAACTCGGATCCAATCGTGGTGGAGGAACGGGACAAAGGTGTTGGGCGCTTAAAGGGCAGTGCATCGGGTGCAATTCATCAGAAGCGCCCGTACAGCTTCGGGGCCTGGAGAAAATGTGGTGACTGCCGCGCACTGCCGCGGTCATGCTAATGCTTTGAATGATCACGAACGGAACAAGAACGGCCGTACATGAAGAGCCCAAATTCTGGAATTCCACCAGCAGTGGAAAGCGGGAGTATTCGGAGCTGGAGAACATACGGGGGTGGATAGCAGGCCGTGGGCGAAGGACGTCAAGCGCGATGCGATACAGATCAACACAATACCGGTGGTGAACGTCCTAAACATACTGCTCGATGCGTCTTTCCCTGAGTATTTGCTAGCGTTTCACGAAATTAGAGAGTCAATGGTATCCGGATGGCAGATGACCTACATCCAGACTTGAATGAACCCATGGGGAGCACATCATCGTCGGAGAAACGAAAGGTACCTACCCTAGAGGTATCTGGCACACGATGGCCGAGTATCGGACGTGAGCTGGAAGGACGTTCAAGCCCGGACAAGTATCGGATGTCATCCTCAATGCACGACAAGATTCTCGAGCACTCAACGACCAGGAATGAGAGTGTGGACCCGAGCGGAGAGATTTCCGACCGGGAGGAGGTGGACAGGCAATCGAGACACACTACAACGAAATTCGGAGATTTGCCAGAGGATTTGGGAGATGTCGGTTGATTGTGGATAAGGAATAGGCGCGTGAAGGGAGGGATCGGTGTTCATTCCGATAGACGAAACACCGGAGTGCGGGCAACGTTTGGAATGTAGCGCCGATGCGGAAAGGAACGGTGGGTCGAAAGATTCCGGGGGATACCACAGACGGGGTGAGTTGGAGAGACAGGATAAGGTTGAGGGAGGAATGGGATCGGAGGAGGAGGAGAAGGAAAAGAAGACTCACCGTGGATGCATAACTCATGACACGCCCGGATTGATCAGTCTCTACGAAAAGATACGGATCAGAGCCGCAATCCGAGGAGGGTGGAGTGGAGTGCAAGCGGCACATGCAGGAGGAGGACAGAAGAGTGTGCGAGACATATGCATGAAAGACTTGGAGGGCGGGGCAAAAATCCAGTCAAGTGCGTTTCAAAACTTGAAGAGTATCGTATGTCGTCGTAGGCCTTGTAGGGTTGTCGTGACGTAGCAGAAGGAGCGATGGGAGGAAAAACGAGTACCAGAAATATGAGGAAAGTGTCTTGTGCGTGGTGCGTGGGTAGAGAGCAGCGGCTCGGTGTTGGTGCATGGAAGAAGAGGGCAGGATGTTGTTGATGGCGGCCGGCGCTGGGCATCAGTCGTGATCCACGCGCAAACAAACACGTCGCGCCGTTGATGGCGGCACGTTTGTGTGGTGGGTGGAGGCGGGCGGAGGCGGAGTGAGAGGCCAAAGTGGGGGGATGGGCCGGGGCGATCGGCGGCGATGTGCAGGAAGGTCGGCGGTGTAAATTGGAACGCCGGCCTTTTGCAAGTGAAGGCGCGAATGGCCGACGCCTTTTACAAGAGAGGGCGGGGAGGTGGCGCCTTGGATTGATGGGAGGGCGCACCAGACGTGTCGAAGAGGCACGTGCTGGGAAATGACCACGTGATGTCATAGTGGGGGAGGCGAAGGGCACTTGTGACTTAATGCTGTAAGTACAGTGGTCAGGAGGCTTTGTGATCTGTTCCTCGACAGGTGCTGTATATCTTCACTTCGAAAAGGCGCTGTCGAATGAATGGCACTGGCACCAATCTGTCAGATTCTCTCGGACATTTGCGGACTGATTCGGGAGGAAAGCATCAGACTTTTGACATTTGATTTGTGAGCTTGAACAAGGTCAAACAAGCCCGGAAAAGGCCCAGAAAGCCAGCAAGATCACATATGTCCGGATTTCACAAGCTCAGAATTTTCAGCTAAAAATGATTTGTATTTTGGACACTATAAGTGCTCGCGTGCACAATTGTTGGTGCAGGGGCATGTGTTGAGGATTGTGGAGAAGGGATCTATTAATACATACTGATTCTCCAACTCGAAGGAGCTTATTTTCCTCACTTATGACCTTCTTTGAGCTTTTCAACTTGTCACTTAGCGTTGCCAAGCCCACAAGCCGGGACAAGATGCAATCAAAATGTCAAAACACTGATGAGAAGTGTCATTGCACCGGCACTTTATTCCAAACCCTGAAAAATACATCCACGCCAATATCACTACCTTGCATTGCCGATCTCAGGTGGGGGGACCACGCCTTCGGTGAATCTGGGATTTATAAATAGATACTTAGATTCATAACGCCCTCTGGGCACCCCTGGTACCTCCTTTACGACCGGTACCTGGTTCCCTGTATCTGCTAAATCATACGTAGGATAATATTCAACTGACCGTGTGTTCTGTTTTCAATCAGACTTGGTCAGAAGCCTGATGTGTTGTACGGCAGGAGCAGATTATAATGAGCCTGTCTGTATCCTCCGTTGGTGGCTCTGTGCATCCGGAAATATATAAGGTTGCCACACCTGAGGGCCTCCGACTTTTGTTTGCCTGAGTGTGGGCGGAAACCTCTGTGCCTGTACTCTGCAGACCAGATCCTAAGCAGTTATAACAGTCTGATGAGCACTCCAAAATATTTCTGGGCTCATTGCGTCTTTGGTGGCAGCTACGGGACCCACGTACGGAACCTTGTAACTATGCTGCCAATCACTTACTCGTCATGAGTAAAAGTAACCGGAAATTACAGCTGTTGCAAAGCTAATGGCACTTCCGATTGTTGGAGTTTGAGCAATCCGGCATCAGGCCGAGGCTGTGAGGCACAGCAAGTAAGTATGAGTTCTTTGGAGTCATCTCGAGTCATTAGTAGAATATTATGGAACACGAGAGAATATGAAGGAACATTCTAGTTACGATGGACTTTTAGTATATAAGTAGCATGGTTTTCTATGTATTCTTCAAGCGTTTGCAGAGCTCAGTCAAGCGCTAATATAATCTATTATTTATTCCTGAAACCTTGTCTGATTCTATCAACAATAAACCCAATACCGATCATTTTGTAAATAAGAGCAAATTAATTACTAGCCATCTTGTCGTGCTCATTGGGAGCCCATTTCTTGGTTACTAGGGTCGTAGGGCTAACCCTAATTTAGGGTTACGTTCACTGTGGCTAGGGGGTCAGGCAGGGAAGTTGGGAGGGCGCAGGAGCCACCTTGCACTAACTATTCATTCACTGTCTCACTCCCAGCTTCCCTGCCTGACCCTTGAAGATTAATTGCTTCATGAGGTAGGAGGGGCAAATCAATGTAATATCAGTATGTGGGTAGTTGGAGTATCTCTTATCGCTGAAATTACCCCACCTTGCACGTGTTTGTCTTAGTAGTTCAATAGAACTTGCGGCCGCAGGGAAGAGGTCTTGGGCTGGAGATCTACTCACCGCCGGGAAGAAATTGAAGTTCTCAATCCCTCCATTCGATTTCGCAACTGCTACGGAAAGTAGTGTTAAGGCGTACTGAGAGCTAGTGGAGAAATCTGTTGAGAACTGGATACAGCAAGAAGTTGACAAATCAGACAAACTCTATATATTGCATGGAAGGCAAGAGCCTCAGAAGGACAAACCTGCCGTTCAAAAAACCCTTTATGGGGCACTATCTCTCTATGGTCAAGACAACAAGTCATCGTGAGGCTCTCACTTCGATTATGCTGTTGACCCATTTACTGGCCTTGGAAAGGTTACGGTATGTTGATCATGCCCACCAACCGGTTCCACGACACGAGCGCGTCTGTTGATTCTGTACAACGGAGGTAGAAAGTCCGGAACATGCACTACTTGAATGTCAAGCATCCCCGGCGGCGCTTGACTTGCGTGCTAAGTTCCTCGACAAATTGTTCCGTACCGTACCGAAGCTGCAGGATAAAATGGTGCAACTCACAAGTGTTGAGTTTCTCAAAGCCATTATTTGCGAGCGCTCTACTATCCTTCTGGTTGGAAAATATGTGCATGATGTTCTTCAGGAGTTCTATGCCACTCCGTTGCGACGTCCATAGAGTAAGTATGGCTGCTTTCTGTTGCTTGGGTTCGAAGGCGGGGCACGGGGAAACCTGTGGGATCTGCTCACTGGGGCTCGGGTTGGCAGGAAGTGGTCCAGGGGCGATGGTGTATTTTTACTTGCTTTGTACACCAGGATAATCCCTGGAAATCGACATTCGTTATTCGGACTGTGCCGTGTAATGCTACCTACCTACCTACGTACCAAAGGACTCCAATCGTCGCACTAGCTTGTTTCTCTTTGTCTGGTCCTGATTTACCTTCGCCGCCCTTGTTCGACGAAACTGCTGGAAATCGCGTGCCACTTGGTGCCACTGCAGCCGCGCCTCCACTTTTCTCGTCAAACATTTCAAACGTATGCCATACCCGACTATTTCCAACCCACCCCGAGTTCCCAACCGACACGACTGAAACGGCCCGCGCCATCCACCACCTAACTGTCGGCTACGTCTTCACTCGAAAACGACCCGTATCCGCGAATTCGTCCCGCGCCGTGGCCAGGCGGATGCCTGGCATGCGAAAGAACATCAGTGAGGTAATATTCCGCCATCGGCGTCACCCTAACCGCTCACGTTTTTATTGCAAACCACTGACTGCTAAATGTAGCCCCTTGAAAAACGTTCAGCGTGGTGCGTTCTCCTCTTCTTTTTTGAAATCTCTCATGTGCTCGCTGCACATGCTTCACTAACCCTTCACTCCTATGTAGACGTCGTCTGCATCCACGGTTATTCACTCACTACGCGTTCGCCCGACAACACGGATATTATTCGGGGCGGCCACTCTGTGCCGGGGTGTTTGCAAATTATGTGTTGCGTACCTTCATCGCTGACTTCGCGTTCTCGACTGACCCAGTCATCGGCGTGCCGCACCCTGCTACATTTCCCTCTGCGCGAATGTAGGTGCCCTGCTGCAGACTCACCATGAATGTCTGCTGATTTTTCGTCTCTTGGAAATAATCAGTATGATCAGGGGAACGAACCAGGATTCCGGCGTTGTGCGTCTATTCTGGCTGTCTGCTGTCCTTTTTTCCTCGCAGGAACCATCACCTCCTTGCACCCGGACTGCACAAACGCGAAGGAAACTCTTTTGCTCACTCATTGGGTTCGTCCACCGCCCTTCCGTTCGGAAGAAGGCACTAAGGTGATCAACTCAACTCATTCGGGCAGGGCATTCGCCTCCCGCCACTTCCTCTTTCCTGAGGAATGGCGTCTTCTCGGTCTGTCAAATCGCGGTTGCATTATCGCGACGCTACTGATTCCGATCCTTCGATGCCCCCGGACGTTCTTGGTACCCCCCATGCGCTCTTCTGTATGCGACATGCTCACATTTTTTCGCAGAGATTTTGGCCGTTGTCCGTGGCGCTCACCGGTGGCGCGTGGACCTCTCTACCGAATGACAATGATGTTTGATTTCTTCCTTCACCGTGATCTCCGTCCTCTCGTGTTACGGCGCCCCGAACCCGTTGCCTGGCAATGTTTCGCCGTCATCACCTGCGGAAACTTTGACTCCGAAACCTACACCTTCGCAATCTCGAGAAACTCTAACAACTGCAACGAACCTGGCCTTACCACACCGCCCTTCTCTGACGCGCCGAGCGCTGTAATCTTGTGAAACCTGGCGTGCCCGCGCGATGCGCAGTTAATATCTTGCCGTTGGGACGCGACTCACCTCCTGGAACTCTTGGGGACACTCTTAGTGACGATTTGCTCGTGGTTCCTTCGTCAAATCTCCTCCTTTGCACCGACGAAATCCCACACTCGACATTTTGGTCTCGCAAAAACAATTTTGTTACTTTCCTTGGGGCAATCCTCGCTGAGCTCAGCGTCCGGCGCTGGAGCCTTCCTGTCGACGTCTTCGCAACGAGCTTACCTGTCAAAAATGAGATATCCCCCTCTCACTTCCCTGCCATCCTTCGTATGCATCCGCGCAGGCCATAGCTGGGCTCCGTCGACAAGGCCGTGGCCGTTGGTACGACCTGCCTTCGGTATGGAGGTACATTGCAAGTCAATTCATTTTCCTGACTGACAACGGTCCTTAATGTGATCCCGTTCCTGTCTTAGCACCCTTTCCAGGTGGTCGTGCTGCAGTCGCGAGGTTGAACGAGAAGTAACATCCACGGCAATTAGGTTGCATTTGCTGTTGTTTTTATGTTTGTTTTCGTATTCTGTTCAATACGAAAGTCTTGAATCAGCATTCGCCTCGTGGTGGTCCCTTCGAGCATCGGAAACACTCCCGCGATTAAGTTCCTACTATTTCCGGACTCCGGCGGTGAGTTGTTTGTGGTTGCATTTCCATCAATCACCTCGTGGGGTGATCCCGCGTTAATGACGCGACCTTTGTTCCTCACTCCCACAGGGCAAATAGGGTCTCCTGCATTCAGCTCATTCGACGTTCTCTTCTGCGACTTAGCGCCCCCGTCTTACCAAGGCAAACACAATGGCTTCTGGGAAGCTTGAACTGCCTTATTCTTCTGGGTTTCCTCCTCCAATCTAGCGGATTCTCGACATCTATACCTGCGTTCTTTGGACGGAATTCACTGCATTCAACGCCCAGTTAGCCAAAACGCCGCCTCGCCGGAGCTAGACGGGCCGCGGCCGGCTAGCGACATAGCCACGTGTCGGCTAGCCGACGCCAGCCGACTCGCCAGATCTCGCCACAGCTCGCCGTAGCTGGCCACAGCTCGCTGCTGGCTAGCCGTAGCTGGCAACAGCTAGACAAAAGATAGCTGATCTATGCATCCATTCCCCGGACTATTGCGGTACACCACCTTGTCCTCCGTTTCCATGGCGGCATGCAGTCTGCATCTTCGTGATGGGAAAGACCATTACCCTCGAGGTCACCCGAGTCGCACGAGGTCGCACGCTGTCAGACTACAACATCCAGGAGAATGAGAAGCGGCCATTTCAGTTGGCTTAAGGAAGGACACCGCCAGTAAAGAGAGACGAGTGAAGTAGGGAAACCGGACAGCGGGATAGCCATGGTCTGGCACACTCCGGGATGGTCACCTACCCGGACTTCGGCTAAGCGAGCTGCGATCCACTAGCCTGGACCAGCCATGGGCTCGCCAAAGCTCCAAGCCGCGGGGCGAGGTCACGGCGTCTACCCGGCGTCTCATGCGTAAGGCCGTGGGCTCGCCGTGAGCTAGCCGAGACATAGCCTCGACTGTCAACAGCTAGCCGACGGCTCGCCACAGCTCCCAAATCGGTCGGCGAACTGGGCGCTGAATGCAGTGAGTGTATTCAGATTCAAAAATGGACATGATATTGTATACACTAGATCGTAGGTTACCCATTGAAAAATCCCGCTATAAGAAAGTAAATGTAAAGCTAAAAAAAATGGCGGAATAACCCTAGAAATGAAGCACGACGTTCAGGCGAAAGAGTAAAATGATGGCATCAACCCATGATTGCCGAATGATCCCCTTCTAACAGACCACATCCTCACGCCCTGACTCGCCCTAATTCTCGCGCAATTCTCACTCACTGGCTTCTAGTTTCATACGCTGGCCACTATGAATGGCGGTTTGACTCCGATGCGCAAGACGGGCGCAGAATCACGCGCAGAATCCTCGACCATCCTTTCAACGTGTCACGACGGTGTATGCACCACGGCCATGCACCGCTGCGATCGCGTCTCGCAATCTAAATTCCTTCTGACGACTTGAAATGGAGCGTCCCCTTGGTCCTGAATTTTTCTATGATCGTCATCCCTTTAGCTCTGAATCCTCGTTCAATATGCTGCCTCAAATGCGCGCCAAGTCATCGCATGCTGGACACGAGTGCTAAAGCCTCTGCGTTTGTTTTCCCATCCGACTATGTGAAGTCGCATTTCTCCGTCATTTGGCCGGCCAACTACGATTGAGTGAACGCTAGACACAAGAAAATGCCTCTGATTGGCCCCGCGCGGATGACATCTCTTAGAAGCTGCAGGTCGACGCGCGTCGCGAGGTCACCGTTTCGACGAATCTTCGCTCTGTGATCTGTGTGTTTGGTGATGCCAAGGAAGGCTATCGAGCGCTACCTGCTCAAGGTAATGTCCTCCTGAGTTCTCTGGGTACATCCTTGCTCCGCACGATCCC
This sequence comes from Mycena leptocephala, assembly GCA_029378395.1. Classification (NCBI taxonomy): domain Eukaryota; kingdom Fungi; phylum Basidiomycota; class Agaricomycetes; order Agaricales; family Mycenaceae; genus Mycena; species Mycena leptocephala. The sequence goes on from JARJLF010000080.1 coordinate 158,462, forward strand.
ATTCACATCCGAAGCAAAACCTCTACCGTTGCCAAGAAAAAACGCAATATTCCTCATTCACCGCCGCACGGCAAAGGCCCTGTTCTGTTTTCTCAGGCGCATCGATCCGATCCCGAACAAAAAGCCACGTCGGGTCGATCCTCGTTTTAAAACGCGACTTTAACTTCAGTGTTGACCGCGCTTCATCAGTAAAATTACTCTCAAATATTTTTTCTAGCTAGCTTTTCCGCGGGTGATATTCTTTTCATCGTGCTTCCAGTGTTGGTCCAATTTAAGGCAAGTTCGCTCTGTGTTTTCATCTCAATCTCACACGAACTATTAGCAGGTCTGGTCGACGTCTGCGCACAATTCCGCCTATTCATCCTTGAACTAGTACTAGTCTTGTTTGGATAGCGCTTCTTGCAGATCCTGTCCTTCCCTTAGGACGATGATCCCGCAGTCCTGTGGCTCACACTGCGTGTCATGCCTCTATCCCTTTTAATGCTTCGCTCGCACTTGTCTTTTTTTCTTTTCTTGTATCCTCTTTCTCCCAGTCTTCTTACTCACATCCCCGATCCCTTTGCAGCGCCTCCAACTTGGAATCCCCTCCATACGCGCTCTCGCCATCTCCTCACATCCTTAGCTACGCCGCCGTCATTCAAATATGGGACGCGTGTCGCGCGCCATTCGACAACCAAGGCACATTCGCTTGCTTGGCTGGTATCTGCGGACTCGGTTTCCGAGTGAGACCATCCAGCGCTCTATCTTTTATTAACGTTGGCACCTTCCACACCAACCGCCCGGCTATCGGGACGATCGCCAGGGACGTGCTGGATCTGGTGTGAACGTATCTGCGAGGGCAGGGAAGGAGGATAAAAGTCTCATGGGAGAAATAATACGTGCGTTCCCAAGTGCCTTCTGTCTCCCATCGTTCTCTGACGTTCTCTTTTTCCACTCCCGTCCCTTTTCCCCCCAATTCAATTCGACCGTATCCCTTCTGCGCCTTCTCACAAACTCTGACGATTCGGCGACATTCAAGAGAAACTCGCCACGATGGTCTGGGATTACTTTTTCCCGCGATTCTTCCACGCGCCTCGTCGCGACTCATATTTTCATCTGCGGCGCTCGTGCATGGAACGAAGGGGTATTGCATTAGATCCTTCACTCCTCGGTGAGTATGATTTACCTGCGCTTCGTCTCACTACCGTCCCTGGAACCATGTTCGTCGCCCTTCTGGGCGCCCCATTGACCATTCTCCAATCCGACATATTGCTCCTAAGTGAGTATTGCAGTCTGCCGTGCGTCCATTCGCCCACGCTAATTTAGGGACACAAGGCTCTTGTCGTCAGTTCCAGCGCACCGCAACGCCCTGTATTGTCCGGCGATGGTGATGTAAATGTGGACATACCTTGGCTTGCGTAGCCGCACGGGTCGGAGAGTGCGTAGTTTTTTTTTCCCCTTCTCTATTACACGGTACCGGCGTGCGTTCGTGGTATTTCTTCGCTGTCGTACTTGAGGCTGCATGACCAGATCGTATTCGCAGGTATTCACTTGCTGCAGACCACAGGACAACCTACTATAGCCTACTTATCTTGGGCTCAGTTCTGTGGGCAGACTGGTGGCTGTACACTTTTGAGTGTAAAAAAAAATGAAAAATCTAAACAAATTCTATTTTTCTGTCTAAAATCAAACCTGTACAGCCACCAGTCTGCCCACAGAACTGAGCCCAAGATAAGTAGGCCTCCTGTCAAAACCTTTGTGCGCGAGATTCCCTAGGAAAAGGCACTTTTTAAAACCTTTGTGCACGAGATTCCCTGGGAAAAGGCCTTTTTTTATCTTTGTGCGCGAGATTCCCTGGGAAAAGGCCTTTTTTATTATCTTTGTGCGCGAGATTCCCTGGAAATTCCCTTTTCATGGGATTTTTTCATCTATAACGCCCCAGATGGCCTTATAGAGGGAATCTCGCGCACAAGCATTTTAAAAATGGGTCTTTTCTGAAGGAATCTCGCGCACAAACTTTTTGAAAAGGGTCATTTCTCAGGGAATCTCGCGCACAGTTGTGCGCGAGATTCTCTCAGAAATGGCCACTTGCCAAATCTATAACTCCCAAAAAAGCCTATAGAGCTGGAATTGTGCGCACAATTCCAGGATAAGATAGATAGTACGGGTTACTGGTTGCCCGTACGGGTTACTGGTTAGCTCCCGAACCCCTAACACGGCTTAAACTATAGAGCCCTTAATAACTCTTCTCCCCCTGGATCACCAACGGTTTCAGACTTCACCTGTCCCACTATCTCCTGCTCCGAATCAATTGTGCCTTAGAAACTACTACGGGTCAGGTTCTCTTTCAATTCGAGAAACAAAAAGGCTATGTGGACGAAACAAGGTGCTGCTTATCATAAAGTAGCCTCTCTACTTCATTTCCAAAATTAAAGTCTCCCTGAACTCCTGGAAATGACCAGCATTATATTTCGATATGTTCACGCCGTTTTCTTATCTGGAAAGAGAATCCTGGTCACAGAGATACCTTCATTCATGATCATAGCCAATACAAGTAGTCTACTTACAAAGAGGTGGTGAAAAGTGTATTTCAGATTGTCCACTTTGAAATCTATTTTTCACATAGCAACTAACTCGTTTTTCTCTATATAGAATCTATAAGCAAAAAAAACAAGTGTATTCCAGAATGAATTTTATTTTTTACACAAAGCCTATCACATCTTTGTTTTTCTCTATATACATTTCAGGGAATCTATAAGCTAAAAACAAGTCTATTCCATAATGAATTCCATTTTTCACATAGCGACTAACTCGTTTTTTTCTATAAGGCACCAGTAAAGTATCACAAGAGTGCGTTTCAGGCCCCAGATCACCTTATAGATTTTCCGTATATGGGCGTGACATGTCAAAGTAAAAGTCTTATATCTACCTCCTATTTCCCACTCAAAGTCTCAATCAGTCTTACATACATGTAATAGTTTCATTCAAACTTATGTCATGCTCCCGTTTTTCAACTTTTCCACCATATGCGACACAAGTCTGCTCAAGGTACCACGAGTGCATTTCAAATTTCCAACACAATGTTTTTCCTCCAGGACATCCTTTGTCTCTATAAGGCCCCAAATAACCTTATAGATTCCGGTATATATATTTTCCGCACAAGTCTACGTATTCAATCCTCATTCATTCATCTCATCGTGTCAATGTCATGCTCCACCACAAGAGTGCCACAATTTTTCCAACACAACCTTTTTGCACTACAACATCCGTTGTCTCTATAAGCCCTCAAATCTCCTTACAGATTTCCCGCACAAGTCTACATCTAAGTTCTCGTTAGAAAGAAGAAAGAAAGTACACTTGAGTTGCGTTGAACAAACATATTAACAGCCGTAGTAACACTATAGTGTCACAGTTTTGTTGTTTCAGAATTGAATAGTCAACGCACTGACATACTGAAAAGTCTATTCACAAATGAACCTAAGTTGCCGGGTGTCACTAGCACAAAAGCATTCACTCAAACATATTCGGCGTTGGTTCAGACTCTGTGTTAAACTTAATGGTAACGGAGAAGAATCAATAACCGTCTATAGTCTCATAGTTTCGTTAAAAAAACTTATCAGTAAGTTGTACGTGCATTCAGAGTCAACGACCAAAAACTATCAGTCAGTAGCGCAACACCGAAGTTCAAGTACGAGAAAACAAAATCAATCACAGAACAGTTTGGGGGAAATAGATAGTAAGCATAGTACATATTCGTCTATAGTCTCATAGTTTAGTTCTTTCAACATGTACGTGGATCGAGTCAACGAGCGGAAACTATGAATGATTCAGTAGCACAACACCCAAGTTCAAGTCCGAGAAAACAAAAACATTCAGATATGCAGAGGAGATGAGTGTTTGTGCAAAGTCGCCAAATCGCGCGTTTCAACTCGACATGAATTAACAAGTTACAGGACAACTAAACTGCTTATACTTCCAGAACTCGAAACATAAATCACAGGTTTTGCACCGGACAGAAACGTACTTAGAATCTATTAGTTTCCGAGTTCCCGACTTCAAATCCAATGGCAAACAAGATGTGCGCACAAGAACAGTGACCGCGTCGAGAGAATCAAGCATAGTCTTGAAGTAAAATCAAATTAGAATGAGTCCCGTTAAACAATTTCAACAACTTGAATCTTACGATGCAAGTCAATGTGGGTTGAATCCAGGGAAATTCGGAAAGAGCCGGTCTGCGCAACTTGAAGCAGTCAAGTCCGGTTGAATCAGATCGTCCGTTAAATTAAAGGAAACTCAGTGCTTGAATATACGTACTTCACATTACACCAGAAACCAACAGAAATTTACAAGTACTTGAGTGCGCAACGAGTTAGATTTCACGTCCAAGTCCAAATATTTCAAGTAAAAAGATCTATTAATCCAAGTATCATACATCATGTAAATTGAAAGCGAACGGACGCGGGTACAGGGTAAGTAAGAAGACGTAAACACACGCCGCTCTTCCGCAAATACGCCACCACCGGGGACGGTGCAAGACCCAAACCCGTGGATTCGACGTTGCGAGGAGGGCGGCCCGCACGTTGAATCCGGGTCGTGCGCCATACGGCCCGTTAAAACGCGGCCCGTACACAGATCCGCGGCGCGCAAGACCGGGTGTATACCACGAGGAGGGCGAAGACCGCGAGGAGTGGGTACCCAGACCCGCGGTGCGCAGCACGCAGGTGCACGACGAGCGCGGGACTCGCCGCGGGGGTAAACATCAACACGGGCGACAGCGGCGTCGTCGACGGGAACGCGATGGCGGTGGCGCGGGGCGACGAGGACGAGCGCAAGGGAGGGGCAACGAGGACGAGGGCGAGCGCAAGGGAGGGGCAACGAGGACGAGGGCGAGTGCGAGCGCGGGGCGATGAGGGCGAGCGCGGAGGGGGGTGCCGAGCGCGGAGGCAGAGGGGATGGGGACGACGGCGGAGACGGGGCGACAAGCACGAGCGCCGGGCGACGAGCGCGAGCGCGGAGGGGCCGGAGGCGACGGCTACGGGTCCGCTGAAGGCCGGGGAAGACCCCGCATAGAAGGGGCGAGGGGCGTGCAGCGCGGCCGCGAGGTGATCAAAAGACGAGCGGCGTTGCGCAGACGCCGCCCGTTGCGCAACGCCGCCCGTGCCCAGACCGCGGTGCGCAGGACTAGGACGTTGACGCAGCCGCGGGTGCGTGGGCGCAGAAACTCCGAGTGCGCGCTGCGCGGCGTCTTGACGGTGAGGGGGTAAGGGTGACGGAGATGAGGAGGGCGAGCGCGGGGAAAAGGCGGGGCGACGAGGACGAGCGCGGGGGCGGGACACAGAGCGCGCGGGCGGGGTGCCGGGTGCGAGCGCGGGGGTGACGAGGGTGAGCGCGGGGCGGTGGCACGAGCAGCGCGGGGGCGGGGCAAAGAGCGCGGGGGCGGGGTGAAGGGTGCGAGCGCGGGGGTGACGAGGGTGAGCGCGGGGCGGTGGCGCGAGCAGCGCGGGGGCGGGACACAGAGCGCGCGGGCGGGGTGCCGGGTGCGAGCGCGGGGGTGACGAGGGTGATCGCGGGGCGATGAGGGCGAGCCAGGAGGCGGGTGACGAGCGCGGAAGCAGCGGGGATGGGGACGAGGGCAGAGACGGGGCGACAAGGGCGAGCGCGGGGCGAGCGCGGGGTGAGCGCGGGGGGATGAGCGCCCAAGGGCGGGGAACACCGCGCGCAGAAGGGGCGTGGAGTGCGGGCGCGGCGTGGTCGAGAGAAGACAGCGAGGGAGAGCGGCGTTGCGCAGACGCCGCCCGTACCCAAAGCGCGGTGCGCAGAACGTGGCGCACGACGTTAGCGCAGCCGCGGGTGCGTGAGCGCGGCGTCGGCGATGTGCGCGCGAGCGGCGCCTCGTCGTCGCTGTGAAAGCGCGCGAGGGGGCGCCGTCGTCCCTGTGACCCCAAGCGAGGCGTCGTCGACGTGAACGCGGGTGAGCGGGCGGACGCCGTCGCTGTGAAGGCGGGTGAGCGGGCGGACGCCGTCGCTGTGAAGGCGGGCGAGCGGGGCGTGGGCAGCGGGCGGCGTTGTCGACGCGAACGAGGGCGAGGCGGCGGCGTCGTCGAGGTGAGCGCGGGCGAGGCGGCGGCGTCGTCAACGTGAGCGCGGGCGTGGGGCGGCGTCGTCAACGTGAACGCGCGCGCGGGGGCCGTGGGCAGCCGGACGCCGTCGTCGATGGGGCGGCGTCGTCGGTGTGAACGCGGGGGCAGCGGGCGAGGGAGGCGTGGGCAGCGGGGCTGCGTCGTCGACGCTAACGCAGGCGCGGGGGCGGCGTCGCAAGCGAGGGGTGAGGCCGGCGTCGTCGACGTGGACCCAAGCGAGGGAGGCGGCGTCGCCGGTGAGCGGGGACCGGGCAGCGCGCAAGGGCGGCGTCGTCGACGTGAGCGCAGGCGTGCGGGGTGACTTCGTCGGTGTGAACGCGGGCGTGCGCGGGCGTGCGGGGCGTGCGTGGGCAGTGGGACATCGGGCCGTGGGCTCAGACGGGCGCGGGCGTAGATGCGTGGGTGGGGGTGTAAGCGCTACATTAGAAACACTTTAGTATTTATGTACAGTGAAAAACAAAAAAAAACACGCACCAGAAAAAAAAACCAGACAAATAGCTACCCAGAAGAAGACAACCAGAGCAATAGAAGTACAGGGCCACAAGAGGAGACTAGGGAAGGGTTAAGTTAAGATGAAAGCAGAGTGGTAGCCATTGAAAACTGCGAGCCGTTGGGCTTGCATCCGAGTGGTGTGGTGGTGGGAGAAGAGAAGCGACGTGGCACGCCGATCGCCGAGACGGCGTTGCCACGCACGACCAGACAACCCCTTGTTTTTTTGTTGTTCAATTGTTTATTCGTTTAAATCTATAAGCCAGACGTTTGGCTTATAGATTCGGGATCTATAAGCCAAACGCCTGGCTTATAGAGTCTCAAGATAGTATATATTTGCGTGGTTAAAATTTAATGGGGTATTAGGTAGGTTTTTCACTGTTTTTAATACTGGCAAAGGTAATAAGGGTCAGAAATATTCGCAAAAAAATGGTCCCTACCATTTTCGAGGTCGGGGAATCCAATGGTGAAGTCCCCAGAACCATACGAGTACCCGTTGGACTTTTGGGACTTGAACTCCCCAAGTAATTCATGGTTTTTTTAATCCTAGCAAGGCCAATAAGATCTTGCATATTTGAAATTAAATGCTCCCTAACGTAATTTCGGTCTAGGAATCCATTGACGTTGTTGTTGGAAAGATCTGAGAAAGCCCTGATTTTATGGAGCATCATTTTGTCGACTATTTCAGTGTTTCTCATTGTAGCAAGCTCAATAATGTCTTGCATACTTTGAAGTAAATGCTCCCTAACATATTTTTGGTCTAGGAATTCATAAACCTAGTCGCTGGAACGATCTGACAAGCCCCTGATTTTATGGCACATCATTTTCTCAGGTTTTAGTGTTTCTCATTGTACCAAGGTCAATAAAATCTCGGAGCTTTTGAAACAAACGCTCCCTACCTTAGTTTTAGTCTAGGAATCCATTCGTGGGGTCGCTGGAGCGATCTGGGAAGGCCCTGAATTTATGGCATATCATTTTCTCGACTTTTTTCGGTGTTTTTTATTGTGGCAAGCCCAACAATGGCTCCAATGGCCTGAAAAAAAGCGAACCACTGTTTTTTGGGTCCAGGAATCCATTGGACAGGTCCTTGGATCGAACCGAGAACTTCCTGGTAATATATGGCATAATATCTTGTATTTTCACCCTCTTTTTTGCCCTGGGAAGCTAGCCAATGCCTCCAATGACCTGCGATGAGGTGTACCACTGTTTTTGGGGTCTGGGAATCCATCTGTGTGGTCGTTAGATCCATCTGAGCAACCCCTGAAAGTGAACTGACCCATCTCAGCCTTTTCTGCCGACATTTGGCCTTATTTGGTTTTGCCCTGATAAAAATCGTCACGCTCGGCTAACGCAGCTGTCAATCCCTTTGTTCTCGTACCACCACCATCTCGAGTTTTTTGCCACTTTGCCACCTACCACCACTGTCCAGGTTGGAGCCTAGGCCAGGATGCCACTGTCTGCAGCAGTGTCTCCTGGGTCCTAGTCCTTCTCCTGGATGGTGGCTGCTCAAGCCAGGTGGCCAAGGTGCGTCATCCTACATATTCCCCTGTGGCTAATTTTTTTTTTTTTTTCAGGGCATGCCTGGGCCCGGGCTTTTTTTTTTTCGACTTCCTCAGAGCGCTAGTCGCCTCGAGATGCCTTTTCGACTCCCTCAGCGCGGATGTTAGCTGCCTCGAGATGATCCAGACTAGCTTTGCTTGTGTCAATCACGCTTTTCATCAACGGCGTGTGATTGGTGACCACAGGGGTTCAGCCTTTGGGCTTTGATGCTTAGGTGGGAGCCACAACGGTGACGTTGATAAATATTGGGAACGGGGGCGTTCCAAAAAACACCTGAAGGTTCTGGGGGCTCAATTTTTTTGTCGGTTCTGGGGGCTCCTCTTTGTTTTTTTTCCAGGTGTTTCGTTGTTCTGCTTTCTGGGGCTCTTTTTTTTCTTTCTAGCTGTTGCGTCTTTCTGCTTTCTGGGGCTCTTTTTTTTTTTTTCTAGGGGTTCTGCGTTCTCGGGCTCTTGTTTTCGTTCTGTGTTCTATTTTTTCAGGTATGTTTTGTGTGTTTTCTTTACCTCACTTCACAACGCTGATGTTTTTTGTACAGATCTCTCTTTTCTTGGGTTTTACTTTGTCTGCAGACATCTGTTGTCTTTATTCTCGTGCTCGTTGTTTCCTTTCAGTGCGTCTTTCTTTCTTTTATTTATTCTTCTGAGACTTATTGGTTTGTGATCAGCGTTGTTTGCTGTAGTTAAACGTTGTGTGCGTGGTATGTCTGTGCTTTGCTTCCCCGCAATGTAAAATGCGCATTGCATTGCGGGGGCGCAAAACACAGATATACTACGTATACAACTTGGGGGGGATCTTAATTACTCTTTAATATATGCAAAGTTGTATCAATAGAAATGTGCCGATGTATTGCATGCTAATGTACGAATAAAGGATTGATGATGTATGAAGGTTTGATGTATTGAAAACGAATACGTGAGATGGTGTGACATAGCATGGGCATCTCTATTTATCTATAAGGCCCCCAGTGGCCTTATAGATGCAATTTCGCTAGAGGCTATTAGTTAAAGCTGAACTCAAAAAAAAAATACTACTGCGACGACAACATGCTTGGTAAGCATTCAAAACTTTAGTTTGCTCGTTGTCGTGTGTTTGGTCACCTAGCGTGACTTGTCACTTTTGGTCACTTTATGCCCCTAAGCCACAGTCCGCTATTATTTATTTTCTGATTCACGTTGATAGGTTCTCATAAGGTGTGCCTTCAGCGCATGAGTGGAGACCATGCAATGTATTTTCTTTGCGGGGTTTAGGTGGTTTAAGCAATATATCGAGATTTTTTTAATTCCATCCCCCTGAGAGTACTCGTGTGGGGTTTTTTGCGTAGATAGGGTCTATGGGATGCCATGAGGCATAGAATAAAGTTTCAGGGCTTCCCCATTTGCGGGGACCTTGAAACGTATGTTTCTTTCCGGGGTTTTTGGTGGTTCAACCAATATATCGAAATATCTTTATTCTATCACATTGAGAGCGCGTGCGTCTGGTTTTTTTGCGTGGATGGGGTCTATAGGATCTCATGAGGTATGTATTCAAGTCTCAGTCCCTGCCCATGGGTAGAAATGACGCAAAGTATTTTTCTTTACGTTATTTGTGGCTGTTGCTTTAGCCGATCATTTGGTTGACTTTCATCATGTGACCGACTCACTCTTTCTTTCTTTCCACCACCATCCCTTTCCCCTCTCTGCATGTACTTGAATCTTGCTATTCTACTGCTCCTCTATTGTCTTCTAGATGTTCTGGCATTCAACTGCTCACAGATGGTAGTGTTCTACCATCTATTGGCGCCCCTTCTGCCTGAATCTGCCCCATCCTCTTTGAATCTGTGCTGGTCTCTCTGGATCTAATTTGCTTGCTTTACATTTACACTGCTCTGATATACCATCCCCTCTGTCTTATATTTCTCTGCCCTGCTGTGAAGACGCAATCTACCCCTGTCCTCTATAAGTCTTAAAGATTCCAAATCATCTATAAGACCATGTTGAGTCTTATAGATGCCAAATCTATAAGCCCATTTTGCGTCTTATAGATCTGGAAATCTATAGGACCATTTTGCGTCTTATAGATCTGGAAATCTATAAGACCACTTGGTGTCTTATAGATGCCAAATCTTTAAGACGGATCTGGGGCTTATAGAAAGCTGTCTCTATAGGGCCCAAGATGGCCTTATAGATGGTGTCTTGAGCAGGGCCATTTCTCAGGGGATCTCGCGCACAAACCTTTTTGCAACAGGCCTCCTGTCAAAACCTTTGTGCGCGAGATTCCCTAGGAAAAGGCACTTTTTAAAAGCTTTGTGCGTGAGATTCCCTGGGAAAAGGCCTTTTTTTATCTTTGTGCGCGAGATTCCCTGGGAAAAGGCCTTTTTTATTATCTTTGTGCGCGAGATTCCCTGGAAATTCCCTTTTCATGGGATTTTTTCATCTATAACGCCCCAGATGGCCTTATAGAGGGAATCTCGCGCACAAGCATTTTAAAAATGGGTCTTTTCTGAAGGAATCTCGCGCACAAACTTTTTGAAAAGGGTCATTTCTCAGGGAATCTCGCGCACAGTTGTGCGCGAGATTCTCTCAGAAATGGCCACTTGCCAAATCTATAACTCCCAAAAAAGCCTATAGAGCTGGAATTGTGCGCACAATTCCAGGATAAGATAGATAGTGCCAGGATAAGATAGATAGTCTTATAGATTCCAAATCTATAAGATGCAAAATGGGCTTATAGATTTGGCATCTATAAGACTCAACATGGTCTTATAGATTTGGAAATCTATAAGACCACCTGGTGTCTTATAGATGCCAAATCTTTAAGACGGATCCGGGGCTTATAGAAAGCTGTCTCTATAAGGCCCAAGATGGCCTTATAGATGGCTTCTTGAGCAAGGCCATTTCTCAGGGTATCAGGCGCACAAACCTTTTTGAAAGGGGGGCGGTTTCAAAAACCTTTGTGCGCCTGATTCCCTGAGAAAGGACCCTTTTCAAATCCTTTGTGCGCCTGATTCCCTGGAAATCTCCCATTTCCAGGATTTTCATCTATAAGGCCCCAAATAGCCTTATAGATGGAATCAGGTGCACAAACCTTTTTGAAAACGGTCCTTTCTCAGGGAATCAGGCGCACAAACCTTTTTGAAAGGGGGGCAGTTTCAAAAACCTTTGTGCGCCTGATTCCCTGAGAAAGGACCCTTTTCAAACCCTTTCTGCGCCTGATTCCCTGAGAAAGGACCCTTTTCAAATCCTTTGTGCGCCTGATTCCCTGGAAATGGCCTTTTTCCAGGAATTTTACATGATTTTTTGTCTATAAGGCCATTGGGGGCCTTATAGATGGAATCAGGCGCACAAAGGTTTTTGAAAAGGGCCTTTTCTGAGGGTATCAGGCGCACAATTGTGCGCCTGATACCTTCAGAAATTGGCACTTGTGAAATCTATAACTCAAGAAAAAGCTTATAGATGCGGCATTGTGCGCACAATGCCAGGGGAAGATAGATAGGCAGTGTTGGTAGTGTTGGCGATGCTTTGGGCGGTGGAAAATCAGGTTTTGGGGGGTCAGAATGAAGTTCAGGGTGCATCTCTCTTAATAATTACCCGCTTGGGCTGAGGTTTTCGGAGAGGGTACTCTGGGATAGTAGGTAATGTTACCCCCCATTTGGATCAAGTGAAACCGACGGGACGGCATCGAGATCAGCGGTATGGCGCTAAAGTTGCAGTAGCGCCCGGGGAAAAACAACCATCAAGGGCGGCGCTTTTTGTGAGATGTGGGGAGGGAGAGAGGCTATGGAGGGTGATCCAATGGTGGTCATAAATCGCTTTCCCGAGGGTTTCCAGAAAAAATCAACTTTTTTGGTGTACAGGGGATCAAGAACGAATCATCTACAATTGGCCCCAATGAGATCGGGCCGATATAGACTAGGGACATGCGATGGACACGCTTTCCGTCTGTCATGCAGACACCCATCCGCCGCCCTACTTCGGATGGAGAATGCCCACTCAACCGCTGCCGGCAGCTGGCAGATTCCGTCGGCCTCTCTCTGTATTACTTTATTAATATAATTTTTGTTTTTACTTCATCGCCTTGACCCATCCAACCGGATTTTGGTAAAAAATCTGGCGGCTGCCGCCGGATGTCCGGGTCAAATCCATCCATCGTCATCCGACGGATTGAGCTTATCTCCTCCGGCAGCTGGCAGATGCCCGGCCAAAATCCGCCGTCAACCAGCGGAAATTTTACAGGATGTCGACAGATTCCTGGCCATTACCACCAGTTTGCGGCGGGTATGCACTCATATTCCGCCAGCAACTGGCGGATGTAGTCGAGAATTCCGCCAAAATCCAGTAGATATCTGGTGTCGTTCACCGGAGGCCGTCAGAATTCACCCCGCACTGAAGTCAGAAAATTTATTCTCCGTTGAGCTCTGTATTTAATTATCTGACCCAACTTCAACACCCTCCACAGCATCCCAAAATTCGTCAGATAACAGCCGCATCTTCTTCACAATCTTGCCCTAACTATCTGATTCGAGAACCAGGGTCTAGATTCGTGAACAAGATAGATAGGCGCACAGTTTGAAGAAGTCCCTGTCCATCAATGGGGGGATAGCGGTTTTACTACGCCGAGGCAAAGGCGTTCTGATGGATTTTGTCGACTCGAAGCATCATTTAGTTGGCAGCGCTCCTGTCTAACACCGCCGATGGCCACGACATGTTCTTGGCAATAATTCAGAGTCTTGGACACGAAGCAACCGAGAATCGAAAATCAGAGTCCTGTGTCCTCGAAATCGTTGAGTATTTACGTTGGGACACACAACTACCCATGTTTTCTCATAATAGGGGATCAAAACTTGCGAAAGTTGTAGTAGGGTGCAACAGATTGTCAATGCTGATGTAGATGAAATTTAGATGTGAATCCGTCCAGATAGAAGTACATCCATGATACAAACCAGGGGGGACTCTTGGGCAGCAAAGATTGATTGCCCTCGTCCTCGTACCTTCCTTTCAAAATTCTGACAAGTATGTACCTGACGACGCCCCCGGTCACCACCTTGGAACTCTGTCCGCATTTTGCCTCAAATTTCCGCTGATTTACTCTACAAGTTCATTCAAAACAAGAGCGTTTTTTTCGCTGTTGGGCGTGATTTCTGGACCCTGGCCCGCAGCAACCCTGGCCCGCAGCAGGCGATTCCCTACTCCCTCAAAGCACAAAAGACATGCCCAAAGCGCCGCCCGTTGGAGGCCGATTTACTCTATATCTAGGACAAGGATGAGGGTCATGTTGGGATCTTGATTTACTTTCTGACGGACAGAGTTAACAGGTAGTGCCCAGGGGCCTACCTGACAGTGGTGGTCGGTTCTCCACGCGCTGCTTGACCGGATTTGCCGCGGCCTACCTGGAACCGACCATTTAGAAGCAGATGTCTTGGTATAAAGAGTGGGCTGGCGAAGTCTCAACCACATATATTGTGCCCGGTCTCTTTTGACGATGTTCGGGGTACGCCTCTCTGTGACCACGTCTCTTGCGATCATGAACGCCATCATGCAAGTACATGGCTCGGCGGTAGACCTGGTAAGTGCTCACTTTAGTACTGGCTTCCCAATATGTATTTCACATACGCACTCAGACTGAAAAACGGCAAACCGGAATCCCAGGACAGGTGTAAGTTTGATCTGCCACACGAACAATGTCGGTCGCCCCTAACGGGTTTGCCTGGCCAGGCTAGCGTGTACAGAGCCTGGTTTTACAGGCTACTGTGCAACAGTTACTACCCCACAAAATGGATGTATCATCGTTACCGACCCACTTCTGGTTGGTAATATATCAAGCATCCTCCCGGCACGTGCGGGGAACGGCCAAGATTGCTTCTATCACATGTAGGGCGCCGGACTCACTACGAGTAGTCTTTCTAACCAAATAATGGCGTCTTTTTTTTTTGCCAGAGTCGCCTGCGGTCCGACGATGTTCTCTATATTTACCGGGATCAGCGATTTAGCGAGTTCGGGCAACGACAACAAAGTCACTGGCTTCACGTTAGTCTTACGGTACTTATTGGCAGTTCAATTGACCTCAGATTTGGCGCAGATGCTTCTTTGATCTTTGATTGAGGCGGGGAGGTATGGGAGCGACGGTGTGGCTGAGCTTCAGCTGGCGGCAGTGGAGAGAATCTGGACTGCCATGATGCGAGTTCAGAGGCAATGGAATCTCAGAGTCTTGTTAATTATGCTTGCTTGCAAACGTGTCCATAAAAAGCGGTTGATCAACAGGATTTTCTATTGGGTTGGGCAGAATGACCTGTGTACCCTAGCCGCCCTGATCCGGAACCGCCAAGGTGTAATGGATCGTTACAGTTTTTGCTCGCCGCGATCGACGGTGAGGTCCGGAGCTCGGTTTCTCGGTTTGGCTTCCTATATGGATCGTAACCCGGACTACACCTGGGAGGCCTGTATATGCCTCCGCGTTGTCAAGAGAAAAAAAAAAGTTGGCGTCCAGCCAATGATCATGACCCGCCCCCGAATCGAACGGGGCTTCCACATCCGCTCTGTATCCGACGACAGAAACCCGGCGCGCCTACCAATGGATCTTTGACAGTTTTTAGAAAGCAGGCGTCGGGTGAGCTAGATTTCTGTCAGCTACAAATCCACTGACATTCACCCAACTCAGGAATGCCAGCGTCCGAACGTGTTGAATTTTTTGCAATCAGTGAGTGCCAGCCCCATGAACTTCTGCAGTCAAGTTAATAACCCTAACAGAGTCTCGAACTGCTGCACAAGGCTCTCTCACTGTTAACGTCTCCACGGCTCTCACTGTTGGGACATTTAAAACGGCCTATTCCGGCCACCTGGAACTGATTGAGGCTGGAACATTATGATTAAATATACCCTCTGACCATCATGTATTGTAATCATAATATAATCTTAAGGTTTGGGCCCGTATCTAAACGTAACGGTATCGTGATGTGTTGTAATCCCAATTTAATCGCATTTACATTATTGTATGTAATCTACATTTTTTTCCGCCGCATTCTTTTTTTTTCAGTTTCAGGTATTACAATGCGTTATGATCCTCATTCTCGCTGTGAAAGGGCTATTTTGAGCTCACATAGTAGAAACAAGGTCTCAGGCAACTCTACTCAAGTCGCTCATGTTGAGACCCGCCCAGCAGGCCAAACGATCTTGTACCAGTTCGGCGAACTATCTAGCCATCTATACCTGCTGCTGTACCGCCCCTATTCCCCGTGCTCCTGCCGCTCGGTCTTTCGTTTTTTCTTTGGCTCACTTCTCCCGTAGCATTTCATGCCTCGAATCGATATCGATATCGTATCGTATCGGGTGACCCGTCCATGGCCATTTGTTCTTGGTTTTGTTATACTCAGCCTCTGGGCCTCCTCGCTGGAGTCGGACCCTTGCTGGCCCGTGAGTACGTGTTATGACTAGAAATAGGAGGAGGATTGTCTCCGTTGATTTGGGACCGACGAGCGACCGAGCAAGTGGGTATGCCTTGCGGTGGGTAGTAGTCACCCTCGTCACTTCGTTACTTCGCTTAAACTCGCGAAAGTTCGTCACTTTGATGGCAACCTCTGAAACTTCGTCAGTTTGGTGAATTCCCAGGAAAGTTCGTGAGGTGAACAAACCACACAAATCAGACGCATCAATCTGGCCATCATTTCCTTCTCCCCCGTTTTTTTATATTGATACCCTGGCCTAACACTAACCTCTAACCCTAACCGCTAACCTCTAACCTCTAACCACTAACCACTAACATCTAACCTCTAACCGTAACCCCCTAACCCAAACCTCTAACCTCCAACCCCTAACCAGCTAACCGGAACCTAACCGGCCAACCTCGGCAAGCTGTTGATGTCTGTGATGTGCCGAGGAGTCGCCGTTTGACAAGGTTGGAATACCAACTCACGAACTTTCACAGAAAGCCATCAAACTCACGAACTTTCACGAATTCCCATCAAAGTTACAAACTTTCGCAGCGCTAAGCGAAGTAACGAAGTGACGAGAATGGCGCGGACTCCCTTGCGGTCGAGATGTACTTTTCTTGCAGTTGAGTTGGAGTTCGTGCGTACGCCCCCCGTGCGCCGGGTGGTACTTTTTCTTTCAATATATATTAAAGTACAAGACGCTACTGAAAGCACTCTGCGTAAGCCTAAAGTCAAAACTTCAGTGTTCCCCAGCCCGCTCCATCCGCTGGGCTCGCGTTCCCTTCTTCAGTAGCGACCCTATTGATTTATCGAGTGTCAGTAAAGCGATTTTCTTTATCTTGTTGACGGCTCACGATTTGTAGGGTAAACGGCATGCTTAAACCTTTAGTCGAGACGTAGTGGGCGTACGCCAGCTCGTATATCGGCCGAAACGTTCCTCGAGTCGTGTTTGAAATCGCGGCAAACGGCCCTCCCACAATACTTGAGTTGCATCTTTGGAATGTCGCATCGTATGGAACGGTATTCCGGAGGTTGTATTTCGCAGTGTACTCATACCCCGTCAACAGTCGATTGGAGAGGAGTGCGAACAGGTCGTTCGTTCCTTGGATCCACGCTACTTGACAGGATTCGGCAAGTTTCCCTAGGTACAACGACGGAAGTTAGAGCCGCATCAACAGTGTATGGGTATGCGGATGAAATACCAGACCAAGCTGAGTGTGTCCCTGATCTCTCCCAGACTCTGAGTCGAAGATATGTCGAGAGCCAAGCCCGAACATCTCTCGTTCGAGTATAAACTGATCGCTTCGCTGTACCTGCGGTCAACCCGAAATACATTAATATGATGTGCAACCGATTCCGCTCAAAACAACGGACATTGTCGTATTTTCCGTGAAAACGACGCACTGATAAGCCTGCGAAGGCAGTGCAGTGTCTTGTGACAGGAGTGACGGGTGGCGGTGCTCCTTTTTCTCTTTGCGACCACCACCACCGTCAGCCGGCACACCGAGCTCACCGTTCGTTCACCAGGATTCAACCCACCAAAATCTTTTCAAAATCTTTTCTGCATCAATCAGACATGCCCGCCTTCACCAAGACCGTTTCTAGCCTCAGCAAGGCCGAGCTTCTCTCTGCGGCAGCCACCTTCCATTTCGACGCTACTGGTAGCGTTAACGACTTGCGCGCCCGCCTCAAGGCACACATGGCGGCCAACAAGGCTGCTATTATGGCCAATCCAGACCACGCACCCCTTTTCACTCGCAGGGAACGCGCGGAATGGCCCGCGCGCTCCGAGAGCCCGGATCCGTCTTCTTGGCATGGCATTGGCGGTGGCGCCGGGTCCAGATCCGTGTCGCGTACGGAGCGAGATACACCTACGTCCACGGCCACCCCACCTCCGGCTCAAAATCCCGGCTCTCACCCAATGACGGACAACGAGCTTCGTCTTCACCTTCTCCAGAGCTTCGACGGCCCGACCTTGGAGAGAGCCTTACAGGTTGCCCTCAACCCAGGTGAGTCTCCCCGTACCTTTTCCGTTCGTATTCGTCCTCGATTCGCGCTTGTATGAACCCATTCTTATCGGGTATCGAGTCCCCCTCCAATTCGCATCGGGTATCGAGTCCCCTTCAATTCACATTGGGTATCGAGCCCCCATTCGAGATTGAATTCGTGTCTGCATGGCACTACCACGGCATATTAAGGCCTCTTTTATTTCCGCGTTATACGTACCGGAAAATATGTCTAGGGTATTGAGTCCCCTCTCGCATCGACGTTCCTGAGGAACATTTATTTGGGTATCACAGCCCCACTATATTACTCGGACATTTGTAGTCCTACGAGTCAATGCATTTGCTATGTTTTAGGTATCGGAACCTCGCACGCCTCGCATTCGTTACATGGGGTATTGTAAATATCCTTTGTCTTCGGGCATCGAGCTCCCACATGATTCCTTGATTATGCCTGGGAATTGTATTTCACGGATCCCCTTACGTTCGACGCGATTTGGAATTCCAATCGTAACCACGTACTTCGATTCGAGCCATCACATAACAATTTTTCGATGTGATTTAATATTCGAGTCGTAACCACGCACTTCGATTCGCACTATTTCGGGCCAACTCGTTACCTTCGATTTCGCATTGATTTTTGACTTCTCGGTTCACGAACTCATGCCTGTCTCTTCGCTATTGCAGGATCTTCCAACATTCAGGTTGGATCTTCGACTATAGCCCCTTCTGCGAGCTCAGGCCACAAACGGCCCGCTCGTCGATTGGGTTTAGTGGCGTCTAATGCTTCGTATCTCGTTCCCGAAGCGATCCGCAAAAAGTTCGCTTCGGGATGGAACTCCCACGTTCCGCTGCAGTATCTGACCGATAAATTCTGCGGTCTCAACAACGGGACCACAGCCAAGGCTCTGAACGATTTATTCACGATGGACGGCAGCTCGGGTATAGTCGTCTCTGTGGCGAAAGAGCTCCCTTTCGAAGGGGAGCTTACCTTGACCTTCGATGAGTGGTTTCAAGCTTGGCAACGACTCCTTCAGCTCATCCAGGAGTTCGTTCCCGAGGAATACCAGCTCCGGTTGTTACATTACGAGTCGATTCTCCAGCGTCCCATGCGAGCGCAGCAGTGGCCACTCTGTCTTGCCTACGATTCACGCATTCGCCGGCTCTCAACAGTGTCCCCGATCGACCCTTCTGAGTTCCATCTTGCCATTTGGAACGAGCTCGAGACTGGTTACATAACCAACACCGCGATTCAGACGTTGCGCGCAGATTTAGGTGTTACGCCTAACAGCGGGAGAACCTATCGGAATCACCAGGCAGACCATCGATTCCATCCTTATCAATCCGAGGGTCGCGGACTCTGGCAATCGCATTCACAGTCACAGTCGAATGGCCATTCCTTTCGCGCCAATGGGCCACTCGCACCGAACCCTAACCACCTTCCAATCATGCCCCCAATGCGCGTTGCTTCGTCTGTGGTAATTCCGATCCAGACACAGCTCCCGTCGATGCCATTCCACCGTCCTTGTCAACGGAAAAGACGCCATCCTTATTGTTCGCAAGGACGGAGAACCGCGCAAGGACTCCGAGGGCAACTCGTTATGTTTCGCATTCAATGGGCGAACCGGCTGCACCCGGGGTGCAAACTGCGAACAAGGGAAGCACTGGTGCTCGCTCTGCGGACAGCGAAATGGTGCCCACACCGCCCAGACCTGCCCCAAACTTTGATTTCCTTCGAATCGTGACGCCCCTTCTGCCGGACAAATGGGAAAAGCACTTCGCGATGCTAATATTCTTAACTTATACTTCGATTTACCTGGTGGCCTTCGGGAAGGCTTTCACATGGGAATTAATTCTACCATTTCCGAGACTTACACCCCTCGTAATCACCCATCGGCGTTATCTCACCCCGACGTCGTACTAAATTATATTTGCAAAGAACTCAAGGAGGGACATTACACCGGCCCCTTTCGAAATCTCGTCTTGAACTCCTCATTGGCCCATTCCGCTCGTCTCCGCTTGGGGTAGTCGAAAAGGCTGGATCCGTGGACGAGTTTCGAATCGTCCAAGATTTTTCCTTTCCCCGCAACGATCCCAATCGCTCGTCCGTTAATTCCGAAATCAATGTAGATGATTTTCCCTGTGACTGGGGAACATTTCCAAGGTTGTGCTGCTGGTCATGGACGCTCCACCGGGAACTGAAGCGGCGACCTTGGACGTCGATGCAGCCTTTCGGCGCTGCCCTATCCATCCATCACAGCAACCTTTCTTCGTCGTCTTCTGGGACAACTTATGTTATATCGACCACAATGCTCCTTTTGGCAGTGCGAGTTCCTCCGGTGTATTCGGGCGTCTGGCAGACGCAATTGTCGCCGTGTATCTCGCACGCGGAATCGGTCCCATTAAAATGGGTGGATGATTTCCTTTTCTTCCGTTACCTAAATTCCTCGACTTCGCGCGTCGACTTCGACCTGACTGAGATTTATGGAGTTGCTGAAGAGCTCGGCTGGCCATGGAAACTCTCTAAAACACGACCCTTCTCCCACGTATTCAAATATGTCGGCTTCCTTTGGGATCTGGCTGCGAAAACAATCGAAATCCCCACCAACAAAAAGCTCCGGTATATCCAAAAGCTCGAGCCCTGGATTCTTGGTGCAACCTTCACTCGGAAGGAGGTTGAGTCTGTTCAAGGAACTTTAGTCTATTGTTCCCTCGCAGTTCCCGATGGACGCTCGCGCCTACCCGCTATCTCGTCATTTGCAGCTTCATTCGACCACGCAGCTTCGAATTTTAGCCGCCGAACACCGAGTCGCACTGTGCTCAACGACATTGCGTGGTGGCGTGAGCAGCTCTCGCAGAATTTTTGCGGCTCACTACTCGTTCGGCCACCGTTGATTTCGCCTATCGAATTCTGGGTCGACGCCTCAACCTCCTGGGGCATTGGTGTTGTATTCGATGGTGTTTGGGATCACTGGAGACTCACCGCTGGTTGGGATGCAGACGAGCGCAAAATTGGCTGGGCCGAGATGATTGCTGTCGAATTCGGACTTCGCCTGGCCATTCATCGCGGTCATTCTGGCATCCATTCCATGTCCATTCTGACAATGAAGGCGTGATTGGCGCACTTGCAGCGGGGAAGGCACGAAACCAGGAACAAAATCGTGTTTTACGCCGCATTGTTTCGCTCATGCGCACACATTCGATTTGGATTACCACCTCTTATATTCCTTCCGCACTGAACCCGCTGACAAGCCTTCGAGGGGAGAGCCCGCTGCTGGCTTTACGCGTTCGACTTCATCGTTTAGTATTCCTTTTTGTTTGCGATCGCTCGTGCATCAACCTATTTAATTGGTTTAATTATTTAGACATACTTTTCATTCCTATCTTAATGCTCACCGTTCGCGCGCGATCGCTGAGTGCACTGATACGCGGCTTTCGCCTTGGGATCCTAAGAGGGCCAAACAATCTCTGACTCATTCACACTCCATGCGCACCAGCAATCCTCTACAGTCTTCTGGGTACTACAGACCCGAACAGCGCTTGAAGCCTGCTTCCCACACACATTTGCATGCGATCACAACTCCTCTGAACGTGCGTAGCCCAGCTGCTCAGCCGCACCCGACCCTGCCACGACGCACTCGCCCATCTCATAAACGGCATCCTGTTCCACGGCTCTTTCACGATCACGCTTCGGCTCCTCGGAAGCCTCCTAAAGTTAAACTATCAGCTCGAGCCATTGCGAACGTGGAACATGCACTTCATCATGGCTGGGCAGATTCCACGCTGAAGAACTACGGCGATGCTGTAGATCGATTCTTGGCGTTCTGCAGATTGGAGGGAATTCCTGCTGAATTTCAACTGCCAGCCGACGAATTCGTACTTTGTGCTTTTGCCGCCTCAAGCGCCGGTGTCCATGCCGGGACGACTGCTCGCAATAATATTGCAGCTCTGAAAGCCTGGCATATCGCGCAGGGGGCTGGATGGAAGGGGAGCTCCCACCTTCACTATGTCCTCGTAGGCGTTGAGAATCTCGCACCGGACTCCTCCAAGCGCCCACCTCGTCCACCAATTAACGCAACAATGTTGCGCGCACTATATGATGGACTCGACTTCAGCAGCCCAGCAGACATCGTTATTTTCGCCGCGGCTTGTGTCGCTTTCTGGGGTCAATGTAGGCTCGGTGAACTGCTACCCGTTTCGAGATCCCCCGGCACTGCGAAATTCCTCCCTACACGTCGGCACATCTCTCAGTCCACTCGCAGTGACCGCGCTACCATACTGCGACTTCCTCGCACCAAAACAAAGAAGAACGGAGATGATGTTGTTCTCGTGGCCCAGAAAAATCCGATAAACCCGACTATAGCCCTTCATGCACATCTCACGGTCAACGCAGTTGCCGACACACTTCCTCTCTTCGCTTACCGTACACCGACGGGACACTCGATCCTCACGCGATCAAAATGTCTCACTCGGTGCAATGAGGTTTGGCAACGCGCCGGATACCCGCGCACTACGGGTCATAGCTTCCGCATTGGCGGTACTACCGAACTGCTTCTCGCAGGTGTCAGCCCGGACGTAATTAAAGCGATGGGACGTTGGTCTTCAGACGCTTTTCACAAATATTGGCGCTCACTCGAGGACTTGGCCCCTCTTCATGCCGAGTTTTTGGGAGCCAGATGATCTCTTGTCCTGCCGCCATTCTTGTGGGTTAGCCGATGCTGCTGCCTCGTCTGGGCAGTCCTCTCATGGGTTAGCCTCGCCATCCCCATCGGCTTCGTGACCTGGAGTTTGGCGGCATTGACGCCGGCTTCTCCATCCCCAAAAATACTACGGCTGTCTTTCGTTTGGTTTCATTTAGCGAGAACGACTTCAGAACAAGAACAGCAAACCCCATCAACGCTTTCGTGTTTCCAGTTCCAACGTTTGCCTCGTATTGTACGCCGGTATGATCTGCTGTGCGTGAGTCTCCGAGATAGCATGTTCCGTGAAGTACTCACTGTTCAGACGAGGGTAGAACACATTATTAAGCATACTGGAGAGGCTGCTTATGCCGCTTGCGGTCCACCCAGCAGAGGTATACCTGATAATTTCTGCGGCGTTCGTCATCGCAAATGGTCCGAGAGAGGACGCCAGCTGCATGTCAATGTCTACCGACATCAGGAATGAGCAGCTCTGATGCTCGTCGCTATTAGAAGCTCACAGTTAGGATCAACGCTCTTTAGTGTGCCGGACCACGCATCCATGATTTGAATGGCCTTGGTCGCGTGTAACTTAATGCCGGTCAATTTCCACATCTTTGACACGGTACTCGATGAGCTCGACAACTCGCAAGGTATGGGAATCGCGATGATATATACAAGGGCATTTTGGTACGCGGCCGTGGCGTCCGCCTCGAATGACGCACGGGTGGTCAGCATCTCTACCGGCGTCGACATTTGATAGGCATTTTACAGCCAGAATTAATGCGACTAGACCCAAGGATGCCATTCTCATCATGGGAAAGGGTACCTCGCTCTCTATATGTTCAGAACTTCCGATATTCAATGGTTAATAGGGTCGAAAAAACAAGGTCAGGCCCGAGCTGTCGATGACTACCTCAATCTCTATACGTTCAGAACCTCTGACCATTCAGTTGGTTAAGAGGATCGAAGAAGCAAGGGTCAGGCCCTAGCTGTCGATCACTACTTCTTGAATCTCCATAGGTTCAGCCTCCGATACTCAATTTCTGGGGCGGTTAGGAGGACATGGGCCAAGCCCGAGCCATCATTGGTACCTGAATGTCTATAGTTTCAGAACCACCAAGCAGACAATACTGGACTCGCGAACTTGCGCGGAAGATGTAACATACAAACCGCCACAACCGCTGAGTGCAGAGCCGCTACGAGAGTAAACTTTTTGGATAATAGCGCGATATGGACGAGAAGTTCTTGGGATTCACGTGTTTAACACCAGGAGAGCGAAGAGAGAAAAAGGCAGCCGTAGTGGATAACTCCTTGGTTAGAGGAGGGAAAACTTCCGCATTAGTAAACGGCGGATAGATCCGGACCTGTACAGGAGTGCGTGTATTCAGCGGCGCTTCGCCGTTAAATTAATTACAGTAACAGTTGGTTCCCGGAATAAAAAATATCGATGCCCAGCTAAAATATCGACAGGACCTGCACATGCATGGATACCATATCATGAGTGTGATCCTTCACCACTTTTTCCTCAATCCTTCTCGTTCATATAAAGCACCGTTGTGCTGCGGCCACCGCACCCAGCCTCCCGCACCTCCAGTCGCGTCAGCCGCTCGCGCATCCCGCCACGTCCGACAAACCTTCCACCAGGGACAAATGTGTACGCTGTGTGAGTAGCCGGTGGTAGACGATTACGCGAGATATTTATGGAGAATGCGACGGCATCCGGCGACGGTAAAGGTATGCTAGCTGCTGCGAATGCTGTCGCGGGGAAACCATGAGACGGGGGAAACGAGGTTCAATTGAGGGCCGCGGTTGTGGTGGGGAACGTGGTTTGGACGATGACGAAAGGTCAGCGACAGGGGCTTGTTGATCGATATGAAGTCTGATGAGCAATAGGCCGTGATGCCGGAGCCGGCGAAATTAAACCCTGAAGTATTCAGGAAATGACAATGCAGTTCGGCCGTCGCCTGGGCTAAGCAAAAGCTTCAACTGCCTGGAATCCCTGGATCGAGTCGGCGGCGTCGCGGCCCGTCGTCCGCGTGAATCGGATGGAAACACAGAAACATCGAGTGGAGGGCCAAGAGAAAAAAAACTGTAGCGGCTTCAAGGTCGGAGTTGGGTCCGAGTCTGAGTCATCATGGTAGAAAGTAAGAGGCGAGAGGTTGTCGTTGTTTGACCAGGGCAAGTTTGTCTTGGTTAGTGTGCGGAATCCGGATCAGCGGGCCGCATTCCTTTCTTTTTTGTTGTTGTTGTAAGGGTACTCAGTCTGCAGAAGCATTCCAAGATCCTCCATCTGGGTCGTGGTGTGGAATTTCACCACTTTCGCCGTCGAGGGTGTCCGTGCCGAAATTAGATGGCCTGGGATTCGAACCCACGGCCGTTACGTTACTAGCCGACGGCAGCCGGTCTTTTCCGGCTAGGATTTGTGGCGTATCCACTTAAGCCACGCGTCACCTCGCATTCCTTTCTTGCTCTTTAGCCCGCTCGGAGAAGTGGCTGGTCTTCTTTCTCCAAATCTTTCTCCGGTGACCGGAAGCCCCGGCTCCTCTCCAGAGGGCGGTACTTCTCAGTGGTCCGCAGCGGCACTCTGCTGTTTTGATGCAGGGACAGGAAGGTGTATCTGGACTCGCCCCATGGCCAGTGTCACTATCAAGAATTATGTGGTCGAGATGATGCTGAGTGGACGACGGGCATTCAATATTCAATGCTTGTCTTCCTTCTATCCTGCACGCTCATGGGCATGCCGTAATCACCCCTTGTCGCGGCACCAAGGGGCAAGGCATTCGTGGAAGAGAAGACATCACGACGCCCCCGGCCGCTGTGCGAAGTCACAGGATACGGAGGGCGAGTTTGGGATCATCGCTTGACCACCGCATAAGACATTGGTTAGTTGCTTCCCTCGACAGGGTGGATGTTCGAGAGACTATTCCAATTGCCAAGAATGGCCTTCCATCTTCCCTCACCTGGGCGTTGCCAACAGTCACATATTGAAAAAATCGAAGACGTTTGCGCCACAACAGTTCCCAGGGTGTGGCGTGATCTTTCCTTGCAACTTTGATTATCCTCCTTGATCTCCTATATGCTAGTACGGTGTGTGTACAGTGCCCAAAAACGAAGGCCAAGGCCACGTAACAAGCTCATTCTGAGCTGGTTTCCCAGATATAAGCATATCATCTTGATAGTTGCAGATTCGACCTGAAAATCGATGGCTCTCAGGACATGATCGCCCTTCCAGGCTACATATCTAACCAAAAGCCACCTATATCAAGGGGTCACCGGTCCGTGATTGCCGGACCGGGAGTTAGTTGTTTTGGCCGCCAGGCCTTCTGGGAGCCGTTGATGGTATGGCTTCTTACTTCGCTTCACACAACTATAACCTCATTTCCAGCCACCTCGACTGGTTTTAACCCAGTTTCAACGGTTGATCCCAATTTGGAAGGATGTTGTGACTCTGTTTGGTCAGAGTCGTAGCCACCTTCGTCACTTCGCTTAAATTTGCAAAGTTTCGTCATTTTGATGGAAAATTCTGAAACTTCGTCACTTTGATGAGTTTCTAGTAAAGTTCGTGAGATGTACAACCCCCACAAATCAAACGCATCAATCCGGCCAACATTTTCCTCTCCCCCGTTTTTTCTTATAGATACCTTATGCTGACACTAACCCTAACCGCTAACCACTAACCTCTAGCCTCTAACCACCTAACCCGAACCTAACCGGCCACTCTCAGCAAGCTGTTGATACCTATCACTCCATGATGTGCCGAGGAGTCGCCACTTGACAAGCTCGGGATACTAACTCACGAACTTTCGTAGAAAGCTATCAAAATCACGAACTTTCACGAATTCCCATCAAAGTTACAAAGTTTCGCAAACCTAAGCGAAGTAACGAAGTGACGAAAATGGCGCGGACTCGTTTGGTCATCAACCATGGTTCCGGACTATGGTGCAGTGCCCTGGTAAATTTTCCAAGATGTGCCGTCGCTTCGTTCCGGCTTAAGTTCCACTCAACAGCGATGAAACTTTAAGTTCACAAATTGAAAGAAATGTCATAAGAACGAATATCGTTTGAGTACAATTGGTGCAATATTTGGAAGAGTCGCCTTATCTCCCCGTGAAGACTGAAGACAAATCTCCGTGGCTGCTATGCGCTACTTGTGCGCAAGAGCCTTGTGGGCAGCCGGCTAAGCACTGCACGGGCGGGGCTTCAACACATGGTGGATTTCGAAACAACCACTGTCACTGCCTCTGATACGGGCAGGGTGAAAGTGACGTTTTGACATTGCACTGACGTTTGACTGACGCTGTGACGTTTTCAGTTGACGCGGATCGGCGGGTTGATTGACGCAGCAATGTCACACTGACGCAGGGTCACAATCTAGTCATATTAGAGAGTTTGCGATGCAGCCATTCGAGCCATCTGATGGCTGTTTGGCGTTGCGCAAATTTTTGGCTAATGGCTTGAATGGCTTTGATACTTGCACATATTTTTGGAGCCTTTGAATTGCCTCTGAGTTGTTCAGCTTATGTATGGGTGTTCAGTCCCACTCACATATATAACGGCCAGATTATAGGCCCAAAATAGTTAATTTTGTTGAATTTGGAGGTCTCATGCAGTCTAGGAGCAACCTTTAGGCTCCACCCATGATAACACACTCATTGACACTCTTTCTAGCAGAAAAAAGCATACACTGACTTTATTTTATCAGCCATTCAAGCCATAGTAGCCATCAGTTTGCCCAACGCCAAACAGCCATCAGATGGCTTGAATGGCTGCATCGCAAACAGGCTATTGTGGAATTTCCTTTCGCATCGTCGAGCGCTGATGAAGCAGAATTTCCTGGATATCTGCCTCCAATATCATCCAGAAAACTGTGCGCAAACCAATAATACCCAACTGACCATGTGTGAGCCCGAATATCCATCTCTTGCGAATAAAATTCATGGTACATACATGTTCACTGTTATGCCGACTCGTACGCGACACGAAGGAGTGCCGACAACATCCTAAACATCAGGACCAGTATTCAGGATGGATTTTTGCCAGACTTCACGTTGGGAGGAACAGGAAATCTTGTCAGGCCTTGCATTTTCCATCTAGCTCGGTTTGATTGGCCTTAGCGTCGGAATTTGCACTCGTTACGCATTGAGATATTATGTAAAATCTAGGGCGAAGAATATTTCGGTCTAGTTGGACCTGATGTCCATGTGGCCTGCAAAGTATTTCTGACTTGAAGACTATTGTGTGAACAACTTGGTGAAGGTTTTAAACGACGGGTTCCCATACTTGCCAAATGCCGCAGAGAATATATTGGAATAATTGGGCTCAATAATCCCGAACACCATCTGCGGATGCGTCAGTCAACTGACGCTGGGTGGCTGTGCACTGACGCAGCGCGGCGTACATATTGACGCTGGTCAGCGCACGCATTTGTGAAGTGCTGCTGATGCAAGCATCAGTGTTTTTTGTATGATCGGTATTCACTTGGTTAATATTGAAGGAAAAGCAACCCACTTGTGGAGCTGTGGAGGTTGAACCTTGGAAAGGTTTTCGTGGCTGGACAGATATGTTGAGTGGCAAAGATGACCATCCTGTTGGAGTTATTCTCTTGCATGTATTGCAAGACAGTACCATGAACTCGTAAGGTAGGCTCTTTGATAGCCTGGAATAATTTATTTTAGTCCGTGGACGCTGGATACTAATTTTTATCTGAAAACTATTTTTTCTTGAATAACTTGTACAAGGTGGTAAATGACGGGTTGTTGTGGATATTAAGTATCATTAGGGATTTCTTAAAGATGCTTGACATCCTAATTTCGAAGCCCATCGGTGGAAGCGTCAGTCAACGTCGATGCAAATTGACGCATGGGGCTGTGCATTGACGCCGAGCAGCGCACCTACTGACGCAGATCTGCGCACGCAATCGTGAAGGTTCGCAAGCACGGATGGAAGGCTTTTAAGCCTATCTCCATGCATGAGGAATATATTGGAACAGTTTGGAAGCTGGAGAACTTGAAAATAGACCAACCGATCTCAACAGTACAACGTCCGATTGATGCAGCGGCGGTGTGAATTGTTTCAACATAATTTATATATATTTGTGGTAATCAGGTCGAAGCACAATGCCCAACAAAATACGTCCACAAAGGGAAGTATGACAGCCGTGAGGACCAACCATAGAAAGCTTAACATCAGACATCAAGAGTACGAGAGATAGGCGACCAGAGTGGCCAGAGATTGGATAATTTTGTGGGAGTACGAGACGAAGAACATCGGCAGCATGACAGTGGTGCCCAAGAGATTAGGCAGGCGGCCCTGAGCTACGCAGCACCGGCGGAGAGTGGCGCATAGGCAGGGCAGAGAAAGTTGAAGTTGAAGGTGCATCGACGCAGGGATGTCACACTGACGTTTTGTCACGACGCAAGACCGGCGCAGCTTGACGCATACCAGGAGTGCAACTGACGCTGTGAGGCGCAGAGTTGACGCGGACGGGCGCTGAATTGACGCTGCAATTTGACGCATGCGTCAGTTGCGGCGCTTGTGACGCATGACTGACGCCAACTGACGTTGCACGGAATCTAGTCGACGATTTTAAACGGCCTCAACGGTGACTATCTGTCTGTTTTATTGCTGTAAACGATGTACTAAGGACCCTCCTAGATGCCCGCGGGGTATCAGACCTCAAGGATGGCGGCAAAGGTAAGTTCAACATTGACGCAAAATTCCACTGACGCAGACTGACGTTGCATGCGTCAAACGTCAATGCTGCGTCAAAATATCCTTGCCCCTCTGATACTGGTACGTTTTTCTTGAAGTACGGCAGCTACAGTCCGTTGTTCATGAATTCACGGTCCAGCCACCGCTGCAGAGCTGGCGCGGTTTGGGAACATCACTGTTGTGCAGGCCCAGTCCAACTTGTTCTCCAATAAACTTGCATTTGACCAGAACTGCTCGGTCTCGGATTTGGACTAAGGGAGGAACTGGCTGAATATAGCTGTGATTATCGTTCTGGCCCATCAATTTACTCAGTCCATACTGTTGCGAGTCTGTGAGATTTAGCGTGCGTGAATTTACAGTTCGCAATCTTGAATTTCCATACGAACACTACGCATCAGATATAGGATTCAGACGCGCTCAGTTTATGAAGCAGGTGATATGAGTGGGCTATCTTCGTTTCAGCAAGACTCAAAGCTTCAACTACCAGCTGACAGGAAGTGCTACGTGCGACTTCGGCGTTACAGATCAAGAGGAGTTGAATTTTTAAACGATAAATGATGTCAGCAACCGCGTGGAACCCTGTCTCAGTCTATGCATTACAAGGATCTCTTTTCCCGACTCAATGTCGCACAAAATTCATGCATTTTTGGACTTCATTTGACTCGCGTTTGGCTGACACTGGATATCCCAGAATGGGCATAGAGCGGTTCAGATCTCATGACTGCTGGCTTCTCAACAGAAATAACGCTAATTCATGGGACTTGTCACTCGCGTCCCACCCTCTTCACACAGTGCTATTCAGAATGGAACTCCTTATCTACTATGTAGTTGCTCTCGGGGCCTTCATCTCAGTGCTGATCGTGAATTTGATGCTGCGACGACAACAGAACCCTCTCCGGCATATCACAGGACCACGATCACCGTCCTGGCTCTTCGGTGAGATCAGCGCTTTATTTCGCAATTGGGCGAACCTAAGTCTGCCTTCCTAGTCGGTCGATGTTTAAGGTATTTGTTGACGGCACTTGGACAAAAGAGGTTAAATGAAATGGAGGAATCTAAGCGCTGGTCAGCGCTAATCAAGCGGAGTTTAAAAGCTTCAGACAGACAGAATGCTTAATTTTATAAATAGAAAGAGATGGAAATCAGAATCGTCACGTAGAAGAGACCAGAATGCTGGGTGGAAGCGCGTGGATCAAGTACAGGAGACGGAGGACTCCAGCTTCACAGCTGTATCAGATTCAAGGGGCATCAGGAATTCAAGAGTTTGTCTGTTCTGCGATCTTCCACCGGAAGCAGAAGAATCGCTGTGTGCTGCAGATACAGGCGTATATGGGGATTTGATGTATCACAAGCCCATATCTCCGACTGGAAAAACTCTGTTTGGCGCATTTCACTACTCAAGAGCAACTAAAACGCATGCTGCACGATGCGGGCGCACGGGACTTGATCACCACCTTCCCATCTGACTCAGAGATTGAGATGCAGGGCAGGGCCTATTTATCGCACGAAAACCAGCTAGTGAGTACAGGAACAGGTACGTGAGTTAGTCCGTCGCAGCGTAGCCTCCCACATCTCAAGAGACACCCTTTCCACTAAACACAGAACGCGTCATTTCCACTCCCCTCGGGGGTGATGCACCTGTCGGGCCCGCAGTACTTGACCAATTCGAGGAAGTTGAAGTCAGTGGTGCACTTGAATAGAACGTCGGGGGTGGTGCCGCGCGGGTCCGGGAATCCGATATCATATGTCGCCTGCTCGGCGGCACCGTAGTACCAGCCGGCCGGATCCGCCACTGGACCGGATGAACATGTAAGCCAATGACACCCCGAAGCCGAAGTTACAACTCACCGAACGCTTTAAGAGTATCCCCACAATAGAGGTGGCCGGCGTTGCAAAATTGACCCAAGACGGTGGTGACGCATGCGAGCATCGTGGCAGAGAGGAGAGTGAATTTCATAGTAGAGGTGTTGTTTTACGAGTGCAGTGTGCGACACAAGTGCGTTTGGTTGACTGGGTTGTCAATGGCTTTTCTGTCCGATTCCCTGTTGCTTTTATACGCCAAGTACGACCGTGCAAGTGAACCTCAACTTCTTAAATCTTTCGACTTGGGTCGCCGCCGATGTGGCGTGTAACGTGTCGTGAACGTTTCATTCCGTCTACAGTAACCGGAAACCCGGTAAGACGAAGCAGTCAATTAGCAGTCTTCTCGGGCGTTAAGTCGCTCAATAAATGCTGCTTCTGGAGCGGTATGAAATCGTGAGGAAATGGCGGTGATTTGGAATACTGGCGCCCGTAACTGGATGCCTCTCCAGCCGAGGAGAGGGACAATGCCTCTCCAGCCCTCGAATAATTTTGAAGAATCGACTTACTGCCTTTGTCACCCTCTTTATAAAATTACGTCTGTCTGTCTGTCCGAAGCTTTTTAAGCTCCGCTGTCAAATTTCTGGCTCAGCTGACGCTTTCTTTTATTATAGTAGTAGATTCTCATCTTCTTACGGCGAAGTCCTGCTGCAATTCTCCCAGGTGACGGCGACTGAGAACCCAATCAAATCAGCTGGGGCGAGCCGTGCTCTAGAGCGAGAAGCAAATTTGCTTCTGTCCCTGAGGTGTCGCGGTGAAAGAACCATGTCACGATTCCATCACCGATGGCCCCTTGATTTTCAATGGTACTCAGGACAGGCAATCCAGGAACCCACACAGAACTTCCCCAGAAGGTTCTTGAACCTGGCCCCTCAATTCAGTTCCCTTCCGAAAGCTGAACGAATGCTACACGGTCAGCCTGAGAGTCGCACTTGTACAGTTTCGCTGTGCGTTGAAGCCGGAGGGTTACCCAAGCTTGAAATGTCCTTGAAACGAATTCGGAGAAGTCTAGTGAATTTCTGAATTCCTGCTGCAATTCTCCGAGGTGACGGCGGCTGAGAACCCAACCAGATCAGCTAGGGCCAGCCCTGCTCTAAAGCCAGAAGCAAATTTGCTTCTGTCTCTGAGGGTCACTGAGGTGTCGCGGTAAAAGAGCCAAATCACGAATCTATCACCGATGCTTTCAATGGGATTCAGGGAACATGAATTTTCGAGCCCAAGAAAGCCTCACTGGGCACCCAGCCATTCGTCTCTAAATGTTGTGTGCTCTTTTCTGTGTGACATTTCCCATCTGCGATAACAAAATCCCACTGATATATCGCCTAACGTCTGTCGCTGCTTCCAGTACCATTGCACTGGCGGCACTGTAATAGTCTATCCATCAGATCCGCCGACATGGAACCGCCGACATGGCCCCATGTCGGACATGTTCCCCTTTAGAAGCCTTTCCCCGTCTTTCTTCCCACTATCTAGGCTCTTGAGACTCTTAAATAGACGTGTTTTGACCTCGACCGCCATTTTGCGTCAGCCATGGCCCGACATAGGCCCAGACATGGCATGGGGTCCTTCTAACGCCTTTTCGTCAAAAACCCCGTCTTTCCACACCATATAGGCGCAGTTCGTATTCGACGTCGCCCCATTTCCGAGGTCCGGCCAGGGTTCCCCTTATTGCGTCCGACATGACCTGGAGTAGGCGGAGTACGATGTCGAAAATAATATCAACTTGGTGGACTTCAGGTGCCAAGGCTGATAATAATATGGGGGTAATGTAATCTCGGCTCCAGATGTTCGGGTATGTCACTCGGAATGATCCGAGGCAGAAATTTTGATGAAAAAGGCGGGGGGAGAGACATACGTTATAGGGCAGTGCTCCCCCATCAAATCTCATCAAAACTTCTGCCTCGGAACAATTTCCGAGAGTTCCGGTTTGGCTAGATAACTGATTACTCTGTCTGCGAGCGCAGCGAGCCCACTGCCCTATAGTATGGCTGGGAACGAGACTAGGGGTAATGTCGAGAACGTCGTTAAATGATTCTACAAGTTTCGTTCGAATTATGGAACTGTTTGGCGCCAACGACGGCCGGATTATGTCGCAGGTAGCCCGTAACTCGAAGGGAATTTCATTGAGGCCTGCAGAGGCTCGGACGTATTCCCCAAAGCTGCCATATGCCTTGTCTTCAAAAGAATTTAGGATATCACGAAGTTGCGGCCAGGGCGGCATCGTATCACCCGTGATGTGAGAGATGGCAGAACTAAATTCAGTGTATCCTCGTGCATCCGCTTGACGCTTGATTTCACTGAGTACGGCGCGGATGGTCTTTTGGACAGCTGGGGAGGTCGTGAGGATGGTCACAGGATTTTGGATGGCTGGGGAGAGCGCCTTGGGCTCTATGGCCAAAATATTCCGGACGAGCCGAGCAACTGCACAAAACCCAATCCAATGGACCAGCGCAAATGCAGATGTTAAATAGAGGTGAACCTTCCGGTTGGGATGAAGGATGATAGAGCAGTTGTATCAAAGACGGGGAAGGTTTCTCGTGTCGAGACATCAGATGCAAGGAAATATGCAATCGCCCAAAGCGCCTTTATGCAGGCAATGCGGCGCAACATCTCGTGTTCAGGACGAAGCAGACCCGTTCTCGCGTCAACAAGACTTGATTTCATGGACAATGTGGACTCTGAAATTGCGATTCATGTATTGTTGCTAGACATGTATTTCTGTAACCCAATGATTCCCGGGATATTTTTTGTTTTTGGCGCTGCGAGAAGACGACAAAGAAAGCAACTGTTGTAGCCGCACAAGGTGGATGTGCTTGTTTGTCAATGTGTACGTGCCGCGTTCCTTGCTCTTGACCACCACCCACGCGTCCGTCCCGTCTCTCCTGCTTCCTCACAAACATCCGGAATGGTATTCAATGCGTCTCTACCGCCATCAACCTCAATCTGACGCGTAAATCCAGGCGTCCAAGTCAACATCGCGCGAAAATGCCCCCCGTACAAGATCCTGAGATCGACGCGGAAATCAGTTTTTTGTTTATCCTTCCGACTATCTATCACTCTCAGACGCATTCTAGTGGTGTCATACGAGTATATTCGTTGCCCCCAGGGTCCGGAAAGTGGCCTGAATCCACAAACAGTCACCGGTACGCTATTACCGCCAATCAAGAATAATATATCTCGGATGTTTGGTCCAAATCTTATGGGCAGGGTGAAAGTGACGTTTTGACGGTGCACTGACGTTTGGGCCCGGGGAAAATGCCGCGACTGCCGCGGCACTGCGGGGAATTGACGCGGCACTGCGGGGAACTGACGCGGCGGTGGCTGTGCAATTGCCGCGGCGAAAGTGAAGTGCTGCGCAGTATTTATCTCCTTCCACAGCACGTTGGGAGGCTCAAATCCAGTGATGGGAATGTTCCTACAATTAAATAAATCTTTTAGCACAAGAAAGTCACCCAACAAAATTTCAACCATATGTCGGAATTGTCCCAAGATGGATTCCAACCATGAACTCCCTGCCCCAGTAGTGATGAAAGTACTGTGAAAGCATATATAACACCGATTTGGAGGGTCCTCAGGCCAAAGGACTTCTAGTAAAGGGCAGGATTTTGTGGTTTTGCTTCAGAAATGAAGTCAGAGCTGGCTGTTATATTGTAATGATGGTCAACTCACTTTTCAAGGACTTGAATTAACTCAAAATACCCACAATCTACTAAGATCTGTGCCACACTTGTTCACTCACATCCCCGCACTGCCGCGTCAACGCCTCGGCAGTGCCGCGTCAGTTCCCCGCACTGCCGCGGCAGTTCCCCGCAATGCCTCGTCAATTCCCCGCACTGCCGCGGCAATTCCCTGCAGCGCCGCGTCAGTGCGTGGCAGTGTCCCCTCAGCTCAGATTGATGCGGAGGCAAATCACAACGTTGTCTTGACTTTAAATTAAGGACTAGTCGACTGGACTGAATATCTTATATGGCTTTCAACATTCTTTAGTTCAGATGACGTGATCTTCGGGCGGTCTGCGGGTAGCAAGATCGCGTACTCGTGTACTGATGTCCTCAAAATGGCCCTCCCACGAATCCGCCGGACTGAGGCATCGACTAGGATGGAGGTTGATTGAATCGCACATGAAACCATGTGAAAATAGTGGTCTTTATTGAACAAATTGCTTCTAGCCTGAGCAGCCCAAGCTCAAATTGGATGAGCAGAACATGCACAGCAATTCCGCGGCATTTTACTGGCACTCTTCATGTCCAATGATCCCCGTTGCTCGGCTGATTATTTCCAGCTGGTGGGCTGTGATCCAACTCCACCTCCCAATGATCCAAGAAGTGATTCGTTCTCATAGGTCAATGCATAAAATTCGGGGTGAATGATTGAAGTTGAGGGCAGTATAATTTTGGTTCAACCCTGATTAGAGGAGAGGAGTGTTATACTCTCCGAGAGGTGTCCAGGTTGCCCTCCAGAAACTCTGAGGAGGTCCGCGGTACCGCTGCGGTACTCGGCTGGCATCCTTTTAGACATGCGGGTTGGTTGCATGTACCCTCAACACCAAGATGAGGAGAGCTGATATGTCTTGGTTGGCTTACAGTTCGTGTGCATTCAGAGAGATTGAATTAAATGAATCTAGTATTCACAGAAATTAAAGGTATGAATTAAATTGTATTAGCAGTCTCCGGCGCCATGTTTTTAAGCAAATCACCAAGCTGGATTCCAAGGACAGTCGAATAAGTGCTCGATGCACCAATTTAATCGGTGACTCCCGGAGAACCTCGCAGCCTAGTAGTGATTTGTTTCCTTTGTCACTGGAAATGTAACTGGAGCATGGAATGAAGGTTGGTTACATCAACTCGAGAGCACGGTTGATCGGTATTCTGAGTTCTCACGGTTCAAATGGGTCAACTAGAAATCCTCTGGAACATCTCATCATGCCATTAATATTGGGGTCTACAGTGAGGGGAGCAACAGCCAATCCAGGTGTAGACAGCGATCTTCGCTGAAGGGGCTCGCCAGTTTCGCAGTATAGCAGTCTAATTCGCAGCGTTCAATAGCGCTCCACCTGAGACTCAATGCACAGACTAATTGTGTATTTGAATGGATTCATGTCTTAAAAACCATTGTCCCAGTGGACACAGCCACGGGACCTGGCCTTCCAGTGATTATTTTCTGCAGTTTTGTCACAGTATCATGCAATACGCCTCGACAAGGTCTGAGCGAGTATCATCATTAATTGGTCTGCGGATAGTTATTTAGTTGAATTCATAACTTGAAAGAGGATCCTGCAGCATTCGGGTGGCATTCGAAGTATCGAACCATTGCATCTGTTCCAGTTCCACGGTGAGTTACGGCAGTATGAGAGAACTCAAAGGCAGTCAAAATGTGACCAGTCCTGCCACATAGCTTTATTACATTTTGCATTCCGACGATTAATCTATATTTCAGAGAATCTGCAACTGACTTTTGGGAAAGACTTTTTGATGATGAGAGGCGTGGTCAACCTCAGTGGTCTCTCACGGTTGAACCTGAAACATTATTTGAAGTCTTGAAAGGAATAAGTGAAGGGGGAAATAATCACTTGGAGAACTGCCTTCAACATTTGGAGTCGGTTTTTCGATTCACCCCCCATTGTAATGTGTGTTGAGCGAGGGGCGCACCAGAGGAAAAAGGAAATATGTAGCTGGGTCACCGCAGTCCTGCACAGCAGCACCCTTCCATGGTAGTACCGGCCGCAGTCAAATGACGTTGAGATCCACAAATCAGAGACGTTCTTCGGGATACCTCTCCAGGACCAAATGAAAGACTAAAGATTGTCAAGATTCAGTCTTCCCGGGGTAGTTCAAGGGTATAATCTCATATGTGGAACGAGTAGGGATTCTTATATTTATCTTCACTCTGCAGGACGAATTTATTGTAGGGGTTCCATTCAACAGGAGAATAATGGAAAGTTTGGTTAGGTATTTGGGCACTAGTCCGCGTCAGTGCGCGGCAGTCGCGCGGCACTCGCGGCATTTCCACCCAGCCCCTGACGTTTGACTGACGCGGTGACGTTTTCAATTGACGCAGATCACCGGTTGATTGACGCATACTGTCACACCAGCGCAGTGTCACGTTTGACTAGTCATATCATGGGCTTCCGTATTTTATTGACGCATCCGTTCATCACCGCACCCAGCCGCAAAACGCATCGCCGTTCTACAACCACTATGCGCTGGTACACCATAGAAGCCTCCGATGCCGCGGGACATCTCAGTGCTCACCGAATGTTCCGTTGTTCACACATCAGTTCCACAGATGGAATGAGTGCCTTGCTTAATGTATTCTACCCTATGACGACCATGAAATTTTAGGTAGCACCTTTTTCTCAACTATTCACACCTTGTTCGCCGCTAACTGCATCCGTAACACTGTCCCAGTGGAAGCTTCCTCTGAATGTGGCGAACCGCAACTCGCCACCCAGCCCAAACATGGTGAAAAAGACATTAATACAAGTAATACGACCAACATCTCGTTCACAGGCTGTGAATGAATCACAGTCTGTGTAAGCACGGAAGATTATTCTGATTGGATGTTTCTGTCTCTATAGAAGGTTGTTGAAACAAAATCAAGTACACAACAAGGGTAAGCCATCCAACTATGTTTGGGTGTAATGGCCAGATTGACTTCGGTGTTTATTGCCTCTTTGCCTTAGCTGACTTCCAATCTGAATTGCAGCAGGTTTCGGGCAATCGGGATCGCGGTTCATCCCTTAATTGGACAGAATTCCAGATCTGAAGACTGTTTTGTGAATAACTTGGTGCAGGCTTCGATACTCCCCTTGCCAGGTCTGCAATGGCTGCAGAATAATTTAACTTAATAATCCTCGGTAGATGCATCAGTCAGCTTCCGCGCAATACTGACGCAGAGCGGCTGCACACTGACGCAAAGCGACGCAAGCCGGTGCGCACAGTGGTGAAGCATGACTGCGACTAGAAATTGGGTTCTTGGAATGACACAAATATAGCTGTATCTATCCACTGGATGGAGAAGGTCTCAGGCGGTCGTACACTCATTACTACAAGAAAATCCCTGCAGCTTGGATAACAGCACATGGAGTTATGTCCGGGATGGAACCGCCACTGTCGGTGCGGGTCACCGATCACAACGATCTATTGCGCGGTGAAACTTCGATATCACACATTCTGGCCCTTTGTAATCACCATGTTCCCAACAGACCCAATAAACCAGATGGGAACACACTGCGAACTCTCCGTGGAAAGGGGATCCGGAGTCTTTCCGACATAGGCGATTGGACCACCGACTCTGCGGGAGCTTTGATGTTCATCGTGAATCCCGAGCGCAGACCGAAAGGCCACTGGACGGCAGCTCAGATTGCAAACTGGAAGCGAATGGTGGACACCTTGCAATTGATAGACACTCGGTGGCTATTCAGTGGCACATTGGATCTGATGATCTCTCGAGCAGACCGCAGACATTGGGCTGAGGAACGAATTCGCGCGCTCGTTCCAATCTGTGGGCTGGAGCCATCGTCGACGTCGAAGGAGCAGCAGCTCTGGGGCTCTGATGGATCAATGATTCCAGCTTCTGCGAGTCTAGGAGAGCATCGCACAGTCACGGCCGCCGTCACTGGCCCAGCAACTCTCGTAGTTCAACTGCGAGATCGAAATCTTTCCATTCTTCACGGGGAACTGATGGGTCATGTTTTAGGGCTCGTTCTCTGCGATGATACGGCCAACCAACATCGTATGCCGCACCTCTACTCAGACCATCAAAACTCAGTAGACCTCCTCGACGACATCCGTTGCGGAATTGCCGAGGATACACGTTTACGCGGGATGAACGGTCGATCATTATACCGCTGGATATTACAACTTATGCGAGAAAGGCATGCGGTCACAACCTATACGCGTGGACATTCTGCTGAGTTGTCCATCGAGTCGCAACTGAATCGAGAAGCTGACCATTATGCATCCAAGTGCCAGCGTTACCCCGATCTAATTCCCCTCGCTCCTATCCCATCATTCACTATGGATGAATTAACGTTCCATCGTGACCCGGACGGATGGATCGAATCTAACATTCGCTCCTTTGTGGACTATTTTCTCGCCTCAGAAATGGCGCAGAAAATGGCCATCGGGAATCGCATGCGCATGCTAACATGGGTACACAACACCCATGCTCCTCCCGACTATCCATATACCCGCGCCGTATCCGCACACTCTGCTGTCATTCAACTCTATGCCAGATCTGGCCAACTTCCCCTCGCTGAGACACTAATGGCTCGGTCCAAATCGGACTCGAGTACATGTCGTCTTTGCTCCAATGCTATCGAGAGTATGCACCATATATTCGTCGATTGCCAGAAATTCGAGGGATGGCGTGCCGAGGCAGGTGCGGAGGTAGCAACCCGCACCGAGCGAAAGTTGACAGAAATGGGGATCGCACTGTGGGACCAGCAGCCCATTTTACGCGCAGCTAAGTCATTATTTGTTGACGACCCCATTATATGGCCCCTAAAAATGTCTCAGTATTATTTGGGCCAAGTCCCTCGGACGGATGACCTGATCACTCCGGCATTGATCCCTGAGACCATAAAGCGCAGAAAACTGTCAGTTCACCTGGCATCCGACTGGCACACCAGCTCGATTCGCCTGGTTGGAAGGATCTTCGGCAGCGTTCAACGCACAATGGCGGCTTGTATGGCTGGAACAACATCATAACACTCTTTTATGCCACATCCCCTCCCAGCACTATCTCTCTGTGGCGTGGGGTAGCTTTCTATCTCATGTGGCTGTACACTTGGGCCTTCCGATCAGGTGGCAGTGCTTGTTGACCACCCGAGATGTCCGGGAGTGAAAAAAGTGTTAGTAAATTCTTGAAAAAATTTAGAGAGGTTGATATGAGGTTTGTGATCACCCTTTGGGTGTAATTTTTTTTGATGGCATCACTTCCTGGAGCGCAAAACACAAAATACGCGACCGGAGCCGGCGGTTTCAAACAGTTTAATATGTGAAAATTCAGAAAAACCTGAAAAAATTCAGGGAGCTAGATCGGACCATTATTACAATCAACTTCTACTACTAATTTTTTTTGATCCCATCACTCCTTGACGTGGCAAATGCCCTTTTTTGGGTCCTGAGACAGTAAAAGGCTGTTATCTCAGGAACTGCTGCATGGATTTGCTTAAAACTAGGATCATTTTGAAGCTGCTGCTTCTGTCCTCTGTCAGGGCAGCAGGATGGCATTAATAATATTACCGAAAAAGGGAATTCAAAGGTTAGAAATGAATTACAAGCCATTTTTCAAGAGAAATTCAAATCTGTGTATGTAAATTTGAACTTGTGGCACCATTAGGGACAGCAGTGCATGCTCACCATTGATTTTGCAGTCCATCCACAGCTTCATCACAAGGAAAAGTGTCCGG
Organism: Mycena leptocephala; assembly: GCA_029378395.1. Taxonomy (NCBI): domain Eukaryota; kingdom Fungi; phylum Basidiomycota; class Agaricomycetes; order Agaricales; family Mycenaceae; genus Mycena; species Mycena leptocephala. The sequence continues at coordinate 198,703 of JARJLF010000080.1, forward strand.
AGTTTCTTCTGTTCAGGTCCGCAGCGTGGTATGTCATCAATGACTCATCATGCCAGTCATCTTCAAAAAAAAAAGTCCAAAAGTCCTCTGGGTATGCACAACCAGTGGACTCGTATTATAAGTGTTGTACATATCTTCAATTAGCTGCAGCCAGCCAGCCATTAGTTACCTTCAAAGTAGACAGCTTAGCGCTTAGACTTATGGCTTAAGATCACATGAGCATCACATTGGGGATTTCCCTTTTAGGGTTTTCCCCCGGTATCTATCTTTGTCTGCCACTCTGTATCTTCTCTGTGTCAAGACAAGCCCTGAATACTAATCTCCTTCAGCGCCGCGTCTTCTCGGTTACCCCCCCACCAACCCTCTGGGACAATGTGAGCCAGCATTTAACGCTGGCTCCCTTCTGCCACCCGCGCCTCGCCGCAGCCGCGGCCCTTGCGCACTAAATCCATGCCTCATTTGCACGCACCTACGCCCATGCCAGCACCTGGGGTCGACCCGGCATTGGCGGGACAGTGAAGAACCCGGCCAGGACGATAGTCAAATAACCCGGTAGTGAGTGATCGGGACGGCCAACAAGAGGGCAGCACTGAACAGCCCGAGTATGGGAGGGGTGTTAGGCTTTAGCCGTCGAGGCAGGTTGTCGCGATACTCGTGTGAGGCGGTGGGGTAATCCTGAGGAGAGTAGAGTGTGTCTAGAACTGTGCGTGTGGTCGTGGTGAGAGAGTGCTGCACCGTTGTCAGGTCAAAGTAGACTAGATATTAGACGAGGTAGAATCTAGTGGCATCGGACCCGAAAACCAAGAGCTCGTCCTAAAAATCTGCTGCACTCAGGTCGGCCGAGGTGTTGACCTGGGACCACGCTTGTTATGTAGGTCTTCTTCCTGTCTCCAAGATGGGCTTGGGCAGGAACTCTCGTGCGCAATTGCCGAAATCACAATAAGTCCCAAACATGTTGGAACCAAAAGCGATCAAACGCGTGTTGAACGCGGTTGTGACGCGTTTTGAACACGTTGAAAAAGAAATGCGAATATCTCCTCCAATACCTGCGAGAAAATGCGCGTTTGTCCTAGAATTGAGTGGATATACCATAAGGTTCATATTCCCGAAATTTATCTCCTCTGATATCAATAATCGGGTGCTTGTTCTGTGGTAGGATTTGGGTGAGTTATGGGAAGGTGGAATGGCAGAGGTGATGGGGTGAAAGTGCAGTGGAAGGGGTAGAGTACACCCTGTGAACGAGAGAATATTCGAAAAACCGTGTTATACTTGGAGCATATGAGTGTAACAAAGGCTGTTTTTCTGGATAGAACGCACCTAGGTGGAGTTATGATCCAAGTTAATACAGGGGGTGTGTAGGATATGTATTAAGGTTATGCATAACCAGAGACCTATACGAGAAATATGTTGTCGTAACAAGTGCCTCATTCAGCCAGAAAACACGTGGACCTCCCAACCGCAATGCAAACATTGAAGAACAGCCGTAAAGGAACCGTGGGAATATTCTTGGAGATGCCCGGAAAACGCGCAATCCGGGGTGGACGCGAAAAACGGCAGTTCATGTCATAGAATGCTGTAGATGCTGGGCATTACTGCGGGGAAACCCTCCAGAAAGTCGCAGGAAAGCTCTAAAAATGATTAAAAAGATACGCCACCTGGCGGAATCGAACACAGCACGAGCCCAGTCAAAATTCATCCACGAACCATCCGCGCTTTTATTTTTATTTTATTTCTGACTCTACCTTTCATTGTCATAGCAAGATGGGGTCAGTGTCCGCAGTGGGGTAAAATGTCCGCAGACATGGGATAAAATGTCCGCAGACATGGGGTCAATGTCCGCAGTGGGGTAAAATGTTCGCAGACATGGGGTTAATGTCCGCAGTGGCGTAAAATGTCTGCAGACATGGGGTCAATGTCCGCAGTGGAGTAAAATGGGGTAAAGCGGACATGTCCGCAAAAGTTGTGCCAGTCCACCGTTTGACTTCCGGTCTTGGACAATGCGCTGTGCCTCAGCCACTGGACGGATTCGCCCAGAAACCAGCCCATCTGGGATGGGGGACGTCACCTTGTCCGCCGCCGCCGGTCCGGTGCCGGTGCCGGCCACAGGGCGCACGCACCGATTTATCTGACGAGCTCCCGTTTTTTGGCCCCGCGAGTCACTAGAAGTGGGAGAAAGTCGCTGCGATGAGACAGTTTGTTGATGTCACGCTGTTACGAGACGCGTCAAGTTTGTTTGTTTTCTCACCCATTTTGTCCGGGAGTCGGCCGATGTAAAGGACAAAACTGGAGCTAAAGTAGTCCTCAGTAGGATAGAAGTAAAAAGATAAGCAAAAGTAGCGAGGAATTAGATGCATTTTGAGGTCCAAAAGTGTTGATTGCCAAAAATGGTAATCTCGGCTCCAGATGTTAGCGTGCGGTAGGATCAGCGGACCGAAAATCCGAGGCACAAAATGATGAGAAATCAGCCGCAAGATCACCGTTATAGGGCAGTGCTCGCCCATCAAACTTTCATCAAATTCTGCCTCGACAACATCTGCACATTATATCCCCGTTAGGATGCCTGCCCGCGAGCGCAGCGAGCGACTGCCCTATAACGTCTGGGAACGAGACTACAAAAATGGCTGATTTTGCAGACAGATTTGTATGCCGTTCACCGTACATTTGTCCGACTGGTCCGATACTTTGCAAAACTAAGGATATATTATGAAGGAAGGTTTCTACCAAACAGATACGGTTTTGGCCCGGAGTTGCGTCCGGTAGATCAGTTTTGCTCAAGTACCGGGTGTCACTCAAGTACCGGGTATCTACTGTATTCCATCTTTTAGAGGGGTCCAGGGACGATGATGTTGCTATATATAGTGCGTGTACATTGGGATACTTCCTGGAAACTGGCGTTCCTGAGCGGGACCGTGCCGTGTAATTCTACCTACCTACCTACCTACCTACCTACTAAAACCGAGCGCGATCCACAAAGAATATTACCCGATGATGACGGTAAAAGATCAACGTCGGCTGTGTCCTTTCAAATGCAGGGGCGGAGTCGGCGTTGAACTTAAACGCCGCCCACGTGATGAGCGCCCAAATCAGTGAGGAACAATTTAAAGGGTAAGTAGCCCATGGCGCCATGCCCGGATTCGACCGGCGCATCGCCATCTGACTTCTAAAGAGGTGGGCCTGAGCTTGAAGGCCGAAAGAATGGACTGGATGTAAGGTGTCTTTACAGATGCTTGTCAAAATCACGGTGTCGAAACGGTAGCCCGCAGTTAAGCGCCGTATTGACTAAAATCACAGGACCGGCATGGACGGACTACGTGGAATCTGCGCTTGAAGCTCGCGTCCACGACATGCCGACAATTGTAAACTCGCTCCTCCAAAGGTTACAACCTTTTACAGCCACTGACTCTCAAGGCCTTCTCCTCGCCGCGGTGTTGTTTCTTGCTGTATGGGCTGTAGTCTTGAGCACACGTGCTATCTACCTTTGGGGACATACACCCATTGTTCTTGTGAGTAACTTGAATCCTCTGTGGTCTATCTGATATTGATTCAGACTACGCCAGATAGTTGGAGCGACTAATACCAGCTTTAAGTTCCAGGTTGCATTGCTGGCGGTAGCCTATGTCGTCCGCAAAATCGTGTTTGGTGCCATCGGACCAAGTGAGCTGCAGGTTGGGCTTTAGACGGCGGTTTGATGTTTTTCTGGTGTTCACAACTCCCTCAGCGGCTATATGACCGTCTCTGGTCCTTCCTCGTCGAGTCCCTCCTGGCATTCACGATTTTTTATTGTGATATCGACGACACCTTCGCTGTGATGCTCGCGGTCTTGCTTCTGGTGAAATCGTTGCATTGGCTTGCGGCTGACCGAATTGACTGGGTTAGTTAACTATGGTCAAACTCTATCAAGCTGCTAACTCAAGTAAAGATGGATCGAAGACCGCATCCAGGACCATCGCTACTCATTCACACTAGTACGGTGGCTCTTTGTGCTGTTCTATGGGTCACAGACGTCCTCCTCTTCTTGTTCGCTGCCGACAGAACCGCAGCCCACGGCATAGGGTGCATGATATTTTTTGCTGGCGATGTTAGTGGGACTGTTAAAGTGCCTGTCTTATTCTGATCCCTAGCAGTACGGCATTCTGATAGCTACCGTTGCGAACACAACCTCCAGATACCTTCTCTACGCGTATGAACGCCGTCGTACGGGCAAACAAGTCCGGGCAATGCTCGCTGGGACAATAAACAGACGTGGGTATTTTGGATTGAAGTGACGACATGTGAGCCATTTATTTTCCCTACATATGTGCAACAAAACGCCTCAAGTTACATGCATAGATCTCCTCAAGATGGCAACATATCTTGTCTTCTTCACCATCATCATGGTGTTTTATGGTATACCCGGACCACTGAATATTCTCCGCGACATTTATCTGACCAGTCGCTCCCTCATTGCACGGCTCCAATCTCCTCATCGCTATCCCACCCTCTCAAAATCCTGACTTACGGAAACGTCTCATTCTGAAGACTATATCAACATGTTTTGTTTTCTACGAATTACAAGCGTCCTGCCTTTTCTCGCCTGTTCCACTATAAATCTATGGACCTCAATTGTATCCTTGGGGTTTTCGCTTGTCTTCCCAGGGTTTTGGTGCGTTCAGGGTATCCGGCCGTGTGCGGAATCCCTAGCAAGTGGAAGTTGAAAAGAAAACCAGTCGCGCGCTGATCGCAGCGCCTTTCCCACTACCGCAATTTGGGGCGGCAGGCCCCGAGATGTCATGGGTGGGTGGGATTACCTCGGGACAATGGATGACGGATGCGAGCGATGGTGGACGCCACACGCAGCTCGATGTTCCTGTGGACCGCGTCCTGCGCTGCTACGGAGGGTCGCTACTGCTTTACGAGTCATGCAGCAGCGCGGGCACCATGAGCACGACAGAATATGTCCTGCGCCAGCGCCATCTGTGCGTCTAGATTGCGCGCGCAGCTGTCGACCCCAATTCTTCTAATACGCCATTCAAGTACATCCAAAACAGACGGGATAGGGTGCTCGAGCGGTTCCGCAACCCGGCTGCGCAAAGGGAGAAGGTGAAAGGAATGGGGATTGCGCTCAGGCACTGCAACTGGGGCACGCTGCACCGGGCATTGCGGCCCATCAGGCCCCCGTCGCCCTTGTCCTCGCCTGTGCCCCGCCCCTCCACATACTCATACCTAGAAGGAGTGTACTCGGACGATGACGAGGGGGTGCGTAGCAATTTACGAGCCCAATAGGGAAATCCGAATATACACAAATTGCCGCGTGTTTAGGCCGGATTAAGGTCAGTAAGGGTCGACACTAATTTGAAGGTGAAGCTGCTTCCCACGGGGCCTATTCCGCATTCACGATGGCATATTATACAGGGCTATGGATCCACAAGCATTCGTGTGGTTGATATCTCAATCACCCCGCTTCACATCGGTGCTCGTACCCGCGGTGTGTTCAGTCAATTATCCATAACTTTGCGCCTTCGACTGAAATCCATGATCGCAGCGTCCGCCTATGCTTTGGGAGAGTTCGGTATGTTTCCTTATGGCCTAAATTTAGTACGCATGTCTCATGAGTCGGGCCTTCGCTATATAGAGACGGATATCGTCCTCTTCTGTAAAACCGGAATAGAGGTAAACAGAACTGATAGCAGCGCTTGGAAGAAGAGCCATATATACATTGTACACAGTAAATTCTCTTACCTTGTCTTCCGCCCCAAGCTCGCCTTTTACGCTCCTATCTTCATTCATTAAACCCCTCACCAACTTTTTCGGATCAGACTTGCTTGTGGTGGAGCTTTCAATATGTCATTATATTCCCGTGGACCTGGATATATCTTCTGATATCAATGTTGCAATCGTGGAACTTGCTATGAAGGCTGTGAAAAAATCCATGGAAGCATGGATAGACGACGAAATAGAATCTTCATCACGAGTGCGCGATCTACTCGTTGGACGACTCGAAAAGGACAAGGAGACTGGGAATTTTGTTAAGAAGTCGTTAGATTTCCGCCATTATCTCAGGGTGAAGCAACCAGAGCACCGCAGGGCTCTGACAAAGATGATTTTATCAAGCCACAGCCTTGCTGTTGAACGCCGCCGCTGGAAGGAACGTGGCAAGAAGGTCGCGCCTCACCAGTGGAGACTCCGCAGGTTCTGTTATATTTATGTGGAAGACCCAGCACATGCGATGTTTCAATGCGACCACGCAGACAGCACATGCCGAATCACCTGCCGTTCAGCCATTTCACATGTGTACCAATTGGATAACTGGAGCCCGAGCCAGAGGGACAGAAAAAGTGAGTATGTGAGTTCAGAACTTCAAGCTCTTTTCTCCATTTGAATTATCCGATAGCAATCTCTTTGAGAGGGTCCTCAATTTCCTCCAATAGGTAAGTATCGAACCGCGTTTACTGATTCGCGCTTGTCCCTCCAAATGATGTGCCGGAAAATGCTTCAATTGGCACAAGCTTTCTACCGCTTCACACCATCTGAAAATTTCCCACAATGCGGACGGTTTCCTGGCTCTGGACGTGGTTGTGCCTCCCTTTGATGGCTAACCCTGGAGCCATTTTAAAGCTCTTCGTTACTTACCTTTAGCTCGTCGTCTTTTCTTGACTGATTGACGGTCGCAGTTAGAGCGCAGCGCATGGCCTATGGGCCGTGCTATCAGGGAACAGCGGCAAAATATTAGATGGCTGGATCAATTGAGACAGATTCTTGGACCTGATCGCATACGCGGTCTTATAAAGATTCTTGCCCCTTGGCTGTTCCCGTACTAGCTGTCCCTCCTCGCCATCCAGAGCCATGTCTCTTTCTCTCTCTGATGCTCAACTCCTGGGGAACTGGTTCGAGACGGTGAGCTATGGGATGTATTTCGTGACCTGTGGCTTCTGCGCTCGAACGCTCCTCTGTATCCTCCCGGAGGACCGCTGGCGGAGGCCGAGTGAAATTAGATGGCTCATTCTCAGTGTCGGCATCGCCCTATTGGTGGTGGCGACTTTGGATGTCATCGTAGGTCTCGACCGTCTCGCTGATCTCGATGGCGAGCAGGTACTTCAACTCAGCTCGTCTCCAAGATACCGTCGTGCTAACTCAGCGTTAGGGCGTTTATCGCTGCTCCTGGGCAGTCGGACCAGGTGTCAACTACTGCAACACAATCTGCAGTGCCGACGTTGTCCGAATCCAGCTCCGAGTCAGCCCAACCCATGCGCGATAACTCGGTACTTGATTTTCTCGAAAATTTCGACTTCAACTCGCTCTCGGGCGGTACGAACTCAGGTATTTTACCTTTGCGTCGGAATGTTCGGAGACTTATTATTTTCTGATAGATTTCAACCCCAACTCACTCTCGGGTGGTGTCGAGGGTGCAAGCTTCGGTACTTTTGTTCTTGCACAGGATGTTAGGTGGTTCACCAATTTATTTTGCAGCAGGTTTCAACTTCAACTCAGCTGCACCTTGTCCTCGTCGAATTCAAGAACAACGACCCGAAGAGATTTCGACGCAATCTTCACGTCAGCCCAGAGACATTTGACGAGCTCGTAGAAAAGATTGAAAGCCATCCAGTCTTCTCGAATAATTCATACTGCGAACAGACTCCTGTTTCAGTTCAACTTGCAATCACTCTATTTCGATTTGGCCATGATGGGAACGCTGCCTCGGTCGAAAGCATCGCGCAATGGGCCGGCGTCAGTGCGGGTCTTGTCGTGAAGAGCACACAGCGGGCCATCGTCGCATTTCTTGCTCTTCATGACGAAGTGATATGCTGGCCCACTGAGGCTGCGAAGGAGGAAGCAAATGCATGGGTTGCAGCTGCCTCATGCGAGGATTGGGCTGGGGGTTTCTGTATGGTCGATGGTACACCGGTCCCCCTTTTTGAGGAGCCTGGACATCACGGTGAAGTGTACTCCGATCACAAAAGCAATTATTCCCTCAATATACAGGTGAGTACACTTTCATGCCGTTGCAATGTTTTTCTAATACTTTTCCAGCTCATAACACTGCCCAATCTCCCAGTGATAGACTATGTTATCGGTCACTGTGGAAGTGCACACGATTCGAGTGCCTTCAGTGACTCGTGCACTCACTAAGAGCACTGGAAATTGTTTAAGAAGGATGAGGAATGGACTTTGGCTGATTCGGCATACGGGTTGGATCGGTGGTGTCAAACCCCGTATAAAAAAAACCGTGTCGCTTCAGGCTGACACCAAGACATTTAATTATCACTTGTCGAGGGTAAATATGATTTTTTAAATGCTAGGACCATTCCGGATAATAGATGTCGGATGGAACATGGGAATTGTCCTAGACACCGTCTGTAATCCATTTGAACCCATCAATCCAGTTTTCTCACGGTTCGCCAGAGTCACCAGATTCATGTTTCGCAAATCGCGATGCCACAGTGGTTTCAATTCTCAACACTGAGGAGGACCAGGAGTTTGTACAGCTGCCCCATGCGAGCTGGGCGGGAATATGCACGGTATACATATGCTGCAGACTGATGTATAATGGCGGCTGAGACACCTGTAAGCAACACTTGGCCCCACGTCTGCTCGCATCTGACGAAGTTGCACTTTGACAGCACCCCATTTAGCATGCGACGAGCTTGCATCGCAAGCCGACACACTTACGCACCATCCGACGAATGTCCACATCCGACGAAGTGACGAAGTACGTGAGGGCTCCTCAGACATCAATTCTCCTACCTGTAAATACTCATCCTACACCATCTCTTCAACATGAAGATCACCGCCATCTTTGCCCTCACTGTCGTCTGCGTCACCGCCACGGTGGTCGACCTCGCGCCAGCTACGGCCGACATCACGCCCCTCGAGAAGCGCGACACTGAGATCCTCTATCTCGCTAATTACCTCTCCGCTGTCTCGTGCTGCACCCCCGAGAAGGACTGGTCCGAGATGATCGTGAGTCCGACGCATTCTTCCGAATCAGGGCGGGACGCTGTTGGCCTTTCGACTGACACACCATGCAGTACTCTGCCAACAGTACCGACTCGAATAACCCGCAGCTAACCGGGCTAAGGCTCCGAGCTTTTGTTTTCCGTGTACGGATCCAGGCACAACACACGGAAACGGTTGCAAAATGTTGTGAAACCGTTTAAAACAGTTTATACACGGTATTTCTCAGTGTACGACAGAACCTAGGTGTATGTCTATTATTGAAGTGTATTCCCTCCTTAATTAATCTTAGATTGTGTCGACGCTGTGTCCTTTTGCATTATTTTGCAACGCGGTTTCCATTGAAACCAACCAGGCTTATGGTGATAGCGCGAGGTACAACTTTTCAACGCAAGTGGAACCGTTTATCCGGGTACGTAACCTGTGCCCTCAGGAATAGGACGAGTCCATAGGTATTGAGTTCAAAATTTCAGAAAGGATCGGGTTGTGCGTATACTGCCGAAGACCAGTGAGCGATATGGCGCATCAACCTGCGGGAGTGCACCATCAATCACATCAACATATCCAGAATGGCTTGCAGAATGCATCGCACTAATTGAATGCTTAGCACGTCGGTGTATATGGGAGACATTCTTCAGAATCATTTTTCTTGCCAGGTTTGCTTAGGTTTTGACTGAAAGAAGATCTGTGAGCTGTCTCTTTTGCTCCAACCGTTTAAACCTTGTACAAACGGTTTGTAAATCGTTTGATCCCGCTGGCACAAAAAATGGAAACGGAAACGGTTTAAAAAGGTTGGGGCCTTACCGTCCCGCCGTCCAGCAACCGCTGTCAGGTGACGTCCCCCGGCTCGGGCTACACCTCGTGGGAGGGCAACCAGAAGAGCTGCACATTCTCGACAGGTGCCACGTCCACCGAGGCTATCGATCGCGATGCGCAGAGCCTTGCCGACTTTTCGTACGCTGGGTGTGTTTCTCTCTCTCTTCCACCGGGCGGTAGCTCGTGACCTGGGGCTGACCGATTTGACGACAGCTGGGGCTGGAACGGCAAGACGTGGAACTGCTACAAAGATAACCAACGTTGGATCTTCGACCCCGAACAGCCGGAGGCGATCAATGGTTGCAAGAGTATCTACTACTGCCTGCCGGCCTGAAGGGTGTCGTGCCTCGCGCTGCGCCGAGCGTGTATTCAACATATTCGAGATCACCGATGTCCTTTCCACGATTGCCCCTTGCTTTTTACCTCCACCACGTCGCGTTAGCACTCGTCCTTCTCGCTTGCACTCACCCCTAATACTTCTACAACTCATCGCTCCGGATTCATTGTCTCCTCTTTGTCTCCATTTCTGCTCTATTCCACTTACTATATATTCTGTATGTGTATATGATTCAGTTTTCCCCAGATTTCATTGGGAGCAGTAGACCTTTCAGCACACATCAGGAAAAACGCAAATCAGCAATTCTCCGCCAATTATCAACAGGCCGTAATCTATTATACAAAAGAGGACGGCCTTTGTCTCAAGCTAACTGTCAATCAGACGGCTGTGCTTGATCCCTCCCACGACCTCAGGCTTCCTCTCCTCGCTTCCCACTACCTCACTCCCTCTTCGCTCGCGACGACCGCCCTCTCGATGCGCTGTTTGGCCCATGCACAACTCATTGACAATGTACACCCGTCTACTGCACCCCCCTGGACTCACTGGACAATCTGACAATGTTTGACACCCGCACACCCATTGCACGCCCTCTTTACCTTACCTCGCTGAACAGCGTCTTTATTACCTGTGTACTACGTGTCTTTCTGAGTAGTTGGGTTAGCCCTCATGTCCAGTAAGCTTGCTGTAGTTCACTGTTCACTAATAAATTTATTTTCGTGCTCATGATGGGACTGCGTGATAACTAAAAAAATTGCCGGCCTACCTTTTTCCGTGTACGCGGCCAACACTGTGGTTACTACCTGAGAACCCCAACCTCTCAATCTGCCCAATTCCTCATGCACTTATCGCTCTTAGGCTGGCTTGGTTTGGTACTGCTTCTACTTTTGAAAATGTGCGTCGCTGTGCACTCTAACAATTCTGACTCTAACGGACCATCCAGGGCAACCCCTCCCCCACCCCTTCGTCTTATTTGGCCCAGCGACGTGTACCCGGTGTCCGCCTTGCACGCCGGAACGCAATGTCTCCAATATATGCCAGAACACGCTCTCCTCGCGCTTCAACTCGACGCAACGCATTGCAAGACATGAGCAATCAAGGACCACGGGGGAATTTACCTCCGTCATCGTCGCCTTCCTTGGAAGCGGAGCGTCTGGCCGCACGCAACGCTGACCGCGATCGCCAGCTCGCTCTGCAGGAAACACCAAGTCGGCGGCGGCGACGCGTGCCAAATGAAAACCGCCCTGGATCTCCAACACCCGGCCCTTCCCGACCTCGCGCACAAGCACCTTTGGTGCGCTTTCTTGATCTATATTGGGCCCAGAATTCACAATTTAATAGGGCCTTCAGACACCGCCGCCTACAGGTGGAGCAGCTGCTGCAGCACCTCCAAATGGACGGTCAAATGGCCAGCGTGCACGGCAGCAGAATGCTGCACAGGCTAGACGCGCAAATGAACCCCAAGGTACAGCACAGGGTGCGGCACCAAATGCGCGCGCTGAGGGCCAGCGACGACGGCGAGAGCGAGAGAGGCAACAACGCGAGAATGGACAGCTGCCCACACCACCGGCAACACGGAACCGCCGCAATCGTGCAGCATTAGGTGTGTTTTCACTCTTTCACCATGATTTCTTCTGTTTACAACTGCTTCGACGCTCAGAGAATAGTCCGTTCTTCGATGCATGACGGCCATACACTGAGCCTCAAGCACGCCATGACCTAGGAAGAATGGACATTGCCTGTCAGCACTGCGGCGCGCTCCATTGGAAAGCTGAGAAAACCGTCAACTCTCCCGCCAGGGCCCCAGAATTCGGCATGTGCTGTAATCATGGCAAAGTCGTACTGCCCGATCTGCAGCAGGCTCCGGTGGCACTGGAACAACTGTATACCGGTGACGACACTCAAGCCAGGGAGTTTCGGAAGAACATTGCGCAGTACAACACCGCTCTTTCGTTTACATCCCTCGGCGTGAACGAGGACCGTTCCATCAACAACGGGGGTGGCCCTCCGGTGTTTCGCATTCGCGGGGAGTTGTGTCACAAGGCTGGTGCACTGATTCCCTCTCCAGATCAGAACCCTACGTATGCGCAGCTGTATATATACGAGCCTCATGCTGCTCTTGAACATCGAATGCGTAATAATTCGAATTTACGGCGAGATACGATGGAGATTCTGCAGCAGGTCATGCGGGATAATCACCAGTATGCACTGCTCTTTTTGCATGCGCACGAGGTTCTGGCCCAGCTCGGAGATGATGCGGAGGACATCTCGGTGCGCCTGCGCGTTGCTCCTGGGGTTCACGCGCGTAGAGGCAACCTCCCTACTGCGGACGAGGTTGCTGTTATCTTGCCTGAGCAACCTGGCACAGAGCCCCGCGACATCATCCTTTGCCGGCGTAATGGGCCGCTGGTGAAAATCAGTGACCTTCATCCTGCTTACAGCCCCTTATATTATGTCTTGCTTTTCCCGTACGGCGAGCCTGGCTGGCACCCAGACCTCAGGCTCAATGAGCCGGAGAAGGAGTACCCTGGACGCCTCACGCAAACACGCTTTGTTGCGTACCGCCTTCACCAACGCCGCAATGAAGCAAAAACAATTCTCCGAGGTGGTCGACTGCTTCAGCGGTATATGGTGGATATGTGGGCAACTGCAGACCAGAACCGTCTCAACTTTCTTCGCCAAAATCAGCCGATGCTGCGTGCCGAACTGTACAGCGGCCTCGAAGACGCTATTCATGCCGATGACGACAACATCGATCTCAATACCCTCGGACAGCGTATCGTTCTCCCGTCCAGTTACATTGGTGGTCCAAGACACATGGGACAACGCTTCCAAGACTCAATGGCTATTGCTCGGTATTACAAGAGCGTGGACATCTTCATGACCGTCACAACAAACCCGGATTGGCCCGAAATCGTGCGCGAGTTACTTCCGGGCCAACTTCCATCTGACCGCCCTGACCTAGTTGCTCGCGTGTTCCATCTGAAGAAGACTACCATTATGGAGGACATCTATAAGAACGGTGTTTTTGGCCATGCCGTGGCATATGTGTACACCATCGAGTTCCAGAAGCGCGGCCTTCCGCACATTCATATTCTTATATTTCTTCTACACGGACAGAAGCTACTTACGCCAGAAGACATCGATTCGGCCATCTGGGCTCGATGGCCCGACCCCCGACACCCAACCTCTGCTATTTGCGACAGTGAAGAAGTGCATGGTGCACGGTCCCTGCGGGCCTGCGAACAGGCGTTCTCCGTGCATGGAGGGTGACCGCTGCACAAAGCGCTTCCCCAAGCCCTTTACGGAGCAAACAACAATGGACGATGACGGCTACCGAAAATATTACCGCCCCAATGACGGCCGCGCCTACGACGTTAATGGTTTCATGGTCGACAACTCCTGGATTGTGCCATACAACCCGTACTTCTCGGCAAAATACAACTGTCATATCAACGTCGAGTGCGCGGTCTCACTTGGATCATTCAAATATGTGTGCAAGTACATTCAGAAAGGTGGTGATGTAGCAGGTCTCGAGGTCCACAACAAGCGCGATGAGATTACGCGCTGGATCGAGGGTAGATGTATCTCTGCAGCTGAGGCTGCCTGGCGCACTCTTCATTTTGAGATGCATGATCAAGAGCCCACCATCGTTCGACTTCAGGTACAGCTCCCCTTTCTTCTGCTGTGGATTCACTTATAAGTATTGAGTGCAGGTCCATCTTCCTGGCCAACATTTGGTCACATTTAACCCCGGTGAAGATCCCCAGGAGGTCCTGCAACGCGCTGGCAATGAACAGACCCGTTTAACTGCCTTTTTCGACGCCAACGCAGACGACGGGAACACTGGAATTCTTGCGCGGGAATACACTTACCAGGAGTTTCCGCAGAAATTCACTTGGAAGAATGACCAGAAGAGGTGGGCTGTGCGTCAAAAAGGGTTTGCACTTGGCCGCATGTACTTTGTTCCTCCTACGGCCGGCGAGCGCTTCTACCTGCGAACTCTTCTGACAGTCGTAAAAGGTCCAAAATCCTTCGCTGATTTGCGCACTTACAATGGTGTTGTGCACCCGACATTCCTTGAAGCATGCCTGGCCCGCGGATTATTGGAAGACGATGGAGAATGGCGGCAATGCCTTGAGGAGGCGTGTGAAATGCAAACAGGAAGCCGTCTTCGCCAGCTGTTTACTACACTGCTCCTCTTCTGCGAGCCATCCCGTCCAGCGATTTTGTGGCAGCAGTTCCGTCCCCAAATCTGCGACGATCTAGCCCATCGACTTCGGACAATGGGCCACAATGATCCGTCCAACGATGATGTCTACGACTACGGCCTCTTCCTGATCGACAAACTCTTGAGGGAGTCCAATCGTGCTCTCAAGGACTGGCCGACGATGCCTCTCCCGCAGAAAGATTGGGACGTGGTGGTAAACCCTCTCATTGCAGAGCAGCTCAACTACAGCCGTGATTTGGAGCGTGAGCGAGCGGAGCGCAATACAGCTTTGCTGAATGAGGAGCAGCGGCTCGCTTTTGACAAGATTATAGACTCAGTCGAACAGCGCAGCGGCAAAGTCTACTTTCTCAATGGCCCCGGTGGAACTGGGAAAACATTTGTATACAAGACGGTCTGTCATCGTCTTCGCAGCGAAGATAATATCGTCCTTTGTGTGGCGTCTTCGGGTATAGCTGCCTTGCTGATGCCTGGAGGCCGCACCGCCCATTCTGTGTTCAAAATCCCAATCGACGGCCTCAATGCAGAGTCATTTTGCAATATTCCCAAAAACAGTCAGCAAGCTGATCTGCTGCGGCGCACTCTCCTTATTATTTGGGATGAGATCGGCATGCAGCATAGACATGCGATCGAGGCTTTAGATCGGACTTTGCGGGATCTTCTCGATGATCCAAGGCCGTTTGGAGGTATCACCGTCGTGCTCGGAGGGGACTTCCAACAAATACTTCCTGTCGTCCCAAAAGGCACCCGAGAAGACATTGTCGGCGCCTCCATTCGTCGCTCGCCACTCTGGCATCACGTGGAACCCCTCCATCTTCACAGGAATATGCGTCTCACAGCGGGTGGACAGGATGAACGGGACTTTGCGGCCTGGCTGCTTGATGTCGGGCATGGGCGAGATGTTGCTGTTGACAGCACCATTCCGTTGCGCGAAGGAATGAATTGCGACAATCCAGCCGCTTTGATTGGCTTTGTGTATCCAGGCATCAACACCACTCCTCCTCCTCCTCCCGACTTCTTCCTTAACCGCATGATTCTTGCTCCTAGGAACGTCGACGTCTCCGAGATCAATAACACTGTCTTAGGATCGCTCTCCGGAGAAGCACGCACATATTTTAGTGCCGACAAAATCATCGAAGAAGCTGGGGCAGACTGTCCTGGCGATGAAACTATCATTCCTGTTGAATTCTTGCGCACCCTGAACTCTGGCAGCTTACCTCCTGGCGAGCTCATTCTTAAAATTGGCTGCCCACTCATTTTGCTGCGCAACCTTGCTCCTGGACGCGGGCTTTGCAATGGGAGCAGAATGATTCTGCTCCGTATGTCTGAGCGGGTCCTTGAGTGCAGCCTCATGGGTGGTGATCACGATGGTGAAACCATACTCATCCCTCGAATCTCCTTAACTCCATCCAATACCACCGACTTTACCTTTAAATTCAGTCGCCGACAATTCCCTGTGCGTCTTGCATTTGCTCTCACAATCAACAAGTCACAGGGACAATCCGTCAAATTTGTTGGCCTGGATCTCCGGGTTCCTGTCTTCTCACATGGGCAGCTGTATGTCGCCTTATCGAGGGCTACATCAGGGCAGCGGGTAAAGATTTTATTGCCAGAAACCGCTACTGAACTTCAAACTACAAATGTTGTTTACCCTGAAGTCCTTTTGGACTAGCATTCTTCCTGTATTTTTTCTTCAAAATATCTCAAATAGTTTTGCTGCATTTGCGGTTCCGATTTTTTCCGACACATAAGTGATCAAACAGCTTCAAAATTTTTGAATCGCAACATGTGAGAGTCTCCATTGAAAGCCAAAAATCAGCAATGTTCAACGGCATTCAGATGGTTTAACAGCAAATTTTCAGAATATTTATGAGGAAGCCCCGTTGGCCAAAAAATCAACATTTATATTCAAGCCGCCCTTGGCACATCACCCTCCAAAAATAACAAAACCAAACTTCGCGTCTTTCTCTCCAATACTTGGATTCTGCCGTCGGACTCTTTCGCCAAGGAAATTTATTACATGAAACCACTCTATGGAACATCTCAGAGATCCTCTTGCCCGGCCTGTGCGAGTGCGCTGATTGTTGTCAATGTCTGCCTTTCCGAAATGGTGTTGATGCGCAGGGCTTGCACAGGGTTGATGAGAAGAGACAGCTTCCGAAAGCTTATATCCTGATGCCTCCCACAATCGGTGTGTGTGTAACATTGCGCAAAGCTCGAGGAGGTATTAAACTGAGGGGAAAAGAGCAAAAAATCCTTTTGAAGGCCGAAATAGAGGTTACCGTAATTTGAAGATTGGGGAGACCAACTTGAAGGTGTGTCTACGGCCATGGACAAACCTAGGCGAAGTCGTGACGTAGCTGAACGTAGCCGATGTCCCCTTGCCTACGGCGATCGAAGCACTTTGACCATGTAGCCAAACGTAGACGAACATGGTATATATTTGTGGCCGATTTGAGACCAGGTTTTTTACTCCTCCACTTCTCCGTCAATAATTTATCCAAAAAATGAACGCCAACAACTCCTCTGTCATTCTCTCGGGCATAACCATCCTGGAAAGCCCTCAGGCCATCTCCTCTCGCGTCCTGGCTTTTACTGCCACCATCTACATCGGCAATTCTGGCATGGAGGATATTCAAGGCTCCCTCCGTTACTTCAGACCTGACACCGATGTCTTGCCCTCTCCCGAAGAGGACAAGGAATACGTCCGAAAGAATTATCCTGCTGTCGGATTGTACCATGTGAAGTTCACAGGTAAACATGATTGAGTTTCTCTAATGTGTACCACTGATTCATACCAATGGCAGCTGCTAGGAAGGAGGCAGGTATTGAGGTCTACACCTCTGACGTAGCTGAGCAGGCCAAGTTCCTCTTTGTTGGCGACATCAAAGAAGTGAGTCAGTTTTTCCGCCATTTCAATGAGCTCAACCTCATCTTTCAGCTCCGCCTCCTCGAAGCGTTGGACCTGGAGGCTCCTGAGCCTTCATGGACCATTAACCCATGCCACCGGCTCTCTGTTTATGTCTGCTGCGCAGTGGCAACGAGCGACCAAGCTACTGCCACCTTCACTGCTGCACCAGAGCAGTTCACTGCCGCCTTTGCCGATGCGAAGCGGGCTGCAGAGGCAGCCCATACCATACCGCTCAAATCCCTCTTCCCTCTGATTGCCTGCATCCCGGATTCGCACCGCTTCAAGGACGGGAAAAAGAAGCCCACCCCCTACGCTAACAGGTATTGCGGCTTTTCTGGCTACCTCGCCGGTGTGCGTGGCGCTCTTGAGGGCGAGAAAATGGTCGATCGTTTCTACATCGAGGTCGACACGATTGC
The DNA here is from genome assembly GCA_029378395.1 of Mycena leptocephala. Taxonomy (NCBI): domain Eukaryota; kingdom Fungi; phylum Basidiomycota; class Agaricomycetes; order Agaricales; family Mycenaceae; genus Mycena; species Mycena leptocephala. The sequence goes on from JARJLF010000080.1 coordinate 216,339, forward strand.
CTTTCTGGGCAACATTGTTGCTGCTGCGCCGTTTGCGAAGTCCACCCCAGTTCAGTCCACGTCGCAGGCCAGTGGTAGTAAGCTCTTGCTTGATTCTCTTTACACTCGAGCAACCACTGATCAATTTTAGGTTCGACGAAGAAGCCTCGCTGGAGCTATCCCACCAAGGCAAGTCTGGGCAAGCGTAAAGACAACAACGATGGTGCACCCAGCAGCAGCCCTTCCCCTGCCACTGGCATCTAAATTTGACTCCTTGATCATCTTTACAACGGACTTTCTTGATACCGACCCTCTTTTGCCCTCTTTATAATTCTTACATTCCTTAGTAAATTTCGACCTCCATTTAATTTTCAATGCTTTGTTTGACTTGGTACAATTTGAATGCCATCGGCGTTAACGATCTAACTCAGTGACCATGCTTCCGTGCGGAGCACGGGTTAATGCTAGTAATCACCAATAATGAGGCATTCCGACATAATCCGCAAATACTCTTCGGTATTTATTGGTACTACATTCCGTTCCTCAACCGCAGCCCGTCGCCACGATCAAGACATCCTCAACATTTCATCTTCAAGCTATTCAAGATGTCGTAGCTCTACTCTACCCTCAATTTCCTGGCTCTTGTCGCTCGCCCCACTGAAAAGTCAATTTTCCCTTATCGCAGCGGGAGCGCAGCAGGGACAATTAAAACTGGCCCTTCGCTCAGCTCCATTTCAAATTCGCGTTAAAAACATGTTTACACACTGGAATAATAAACGGCACCCTACGCCAAACCGTCGCCGTCACAGAAGATCCTTGCAACGAACTGCAACCGCTTGGACACCTTGGGAAAGAATCAGTTGCGCCTATGTTGCTAGTTTGGTACCTATATTTTCTCACAATAAAGTGCACGAAGGAAAAGGTTCACAGCAGAGACACATACCCGAGAATTACCGAACGGCCAGTATTGTTCGACGTAGGCCGGCGGTGCGAAGCGCGCTGTGTGGGGGCCACAACTCGTCAATGCAGTGCAGTGGTACTCAGTAACGTGCCGTAGTCCAGCGCAGCGACAAGCAATAGGGACGAGGCTTGAGCCGTTGAGCCGGGACCTCGGTCGAGCTCATATTGAGACAGCTGTCGGTGCAAGAGCAGTGGCAGAAATAATGCTCATTCCCAGCGGTTCAAGATACTGATCATTATTTACCATTGAGAGAGCTGTCAGACCGCCAGGAATAAGGATAGGTGCCCGCAGTTGACTTGGGTACTAAATCTCGGGTGATCAGGAATTCAATATCGAGACCCGCTGGTGAAAGGGCCGCAGGAGAAATAATACCGACAAGTGCAAGCGTCGTTGTGAACGGTGATGTGGCAGTGGTCCTTTCTGAACATTCGGGGGAGGCATGCGTTGGTGGACGACAGCTTGCCGGAATATCCGTCATAGGTTATGTATTGTGGGCAGATGTCGTCGGTCACGGTGTCTTCGTTTGAGCAGAGTGATTAAAAACTGTAATCGACAACGAACAATTACCAAGGGTTTTGAAATAATACAGGACAATAACAGGAATTTTGATCAGTGTACGGTCTAAAGTATACCACCTACGTTTCAGGGATAGTCCGGCAGAGTATCATCGACAAGCGGGTGTTCCCTCGTATGTTGATGAACGACCACTGTGCACAGACGTCTTTCAAACAACGACAGGTTCCGAATACAAGATGGTGCTCACCCGAGTCGACAACATTGGCACCCCGTCGGAAGTAACTCACGTCGATGAAATTCGTCTCAGTCCAAAACCGGCGTAGTCCCGCGTCCTCCAACGTCGTCCACCACTTGTCAAAGGCTCCAACCGTGGCGACGCCTGTCGTAATCAGTTGTCTCAGTCAATTTTCGGCGGTGAGAAAACAAAGGAAGGAGGAAGGAGGACGCACGATCCGGCTCGTAATTGAGATGAATCTCAATCTGCATTTGCCCGAACGGAAGGGGCTTGCCCTTGAATGACTCGATGATCGCAGTGAGCGCGGAGAATTCCCAGCCTTCGATGTCGATCTACAGGCACGCCGCGCGCTCAGAAAAAGATTACGATAGGAGTAGAAATAGAAAGGGTACCTTCCAGATATCTATGAACTCATGCCCAAGCTCCCGCATAATTCCCGGCAAGGAATACTCCTTCGGATCCGCATCGTGCCGATCCACCGCACCGATCTTGTACGGATAAAAATGGGCGCGCGCGTTGACTTTGTTGTCTCCGCACAGCTCTGGCCCCTATTCCGAGACGGAGAAGTCGAACCCTGAATCAAGCGTCGTTCACGCGCTGGGCTCGAAGGGAAAGTATGAGACGAGAAGGGCAGAACGTATCGTAGACCTGGCAATCCTGCGACTGTGTCAATACTTCCTGCTCGAAGCTGGACTTGGTCTCCACGCCCATTGAGTAGACCACGCAGTTCGGATGCTGGGTCGCGCGCTCGAGACTGCAGACGTATTTGCCTATAATATAATTCACGGAGGGACGAGGTCAGGTCAGAGGCCAGAGTCGTCATCAGGTATCGGTTGGATTCCAACCACCGCCATCCCCCATAGTTCCTAAATGCGACGCGTCAGACTGAGCGTGGACCCAAACGACAGAATTGCGCACCGACACGATACACCGGGATCGGGCACGAGAACGCGGGGGAAAACAGATCCCAGATCGAGTACGACGTAGTGTGGGGTTCTGGGATTCTGTACATGTGCGAGCCGCAATTCAATCCCCGCTCATTGTCATACACTGGAGTGAAAACGCACGCAAGCGCATTAATTAATATTGGGTCCGCCGATCTTCTCTATGGCCACTTTCCGCTCCCGCACGACGGCCTGATATCGTGCGCAGCTCGTTGCCAGCCAAGGTCAGATTCAGCCGACTCTGCGCTGGCGGAGGCGACACCGCGTGTGAGGTGTCGTGGGATTCAGGCGCGGAGGAGTCGAATGGTTTGGGACATTGGAATGGGTTCGACGCGGCGTACCATTGGGCGATGTAGTATAGACCGACGAGACAGAGCAGAACGAACGGGAGAGCAAAGAGACTAGAACGTGGCCTCGGAGGAAAAGAAGTCGTACGGCGGATAAAAACCCACGTCATAAGCTTTGCATAAGCTTTGCATTGACGTTTATTCGAACTAGTCGTTCGTCCGTCGGCCCGCCGCCTGGGTGAAACTCACTGTCGAATTTATTTATTTATTTATTTATGTATTTTTTTTGGAGCGTTTGAAATAATGAGTCTCAGTCTGCAGAAGCACTCCAAGGTCATCCGCTATTGTTGCTGGTGGTGGGCCAGATCTTGCCAGGGAGTTTTGCTCAGGAGGAAATGCCGTTACGCACGAATTTTAAACCAGTGTGGGACTCCGACGTGACAGAAAAATTATCCTATCCCATGTCTGTCACCAATGGGTCGTATACCCACTAAAACCTCCTCGTGGATCCAATCATCTGGCAGAGACTTTTCATCCAAGAGAATACCACTCCACGTGTTCAGCACAAGTTGTTTTTTAAGTGCGAGCGGTCCAAATCTAAGCTTATCTGTCAGAAGCCGATCACGGGTTAATATTGCATTGACTGCTTTCAACCATCTATTGTGAATTACTGTTGTAGTCTGTGTCCTCCCTGGGTTTTCTATCACCCGTGCGTGGCAGAGGTTCCATATGGTATGCCACGCCACCGACACAAGGATTGCGAAGAGCCGTCCTTTTTCTGTGAGGACTACACCTTTGTCTGATTTGAATCTGACGAAGTTAGAACCCAATATCAAGCCCCAGTTTAATGTAGGCCATTGTTGATATTTCCTCGACCATAGTTGCTGTGTCAGATTCCAAATTAATATTTGGCCAGGTGCCTCGCAGTCCAATGCAATGTGTTCGAGGGTTTCCGGAACCTGACAAGTATGACATTGTCCCCATATGCTTAAAGCATCAATGTGAAACCAGAAGTCTCCAACTCTGAAGGTATTATGTATGCACTTCCAAAAAAATTCCCGGGTCAAACGTTGCAAGGTTACTGACCAGACTGACTTCCAAATCATTTCATCTGATGGTGTGTATCCAGAAATCTCTTCTACAGAACACCGTATACGATCTGAATTCACAAAAGTAAATTTTCGTTGGGGTCTCGGGTGAAGTTTCCGTATAATCCTGGTGAATATTCTCTGGGACCCATTTGCCAGAAGGATTCCTGGGCACTCGAACATAAGGTCAATATCTGTGTCGATCGTGACAATCTGAATCTCAGCCTGGGTAGATGATCTAGCTCGGTTGTCTGTCACTCGTTTAAACTGGACTCGGGCAACTCTCTCATTTAGACTTGCAATTACCGCCTTTAAAAGCTTGAATTTCGGATCCAAAAAATTGTTTTCAAATTTCTTCTTTTCCTTCACTAAGACTCTTGCGAGGAAGTCAGAGGAGGAGCAGATTAGGAGTGGTGTATTTTTTGTCGTAGTATACAAGACATGAAGCAGACCACCCAGCTGTGCCGAAGAGAAGTTCATTGAGATTTCTGCCTGGTCAAAAGTCATGGAAAGAATTTCCGTGTTCTCAGAATTTTCAGTAACACTCGTGATCGTGACTTTAATAAGTGGTTTGAACTCGCCTGGTTTGAGGATGTGAGCATGTAAGAATACCGTAAGAAGAGTAGGTGGAGGCCCAGGTAATTTAGTTCTCCTTGTCGGGATTTCATTCATTGATTCCTCAAATGCGAAAATGCGGAAGCCATCATTCATTTTGGCCAAGCTGAAATTCGGATCAAATGTGGTGATCGTTTCGAGTTGTAACGGTCTTGAATTTAACTCTACTTCATCAGCTGTAAGAGCCAGCTTGTCTTCCAAGTCTGTGTTATTGATTGTGGGGTTCCATTTTGGTAAAATACTATCTATCAACATTTTCGCCGTTTCAATGCACTTTCCAGGATGTTTACAGTTGAGAGACACCCTGTCGTGTTGGCAGAGATGACAACCACAATTTTTACGTCCAATTCCGGAAGGATTAACCTGATGTGGTTTCCTGAAGATCGTTGTTTTTCGATTTGCAATTCTAAGAGTGTCTTGGACAAGTCGGGCTTGATGGTCAAGTCTCAGACAAGTAGCTGCATCTCGTTGGCAAGCTCTTCTGTATTGATCCTTCTGCATTCCCGGATGTTTCCAGATAGGCATTTGTACTTTTATGTCCATGGGATACGATAACCCTATGAACTTTAGGTGGTATTTTCGGGCGGTGAGTATCATACGCTTTATATCATTCGGTAGGGGAGTTCTGGAGGAAATTGGGATATCTATGTCTTGCAAGAAAACATTCAAGATTTGACTCACTGTCGCATTAATGGCTATTAGTCTTACGGTGCAGGAGCAAAGGGGAGGACCTTGATCGTTACTCAGAGAAGAAGATTGCCGATTGGCTCAAGATCTGATCCCCGCTGCTTGCAATTCTTGACGACCACGTCCTTGACCACGTCCGGCTGCGATCCGTCGCTCCCTCACTGACCTCTGCTCTACGTCCATCCGCAACGCGCCTGTTAACCAAAGATGCATTATCCACCGACTCTTGGGCCTAACCTCGAATTTTGGCGGGCTTTCGGTGTGCGGTGCTTCCGAGTGTGATACATCTGCCAATTCTAAGCTAATCGACTCCGCTCCGCTCGTCAAGTAACAAACCAATAGCTCACGCATTCAATCCCAGGCGTAATTGGGTGGTCTGAGGGTGGAGTTTACACGTTCGTCACGGTGTATTTCTCGTATCCTGGTAGCGTGGCGATCTAGAAGAATCGCTCCTGCTAACTAATCCCCTCTTTTTTTCAGGCAAAGAATCGAAAAAAAGTTGAAACCCTTCGCGTGTGCGGCGGTCCCCTATGTCCCACGAAATATATGTTTGTATTTCCCAATGATTCCTGCAATATCTCACTCGGAATGCTGCCGTTCAGCTCTCCTGGAAGGTGAAGTTCAAAGAACCGTCAAAACGCCCGCCTCTTGCGAGATTCCGCACAGACAGTCCTTTTCTCAGCAAGCCCACGAATTCCCGCACACATTTACCACCTTCCACCGTGGCACCTTCCACGATGACGGTGAGCTGGTGTCTAGTTCCCCAGTACTCACGCCCTCCCTAATACAGCACAGGGCTTCTCGCTGTACACCATCGTGCGTCACAACACGCAGAAAAAACCTGGGTCTAATGAAGTGTATTACAGGCAGACGACGAAGTTCTCCTGCAGACCATCCACCCAGCGAACATCGCCTGTGGGTTCCACGCGAGCGACTTCCCCGTAGTGAACGAAACCGTGACGCTCGCGAAGCAGCACGGCGTCGGCGCGCACCCGTCGCTCCCAGACCGCCAAGGTTTGGGCGCCGCGAGATTGCCATGAAGCCCGTGTGTCCCGTTATCCGTTATCCGCGCTGCCTCCTGAATACCCGACGTAAATCCATTTCCAGGACGAGCTCCTCTCATGCCTCGTGTACCAAACCGGCGCACTCGCGGGCTTCCTAGAGCTGCATGGGCGATATTTATCTCCGCTCACGCTCATGATACTGGTCCACCAGTGAAACCGCATATAAGCGCAGTGCCTTCATGGGTGGAACCAATTATGAGGCTGCGGTCTACGGATAAATCGCGCGCTCGCTCCCCCTTGCGCGCGCCGTCTAGCCGCAGCGCAGGCATTCTCAACTCCTGATCATCAAGTCGCATTCATTGGTTTGGCGGGGTCAGCGCATCAGGCGGCGTGCGAGGAGGCGGGGGTGAGATTCATCCCTGGTAAGTCATGTACCAGTCACGGTACTACTCGTGTGACGCTGCGTGTCTTCCATTTCGTTCCAGTGCTCGGGCTGACAACACAGTTCGTGGATTTGGACTACGATGCGGATGGGAGACTGTCCATGGCCAAGTGCGTGCGCATACATTCTCACTTTATAATTCACTCTGATATCTGGAATCTATTCGTTCAGGGCGCATGAGCGGGTCTCGAAGGATATGGTCCGCGCAACGGTATGTGGACCCATTCCTCTGCAGCAACTCATTGATCGTGTGGTAACTTAAATCGCCACTCTCCTCGAAGACCATAAACTCACCACCACCGAGCTGGAGGGTTCCTCCCGCCTGGTGATAACCTCAGGCTCACGGAAGTCTCGATCTGCTGCCACTCCGATACGCCGGTATGTTGTTCCTGATAGCAGCCCGGATTCTTTCTCCGGCTAATAAGGAACAAAGGGAGCCATGGAAATCGCGCGGCTGGTCAAGTCGTTGACGAAAGTAACCCGCGCGCGGGCTATGCTTGAGTTGTACTGGACCGCATTGCATGCGTACTTCCATTAAAACGATGCTATTCTCATGCGCACGAACCGCCTAAAGCAAGTCTTCTCGTATCTGCTTTCTTATTTTGAACTTTGCTCTCGAATCCTGTTAACCATTTTAATTTATTTATGTCGCTGCGGCGTCCATTCTTCTTATCTTGCCGCGAGTCAGATGGTTGAGGTTCCATTCATAATTCTTGATTTCCTTCTACGGTGTCACACACATATCCCACTCTCAATCAGCATCCACCATGCACAAACTCCTCGTCGGCAACCGCGGCGAAATTCATCCGCACAGCCAAGGTCGAAGGCATCCTGACCGTTGCGATCTACACCTCCTCCGACGCGCTCTCCCGCACGTCACCTTCACCGACGAGGCGCCCTTCCTCGCACCGCAATCCGCCACGGAATCGAGTCTACTGCTACCTTTCCGCCGCGCGCATCCTCGTTCTCTGCCGTGTGCACCAGGCTACCCTCCTCCACGGAGGGTATGGATTCTTGTCCGAGAACGCTGCCTTCTCTCAGGCGGTCATCGACGTGGGCATCACCTGGCTCGGCCCCACCCCCAGCGTTATGAAGACCATGGGGCTGAAGCATCTCGCGCGCGCGGGCGCGATGGAGTCGGACGTCATCTGTGTGCCGGGTTCAACGGGACTCGTCTTGGACGAGGCGGCGGCGCTGGAGGTTGCGTCGCGGATTGGGTATCCGGCTATGCTGAAGGCGAGCGCGGCGGGCTGGGGAATGGGGAATGGGGATGGTATTTGTGAGGATGAGAGTGCGCTTTGGGATGCGTTTGCGGGGGTTGCGAAGCGCGCTGAGGTACGTTTGCGCACGTTGGACTGAATTGGCGGTAGGAGGTTGCTAACGGTGGTTATGATTAATTAGATTCTGTTCAATTACGGTGGCGTATTTTTGGAGCGCTAATTTCCTTCTGCCAGGCACATTGAAATTTGGGTGCGTGTTTCGGGCTGCTCCGAAGTCTACTTGGGGTGTGACGTATTGCCCAGATTTTCGGGAGTGGGAAGGTAGATAGTGTGCATGGGCGAACGAGAATGTAGCAGCATCCCGAGCAGCACCAGAACATATCGAGGAGACAGCTAGTCCGTTCTTAGCTGGGGGTCCAGGTAATCTTATTCATTCTCAAGTGTCCTGCATTTCATTAACTCTGCAGATATGCAGAATTGAGGGCGAGGATGTGCGCAACCGCAATTCGGTTGAGTGCGTCTGTGAAGTACAGTTCGGCAGGTACATTTCTTTCGTTAACTTCCCAATGGAACAGTTAGTCTGTTTAGGACGGTCGAATTCCTGGCTGATAATCACACCGGGGACTTCTTTTTCCTCAAGATGAACACCCGGACACAGGTACGCTCCAAATTCTAAGATAATCTCGCAGTCAGAAGTCATTACTGCGATTGTGGATGTACAGAAGTACATCCCCGGGTCCATGGATGACATGACATTCCCCGGTAGACGCCACACTTTCCCGATTGTGTTGGATGATCAGTGGTCGTGTGAAGCTCTGACGCGGTACATGAGCTCCACCTGTTTATCTTCCCAGCAACGTTGACTATTAGTATTTGGCACGGAATAATGCATTCGACACTGCAGAAGAAGTGTTGGCAAGCTCGTTGCCTCTGACTGAGTTAGCTTTCCGCCTCATTTATTCGCCGGCTCATGCTCCATGTACACAGCTTGTCTTTGGCGTTGGCTTTTGTCTCGCATGCCCATTTCTCATCCCTGTGAGCCGCTTGCGAATCTGTCTCGATTAAGTATTGAAATCTACGCAGATCGATCCTAGATGCAGGCTCTTTGCTCAAGTCCGGGTGATTGATTTCGGGTAGGGAGCGGTTAGTATCGCAGGCGTTGTGGCTGCCATATATCCAATTGTAAGCCCGGGTGGTTATATGTACGGTCGATCCCTGCCTGCGTGGCAATTTCTGTCGAATATCGTTGGATCCGGTCGCGTGAACTTTGACAGGTCCTTTTGAGCCCGTCACCGAATCAGAGTATCTCCAGGTCAGGTGTTTGGTTCATCGTTGTGCGCTGGAACCAGATCGAAAAAGAATTTGATGCCGGACTGTATGTTTTCAAGTTCATTGACCTGGACAATATTGACATTACCAGATTGAAAAGACCACCTTTTGCATGGTAGAAACCTTAGCCTCAGCGCATCAATCGCGGAGGAAGTGGTCATATTTGAGGTGAAACAAAAGCAAGCTGTTCAACAACAGGAAGAAATGTGCGTGTTCAGGATGCCGCCGTTCGCGACTAGTTGATTAAATCCAATGAACTCGCGGATACAATGCTAGGAAGAATTATCAGCACGAAAGCGACAACGGGGTCAAGGAACCTGTCGGCGTACTGCGCTTCCCAATTGTGCATGTTAGGCTGCGAAGGCGTGCGCTCAGATACTACGGATCCGATAAACCCGTCTCGCCGGGGGCATTCTTCGAAGAGAACCTCGGAGCCGATATCGGGCTAATGCTGCTATGAGCATGGGACACGATTGGGGATTAGGGATGGCGTACGATGGATTCGAAACACGTCTCGTAAGTGTCAGTAGGGTCGTTGTTCAAAAACACGAACACGCAGGTGTTGTTGAAGAGCGAAACAACTAATCCGGAGCGGGGAGGGATGGTGACTGTCATGCCGCGACTGAAGCCTAGAGACATTCAAATTCAATCTGAAGGGCTACTACGTAAGAGCGTGGCGCGGCACTCACTGTCTATTACCTCAGCGTCAAGGAGATCACAATCTCCGATTTTTGGAACATCGTCTGGTCCCTGGTCGCAGTTGAATATGGCTGATGGAAGATATCAACGAAGAAAAGTTGAACGGGTCAACAGAACTTCTGAAAAACATACCACCATCATTGAAAATCCCGCTTTCCATTTCGCCGCACAGCTCAATGGGGGTCTGACTCTGGCGCTTCGTGGCCATCGCCCAGCGCCCGACTCCGTCGAGTATGCCACGTTTTGGGAGTGCAGCCGACGCTTCACGACTAGGGCACGTAAAGTTGGTCACCGTCAAATTCGCGAAGCCGCCCACAATGAGGTCAGGCACTTGGAATATCGACTGCAAGACGATGGTAGCGGTTTCGTCTGGGAGGCAGCCGGGGACATTCACTGCGTTCAGACCCCCTGTAGGCACAGGTCTGCCAGATCCTGATAGGCAGATGCGTAGGCAGATCAGTGTGCCGACCCTTGCCAATCCATCTGCCGATCCCTGCCGAGGTTGGTCTAGGTATTCTGACCAGATTAGGCGCACATAGACTCCCATGGGCCGATGTGCCTAGCTGGGTAAATTCAATAACCAGCATGGTTCGTCCTCGTTCTCAATCCAAACACCAGTTTTAATCCATTCTCACACATACACAAAAGAGAAGACCACAGCCACGGGTTGGACAGATTGAAAGAAATGCTTGATTGCCGAATGATTATCGCGGACATCAATGAAAGATATGCCAAGATTATGTGCCAGGAGAGTTGCAGGAGGTAGAAACAGTAATTACCAATACAATTAAGGTGAATTGGCAGCCTAATTTAGACCGCCACCAACCTGGACCCAGGTCGACCAGGGTCGGCCATGATAGGCACACCACCATCGGCGAAGATCTGCCAAGGTGGGCAGGCTTTGCCTCGGTAGGGATGGTAGACCAAAGTTGGCCATGCTATTAAGTGACCAACGTCGCTGGGTGGACATCATAGGCGGAGATCGGTGAAGGTGGCATCTGTGCTTGGGGGGCTGATGCGTGATTGCTGAGTGCGACTGCTATTTGCGCCGTCAGGAGACGAATGCGAATGCGAGGGGTGAAGTGAGCTCATGGTTGAACGTTGACTCAGAAGTGAGGGAACGGGATTTAAGGTGCTGGGGTGCCGAGGTTTATAGGCGGGCGAGCGTATATGGATACTGTCCATCTGTCAATACAGAAATTAATAGCCGTGTCAATGTCCAACTGTCACTGCGGCACTATTTGGCAGGATTCGAATTTAGACATGTTTTATCTTGCTTGTTCCTAATTGGTGGGAAGATTAAAGATTGTTATTCATTATGGGCGCCCGACTCCAATGGATACACACTTGTGCACTATACCGAGATAACGAACCTCATTGCGATGGAGAACATTATCCAAGTCAAATGCACAATTGGGGGTAACAGTGGTGTTACCGACCCGTGGCGAACAAATGTTAAAGGAAAGAAAACTGCAGATGAGTGTCAATATAATTCGAGGAGGTTTCGCGATTTTGGCGGACCATTGGACTGTACTGGAGCAGGAGATATATAATGATTTAGGTTCTGTCTGCTTTCTGGTGGACTCAATCGAAGTCCACCCAAGTTGCAATTGTCGAGCGACTCGTAGGTTCTGGAGGATTATTACCATTTGACGATTTAGACAATCCCCGGAAAGAATGGAGTACAGAAATGTAATACATTGTTACCTGGGAATCCAAGAGGAGGAAGACAGACGAGTCGAAAGGCACGCGAGTTCCTCTAGAGATAGCTACCAAACATTCTTTAAACCTCGAGAATGCCAATGGCGCGAAGGCATATCTCTCATGTTGGAGATCGCCGGAGAGCGACGATAATCAAACCTCGGTGAATGGGAAGCAGGAAGCAAGATGCGCAGAATTTTGGAGACGATATACCGGTCGGGGGCGGCCTGGGCCAGAGAAATTTAGAAATACGACGGATGCGTATGTGACTGTCCGGCTGCCAGACATCGAGAAAATGCCTACATTCAAAAGTATTAGTATGGCGTGAAAATCGTATGACGCCGGGAGGAGTTCAACCAGGTCCCGAGGTATAAACCAGTAATGATGGTGGTAGTCTGAAGGAGACGTGTAAGCTTGGGATCCAAAGACGCACAAATAATATGCGTACAGTCGTAAAAAAAGCGTGTCGAATATTTTCCGCAATGAGATCTTCAAGCGTGCTCTTCCGCAAGTCTGGGTGCGTACAATACATACATGTTTTTCAATTCTACTAATTATTACATAGTGGTCGGACGGTACTGTCTAGGCTGACAATACGTGATAATTGAATCGAACAAAATAGTGGCGAAGCAAATTTGTTACCAGGAGCTGCGTGAAGAAAGCCAGTCAGTAAATACTGATTGACCCACAAATCTAGCTAATCACGACAGGGGAAGCGGTAGATGCCGATTTGAGTGTTGAGGAGTCGCCAAATGGGATGGTTGGAGACGGTTGTGAAAGAAACGTGAAAGTGGCTGCGCGCAACTAACCAGAGTTTATGGAGTCGGCAAGAGGGATGCAGTGAGCCAAAAGACAATTGAGAACCGTAAAGCAAGTTGAAGCGACGCACATCGTAAAATAACAGCAGCCCAGCGTTGCCTTGACCCAGAGCCAAGAAAGATCGCTACTGTAGATCAGCATGAGGCAGAAGCGTTCATGGATTGTGCCCAAAAATGTTGCCAAATAAAAATGTTGCAATGCCAGTAAATTTAAGAACGAGAGAAGCAACGAAGGATCGCCTGTCTGAACGCACGGAAATGTGGCCCCTTTATACCTTGAGAATCTTCAGCACGGTCTACGTGGCCATGCATGATGCCAATAGAATTGCGCTGCGCCGTAGGCGGCAGAAACTGCGACGAACTGCGCCCTGTCGAGAAAGAGCAATGCATCAGTCACCTGTTGAGCCACATGAGACGTTCGAGTGAAAATTAGCGGATTCAAAGGACATAAATGGGGAAGGTGAAGAGAGAAAGATCAAAGGAATTGAATAAATGAGCAAGAGATAAACACGTACAAAGAATCGCCGAGGATTTCGTTAAAGAACCAATGATACTCGATTTTTGCAGATGCGTGGTTGGAGAACAGGGGTTGAGGTAGCGATCGACGATCGGTGGTCAAAGTCAAATGTTACATTTGGAGTGAAATTGTGGAAGGAAGTCCCCGCGACTCCCTCGTGTACTTGAGCCAGCCAATAGCATGGTATCTCACTGTGAGTTGACTCGGTAAATGAAAGGATGCCAAGAGATGAAAGGTAAGGTAACGCACCTATACTTCGAGGACAAGTCAAGACTTGAACTCAACCTGGTAGAATCTGATACAAGTGGGCTGATTCAAACCGAACGGGCATGGTTTCGGCCTTCTAAAGCATAGTCTCATAGAGAACGGATTGAGCCGGCCAAGGTGAATGCGATCGAGATTGAAAAAGGACGTACCCTGTGGGTATACTCGCATGGTAACGGGGTCGTAGCATTCGGGTTTCAAGGCCAGCATCTACATGAGTAAAATCAGTCAATGAAATGTTGAATGAAATCGGCGGAGACGTACCCCCAAATGTACATTCGTAGTAACGGCCGTCGGAGGCATCCAAATCCGGGCTAAAGGAAGAGGGTCAAAGGTTAGTCCGGATAAACTGTGTGTGAAAAAGGATCCAAAGACTTACTTTCAGTTCCACTGACAAAGTTCTGAGCGCAGGGATCATCGAGGATAGTAACGGGCTCTGAGATTTAAGTCAGTAAAGACGAATGGATAGAAATAATAAGGGACGTACCATCGTCTATACTATCATAGTTCCGGCGTTCAATACTTGAAGTCTGAAGGCGCGGACGCGATATCTGAGCACTTCGAGTCAGCATGGCAAGAAAGCCAGTAATGATGTCGATATGAACCTTTTGCGGGCCAACTCAAGTTGAGAACATGTAGATCTAATACAAGCGAGTTGACATTCATTCAAGCCGATAAACCGAACGTACTTCGAATCATACTAGCATATTCGGCGTCAGCCCGCCAATTTTTTTTTCTTTCTTCCTCTTGAATTTCCACTCAGAGTACTAACGTTCGTTCATTGAAGGTATGGGCTGACCAATTGGAACATGAGATTAGCTGTAATGTACATACACTTAGTATTTGAATGCATTGGGAGAGATTCAGTCGGAGGTAAAGGTAAATAAAGGAAGGTAGGTAAGTAAGGAAACGCATCGAAATTTGTGAAGAGGGATGCACGCGATCGCTCGGGACGAGGGAGGACGTCGGGGACAAGCCGCTAGTGGAATCTGTAGGGGAGCGGTGCGCGACTGGAGGCGTAGGTCGAGAGCGCAGGGGAAAAGACGCACTCCTGCGCTGCCCTGCGTCTTTTGGACCCCGTCGAGGCGAGCTGGGGCTGGGTGTCGAGGAGGGGAGGAACGCGGCATGGGCGAGAGTAAACGGCTACGCGGGTAAGGTAGGGGACATACGCATCCATCGAATCACGTGATTCACAGCGTGACAGCGACTTCCCGCCCTTACTAGTCGGGAGCGTCGGGGTACAGAGACAAACCAAAACCACAGAAACCTTCAGTTTCACTCTGGGAACAATTCTGTGGTTTCAGATTTTCAATATCTGTTTCCAATAAAATGTTTTACACTGTTTTTTCAAAATGTGCTGGAAACATCATTTGCATGTTGGGGGACAGTTTTGTATTTTTTCTTCCAAATTTCGCGTTTCCATATAAGGAAATTCCACGGTCACGTGCTTACTAATCACATATTTGTTTCCGTGATATTCTTCATGTCAGTACCAACTTTGAAGCTCTGTTTCACACAATATGCTAAGGAAGTGTAGAGGAGCTGTCATTGAAAGCTTCTGGCTATGTCTTTGGTGAAACCACCTGCTAAATCTAAGCCAAACTATCTTTCTTACCTGTTCCTCCTTGAGTACATATATGATCAGTGATGTTAGAGATCTGAAGTTGCCCTTATTATTACTGCATGAATGTCAGATGAGTTTAGGGAGTTTCAACATCTTTGCTATGTGTTTCTGTCCTCACATTATTTTTAACCGTGACTTAGCAGAAAATGTTTGGGTCATATGCAGGTTTCTACTCCAAATATGTATGGTTTAGCACCTCAAAGATTCTTCAATAGTACAGAGAAATTTTGTTCACCATCCAGAGCTAAAAAAAAAGTGTTTTTATTTTTTTCAAATCGAAATTTCGCGCTTTCCCACGTTACTGTCACGCATCAGTCACGTTCACGTGACTCGATGGATGCGTATGTCGCCTACCTTACTGGGCAAGCCGGAGGTAGTCGAGTGAGATGAGGGCATGGAAAACCGCCCCCGCCGCCGTGGTGCAGGTCGCTGGGGACGCGCGTTGTGTTGGTGGTATGCGGCAGGCGGAGGCTTCGAGCGACACGGTATTGCGCGGCGGTCGCTCGTGGCGCGGGAGAAGACGGAGAATGGTCGTGCGAGATGGGGAACGGCCGCGGCGGGTGCTGCGCATGCAGGAGGTCGTGCGGACGGGAGCGGCGAGCGCGGCATGGATAGCCGTTGAGTAAAGAAGGTCGAGGTGTGGGAGGAGGCGAAGGAGGTGACGTGGGCGGCGAGACACGGAGAAGTCGCCGCTGCACACGCGATCAACGGAGCGGGTGGGCATAGTCCGGGGTGGGGAATGCTGTAACAGCTGGGTGTGGCGACTTGGACGTTGCCCCAGTGGCGTAGCAGGTCGGGCGCGCAGCTATCGGCGTCATAGCTACCCGTTTCATCGTCGGCGAGAATGCGTGGAGGCCGGCGCGCAGGCAGATCCGGGGAATCGCGTGGATGGGACACCACCCAGAGGATCTGTGAGAAGTGTGAGCAAAGAAAGAAAGGGAGTGAGGTGATATTACGCACCGTTTGACCACGGCGCGCGAGGTCCAGGACGCCGTCGGTGGGGGCGATGGTGAGAGTGCGCGAGCGCGGAGACGATAACAGTGAGGCGGCCAAACTTTGTCGCGACGTCGCATGATGGGGTACGGCGAAAGGACGGCGGGTGGAAGTCCGTTTGACGCGCATACTGCAGGGAGACGGCCATACAATGTAACCGCCGGCGCTGGGAGGGCGTTCCACGCGTGACGATAGCATGGACACGGCAATGTGCGATGGGGAAACTCTGTGAAAGTAGAATGGTTAATTAGGATGCGAGATAAAGGAGAGAAGGAAAGGGCGGAGTGGCAAGGAATTTGAGACTACCTTCCCAACACCTAACCTGGCAATTTCGTCGTATACACGCTGCATTCGTTGTACGCCTTCTGAAAGACGCGATTGGGACTTGAGTCTTTGGGGTGGAATTGAGAATATGGCGGATACATGAGGTTTGGGGGAAACGTGAGCGGGGAGGGGTGGGGCCGAGCCAGAGGGCGAGGGTAGGTTCATGGCTCACGCCGATGTCGGCATCGACGGGTGGTGTCGGATGGGCACGGCGGCATCGGTGAGAACAGCGTCGGCGTGGCGTAGGACGGGCGTCGGCATGGTGTAGCGGCAGAGTAGCGTAAGGGCGGCGGTGGCGTAGCGTGGGGTGGGCGGCGGCAGAGGTAGTAGTGCGGGGAACAAGGCGTGCTGGTCATGGCGAGTGGGCGTGGTCGTCGTGTGACGTGGCGTCGGCAAGCGAGAGGGCGCCACCACACGTGCGCAAACAAACGCGTCGCGTGGGGTTGGGCAAGAGGTGTGGGTGCGTAGGGGGGCAGGAGCGGGCGGGAGCGAAGGCAGGTTAGGTGGACAGGCTAAGTAGGCAAGATGGATTCGGAGAGGTGCGATGAATGGGAGGGATGGAAATTAATTCCGTTCCCGCAGTGTTGCGGGAACAGAGGTGGCTGTGTAATTTGGTGCATTTTGTTCCCGCAGCGTTGGGAACAAGATGCACAGCCACATCTGTTCCCGCAATGTTGCGGGAACAAATGTGGCTGTGTTTTTTTTGAGTGTAGAGGGGATTTTGTTTCCGCAGTGTTGCGGGAACAGATGTGGCCGTTGTTTTTTTTGGCAGGGAACAAGATTTTCCGATAATGAATGTTGAGCCCGGAGGGGAATGGTCCTAGGGAACACTTGTGCTCCTACAACTTCTTTTCATATCCGGGATCAGTGTTTTGTTTTCAATGGACATCATCTTGTTTGAATGCATAAAATCCGGCAAGCCCTGATCACACCAAACATACCAAACATCAGACCAAGCCCAACCAACATCAAACCATATAGAACCAAATTATTATTACACATTCAGATTTGAAGAACACCACTGAGACTGCGCGCCGAGCCAACGGCACTGGTAGCGAGTCTACGAGGCGGCCTATTTGGCGGACCTTAAATCCGGGTCTCTCATCAACCGCTCCTGCGCACAATCCCACATCTTCCGTTCTGTTTCTGTACGAAATTGCCTGGAGTGGCTGCAACTATCATCGCAGAGCAACTACTCGACTTGCTGACGGCCTCCCCTCATTTGATTCCATATGTTCGCGAGCTAGAAGTCTACCATGGCAATTTTAGAGTTGTTCAATCTGTCGCCCAAGTTCCCTGGTCCAGTGTGGATCAACTCACACTGGGTCTCATGGATCCCGGTTCAGGGGATGTTATACTCGACAAGGTCGCCGGACTCGTTGGATTATCGTCTCTGCACAGCCTTGTCTTCCGCTTGGGACGCTGGGATGCTGCCCAGCTTTCACGCATATTTGCAAGCCATTCTCCGGGAATCAAGTGCCTCATCACATTCGCGGCATGTTGACCTTCCCAATCTGTGCTGTCAGGGACTATCGCTCCTCTCCGAGTCCCGAGACCGACCTACATCGGTCTCGCCCCCTCCTCATCCGTTGTATCTTCTGCTCCAACAGGAGTGTCCTATCTATCTTCAAGATCCTATATATCTATGGCTGGATTCAGAGCTCTGAATCCCGGATGTGGCTGTGCTCTAGCGTCTTCCGAATTTCCAAACCAGTGGCTGTGCTTTTTGGCCTTCCGAGACGAACAGGTGGGAAAAAAGTGTCAGAAAATTTTCGAAAAAATTCACAGAGGTAAATATGATGTTTGCGATTGCCTTTTATATAGAAAATCTTTTGATGGCATCACTTCCTAGAGCAGTAGGTAGGTAGAATTACACGACACGGTCCCACTCAGGAACGCCGGTTTGAGGAAGTATCCAGGTGTACTAGGCTAATGATGTCCACCTAGCGGAAAATGCAAAACACGCGACCGGAGCCACTGATTGGGAAGTTCGGAAGACGCTAGTCCACAGCCACATCCGGGATTCAGAGCTCTGAATCCAGCCATAGATATATAGGACATATTCAGTCGGAGGTGCAGAGGAAAAAGGAAAGGGTAGATAGGTAAGGAAATGCGTCGAAATTAGAAGGAGAATGCGCGTCGTCGTTCGGGATACGGGAGGACGTCGCAGACAAATCACTGGTGGAATCTGTGGGAGAGAAGTGGGCACGATTGGCGGCATGAGCCAAGAGCGCGGGGAGATACGCACTCCTGCACTCCCGCACGTTTCCCGAGCCGTCGAGGCGAGTCCGGACTGGACGTCGCCTGCTGTGTGACTGTCGCGCTAAGTGCGGCAGCGGCGGTCAAAGGGGATGCGCAAAGGTGTGGGTGTCGAGGAGGGGACGGAGGTGGTGTGGGAAATGGTAAACCGCTGAGCGGGTACTGGGCAAGCCAGAGGTAGTCGGGTTGGATTAGGGACGCGGCCAGGTACGTACGTCGTGCAGTGCGGGTGGTACTTTACTGAAGAAGGCGAGGGCATGCGGGAAGGGGCAACAGCGGCGTGTGCGATGGCGAACAGTGGTCAGGGCGGCTGGGCACACCGGTGGTGGTGTACGCCATGCTGGGGATACGTCCGGGAGCGCACAGTGTCAAGTGGTGAGGGTGGGACGACCCGTGAAGAGGGTCGTCAACCGCTTGTTTGCTTCAAGATGAAGGCGTTAATACAGAGTGGATGATCACAGAGTAAAAACTAGAATCTTACGTTGAAATTGATATTTTTTGCAAAACAGTCATCCATGCCAACAGCCCGAGCCCGGCTTACTTGCCGCATACGACACCGGACATAGCCCATACGATACGCAATGGGAAACCAGATATGCAATGAATTAGCTTTGAAAATGTCTCGAAAGTCCTGCAAGTTAAACATTGAAATTAAATAAACTTTGCCTCGTAGTAGATTGGAACACAAGCTGTCCTGAACATGGAGGCCGCAACTGGACCACAGAGAATAATTTGTTGTGGGTAATCGTAAAACAGCGCGAATGTTGTTATTTCTCAAAGATGCAACCATTTGAACGCTGCGATACACCAAGTTGAACTTGAATCAAAATCCGTATACCATGAAGTCGGGCCTCCGCTACAGAAATGCAGGCCCTGGACAAAAATTGAACAGTCCTGCGAAGGAGGTAGAGTTCACCAAGCTGGGTGCTCTTCTCGCACCGTTACAATTCTTATTTCTGCCGCCCCTTCGACCTAGACTCAGAGTGTTTATACGTCTATGCGCAACCATATTGGCCTGTTCCTGCACATCAAACTCTAAGTACCACAAGGGGCCAACAACGGTTGATGTACCCAAAGGATGGAGAAGTTGTCTTGATTGACGCCCCGGGGCGTCAGTGGCGTCAGGCGGCATCACTCTCTCACACAGGAATGACTAGGTGTGAAAATTCAGATGGGATGGATGGTCATTCCTAGGCCTGAGGGACCAGCGATAAATAGTGATCATCATGAGTTACCCGAGGGTTTTCGAACCCGCCTTAGCGCGAAATTTTGCTGTGCGAATTTTTCGTGTTTGCTTTCGTTCCCAGTGGATCCGCCGCCCTAGCTCCTGCCCCGCCTTCTGGGACAGTCTATTCGGACGATTGAGGTTGATATATGGAGGAGGTCTGATCACTGACCTGTGCTGTAGTGACCCCTCTGATCGCATGTCCAGCAAACAACAGACTGCGCCCTTCTTTGCGCAGCGCCTGGGTTGTTGGGGCAAGCTATGACAGTATAAACATTAAACTTCGTAAATCTATTGACTTGATCACAAACCAATTCCCCAGTGACCAAGTTCATGGCACTGCATATTGCTTTTGAGTGTCGTAGTAGAACAGGGCTGTTGAGACTAACCAGAGAGCATTCATCTAGGGCTCTCGAGCCTCTGGACCGTCCAGCTTGGCTTCCCCCGCGATTGGGGCAAGCTACGACGGTATAAACGTTAAACTCGGTAAATACATCGACTCAGATCACAAACCAGATGCCCAGTGACCAGGTAGACGACACTGCATATGGCTTTTGAGTATCTTCGCATAACAGGGCTGTTGTGACTAACATTGTAACAAATATCTTCGTCTCTCGACCGTCCGGCTTGGCTTCCTCCACCAAAGGATGATGCTCTCGGCGGAGGCGCAGGTGAAAAGGGTTGCCGCATACGTGACGGAGCCTGCCACGCGGGAGCTGGCGCAGCCTGCCGGACTGGTAAAGGCAGAGGAGATGGTTGAGCGTTGAAATCTAGCGGCTAGAAGTGGACTGACCGTTTTCTTCATAAGGAGGGGGACTCAGTGGCAGATGGACTGGAGTGTAGGCGGAAGAAGCCGGGGAAGGGTTTAAGGGTGAGATAGACCTGGGAGAAGCAAAGGCGGCTGCGGGCCGCGCAAACGACGCATTGGAAGAGCCGGCGATGAGGGAGGCGGTTGCGGCTTGTGCCTCGACACTGTTAAAAATGATCAATAATACGAAAGAAAGACGGGGAGAATGGGTTAGAGGGGGAAAGAGGGAGGGAAGGAAGGGAGAGGGAGGGAAGGAGAGAGAGGGCAAGAGAGGGAAATACGTACGCAGGCAACGAACGCGGGACGTCAAGTCGACGGTCAATGCTGCTGCTCGAGATTGCAAGGACAGGGGCGGGCGGAGCTGTTATAAGCGTGTTTGAGGCTCCGCTCGTACCACTCGCAACAGGCGGCGTCGGCGGGCTCGGGACGTCCGTGGTGTGCACAACACCTTGTCCATGTCCCACTTGCGGCACTTGCGCTTGCGGCTGGGGCACAGCGAGCTGCGTCTCTGGCGCGTGCGGGATTGGCGTCGGGGTCTCCTCGTCCGAGTGGTCGAGCCGGGCGCGGAAGTGCACATCTTCCGCGCCCGAGTCTGCGTCTGCGTCTGTATCTCCTCCCTCTTCGGTGTCTCCATCTGGCACGTCTTCTTCGTCTACCTGCGGCACCTCGTCCAAGTTATCGAGCGGGGCGCCCACGCGCGCATCTTCCACGCCCGAGTCTACGTCTGCATCTCCTCCCTCTTCGGCGTCTCCGTCCGGCGCTTCTTCATCGTCTACCCGCGCTTGTGGCTGGGCTACAGGGAGCTGCGTCTCCTGATCGCCCGATTCGTCAAGCGGGGCGCGGAAGTGGACGTCGTTCACGCCCGAGTCTGTGTCCGCATCTCCTCCCTCTTCGGAGTCTCCATCCGGCGCTTCTTCATCGTCTGCCTGCGGCACCTGCGCTTGCGGTTGGGGCACAGCAAGCTGCGCCTCAGGCGCGTGCGGCATGGGCGTCGGGGTCTCCTCGTCCGAGTCATCGAGGGGGGCGCGGAAGTGCACACCTTCCACGCCTGAGCCCGTGCCTGCGTCTCCTCCATCTTCGGCGACGCTGTCCGGCGCTTCTTCTTCGTCTACGTGTGGCGGCTGCGCTTGCGGCTGGGGCACAAGGAGCTGCGTCTCTGATGCGTGCGCCACGGGCGTCGGGGCCTCGTCATCCAAGTCGTCGTGCGGGCCGAGGACGCGCATGGCTTCCACGCCCGAGTCTGCGCCTGCGCCTGCGTCTTCTCCCTCTTCGGCGTCTCCGTCCGGCACTTCTGCTTCGTCTACCTGCAGCACCTGCGCCTGCGGAGGTGGCACTTGCGCTCCTGGCGGGGGAACAGGGAGGTGAGGCACGTGCGCCTGCGGCATGGGTGTCGGGGCATTGTCGTCCAAATCGTCGAGCGGGCCGAGTATGGACACGTCTTCCATGTCCGAGTGTGTGTCTGGATCTCCCTTCTCTTCGGCGTCTCTGTATGGCACTTTTTCTTCATCTCCATCTACCTGCGCATCGGCGCGCGATGGCGATGGCGACGGCGACGGCGACGGCCGGCAGAAGGCGCGGCTCCAGCGGGAGGGGCGACGCTCATTGGTGGTGGGCGCGGGGGCTACGCTGGTGATATGACGCCTCTTGGGGATTAACGCGCGAATGGAGTTGCGCAGGCGGCGGCGCGGCTTCTCCTGTAGCTTCTGCTGCTCGTTCTGTTGCTGTCGTTGTGGTTGCTGGTATTCCGGCGGTCTTTGGCGGGACTCTGACTGGCCCATGGCTGCAAGGCACAGGGAGTCGCTGATGGCGGTGGCGGTGATCTTGTGTGTCCCTTCAAGTTGTGCGTTCTCTGACTGCTGTGCATGTGCGATGTCCACAGACGACATGTCGACGCTGATTAGCACTTGTCGTTTGGCCGACGGCAATGCCACTCACCATCCTCCTTGTCTTCCAAGTTCCGGACAAGGCATATTACGTGCACCGTTCCACAGCGTGAACACTGACACCCATTCCTCTCTGTGGCAAACCCAAAGCGCTGCGTTGGGAGTCGTGCATAATTCGAGAACAGGCAGAATAAGCATACTCTGTTGTCGTTCCTCAGTTGTGCCTCCAGAGGGAGGCTCTTTTTCTCTCGTGTTAGGCCGGCGTGGTGGATGAGCAAAAGAATGGGGATAAGGGAGATAAAACCAAAGAGATAAATGAAAGCCTGTCATCGTACGGAGAAACAGGAGGCAGGAGACGTCGGCTATCAATGATCCGCGATCAACACAGCCAGCCTTTCCCTTGCCTTCTCCTTGGCCTTCTCTCTCAAAACTTAGACTTCCAATGCCGCTGTGGCTGGGTCTACATCTTTTTTCGCCCCTGAACAATCAAGTTGTCTTACAGGTCAAAACCACATTGGTGTGCCGCATTCACCGGAGTACATTCTACCCACCAAAGATCTGAGACTCTGAGTCGCTGGCTTCATATGGTCAAACTGTCTTCTGCCTTTTGCGCAATGAATTCGATCCTCGATCTCAGTCGTCCATCACCTCTTGGAATTTCTCTGCGGCCTCAAAAGACTCGGCGTTCGTGCGATCTTGTTGAGTAACGCAAGCGCGACGTTGACCTTGCAAGAATCCTTGAGTATTGTACAGGCACCGCAAGATTCAGAGTTATTAGGTGAGTCTTATTGCCAAAAAACAAGAACCGGGGTGTCGAGGACGCACGCACACTCATAAGATTACGGGGCCACGGGCCGTAAAAACGCTTACACCCCTGTACAGTTTACCCAATTCTCGCGGAAAATACGGCCATTTCAAGGCGGGTTTTTGAGAGGTAGGTCTAGCGCTTCAATGGAGCCTTCTGGTGTTCACTGGCATATCAATACTGGTAGAAGATTTCAGTTTTAAATGCCTCTAATTCTAATAGGCTCTTTTGCCCCCGTGGAACCCGGAATTTCAGAGGACGTCGCGTCCAAGACAACATGAATAATAAGTAAGCAGTGCCTTCCGCGGCCCCCCGTCAGTAGAGCTGTTGGCGTCAACGTTCGTCGACGTTCGTGGACGTCTGTCGATGTCTGCCTACGCGGTGTCGGCAGACCTTGTCGCAGCTGCTCGGCAGACGTCCACGGACGTCCGTGGACGTCGACCCAAGTCGACGGTGTCACGGAACGCAGTGAATACTAGCTCATTTTAGGCATATACAATATTTTTTACCGATGCCACATTGATTATTCGCGCGGCGCCACAATCTACCTGCTTTTGATCGGACAACATTCCCGAACGTTAGAGTTGATTTCCTTTGAAGATGGAACCAAATCCCCAACTCGTACCGTGCATCGCATGCTTGTTCTATGTGGATGCTGTAATTTGGAGTCAGTTCGAGGTTTCACGGATTGCAACGTGTGGCACTGGATCGCTACTGCAGCCTATTAATTGCTAATAGATAGACACGATGTTGCTATGTGTATGAGAAATGGGTCGTATTAGTATATTATATGAAGTGCTCGCGGTGAGCCGTATTCCGTGATTCGTTTCGATGAAAGAATATTGTTCAGTCCCACCTAAGAGTCCTAGGCTTCATTCCAGGGCGGACTACCGTCATTCCGATATTTTTTCAGAGCTCGTTTACTGAATTTGTCATTTGTACTAAGTTCGCCTTCCTTTGGTCAAAAAAAAAAAAAAAAACCTGCTACAGTCGACTCTGTCCTAACCCATGGTTGTCATAACCCATAACCTGCTCTAACCCATACATTTTGGGTGTCCACCACCTTGGTTCTCAATTAAAACTCGTAAAATTCTATTACCCCATAATCCATACCTTTTCCAGGGTCCATAACCCATATTTTACTAAATTTTTTGGCAGCAAAGTGGCCTTGAAAATGATATCTTTGAGTTTGCCTATTGAAGGAAGCAGTTGGCATGAGTTGTGGTCACCATTTCTTGTTCAAAATGATGAACAAACCTATTTCACAAAGGCACACACATGTGGAACAGTTGAGAACAGGTCTCTGTGAACTCAAGAACAGGTCAAAAGGCATAAAGAAGATCTCATGCAAAAAGATTTGGTCTCAAATGCAGAAGAGGCTTGGCTCCGTACTGAAGCCGATCGTGTGGATTTTTTTCAACCTCTGACCATCCTCTGCCAGAACCCATAGGCTACAATAACCCATACCCAGTGGGCTCCACCGAGGGGTATGGGTTAAGACAGAGTTGACTGTAGCATTGTAGGCCTCCTCAAGCCGTTCATTTTCACCCCCCAGCACTTGGGCCTAAGTCCATTGAGATAATCTGCAGATCAAACTACTTAGGCTCGCCAATTAAACCAACATCTGCGACATTGCAGCTGAAAAACAAGTGTTTGCCCGTCCCCTACAGCTCTAGGTTACTTACTAGGTCAATTCCCTATGCGAAACTACACCTGTCACCACCCTGTGGCCGCCATTATTGAGTTCCCTGTGACTGATTTTCCATCCACCCCCGAAAAACATTGATTTTTCCCTTCCTGCCCTCCTAGTGCGACGAGAAAAAGGACGTCAAGCCCAATTCTTTCCGGGACAATGAGGTACCATGAATTCCATGCAATATTATGTCCCGAGGCGGCGGGATTCCCACGACAATGCCGAGCTCAACCGACTAACTCGGCCAAATTTACAACCAGCAGCGTTTTGATGGCTCGATTTCTTCAAAACACTTTTTTGATGGCCCGTACTTGCCCTTATCATCACCACTTAGCGCGGCCCGATCTGCCGCTTAAGTGGAAATGCCGCGCGTGCCGCGTGACTGACACGGCGGTGGCTGTTGAAGTGCCGCGCCGCGTTTAACTCGTTCCGCAGACCCTTTCTGACCAACTTTCAAGCCGGTCCAACGTTTAGAACTCTATTGTTTCGATGTGTGAGTGGATATACGCCACACATATTACTGTTCTCGTCTTGATTTATCATTTAGTGTCGGAGGATTTCCTGGATGAACGGAGTCCGCGTAACCCTCTTGATGAAACGGAGGAGGAACTTATGCGTGTCAGCGAGGAGACATATTTCTTTGTGCGTGGCCCTAGATGAACACGGTAAACAAGACAGACCAGATACTTTGAACGAGTGTCAGCATACCAATCTCCGCGCTGGCACTCTCTGTTGCAATAAAATGTAGTTTTGCACTGGTGGTAGCGTTGTGCTGCGTTAATGGCCGATCCTCTATTCAAAAAAATCATCTTACGTGACTACAAATTTTCATCTCCTCACGCGGCTTCGAAGCGCCGCATCCGTTGCAGGACACCGTACTAATTTGCAGGGCACGGGGGGTCAACCGAGATTTCCCCACGCCTGTGGAGGAACTTGAGGTAGCGGATCTCGGAATGTGAGATGTACTGGATGTAGATCCGTGACCGGGCAGGTCGTCGCGAAGCAAAACTGTTCTCGGAGTCATGGTCTGTTTGCCAGGGACGTCATACATTAGAGAGCTTGTGCCAAAGCGGCATGCGGCTTTTTGATTGTGCAAAAAGCGGCATGCCACTTTTTCTTTTCTTCCTCTGAAGGCCATTACGACTGTGTAATAGCATTGGGGTGTTGAAATTTGAGAATTTTTAAAAAGCTGCATGCCGCTTTTGCACAATGCACAAAAGCGGCATGCTGCTTGGCACAAGCTCTCTATTTGCAGCGTCTCCACAAATAGCCTGCGTGCCGCCGCGTTCTCCGGATCGCTGATGAGAACGGTGTAGAGATCGAGCAGACATTCCGCCAGCTGCTCCATCCCTTTGTGAGCGAGGGCTCTTCGGTATCGTGCTTTGACAGATCGACAATCCCGGAGCAACGCATTGTGAGCGGCCCAGCGTGCGTCTGAGAACCTACGCCCAAGGTTTGAGGGCCGTGGGATGCGTGCTGGAAACTCACTGGTCTAATTTCAGGTACGCTGCGGCTAGGTTAGCGAAATAAATGGCGGATTTGTCGTCGACGCGGGTCGCAGCTCTGCATCAGGAAAATGTTTTTCATCTGGCGGATACTGGCGCAATCTCGCCAGCTCA
This sequence comes from Mycena leptocephala, assembly GCA_029378395.1. Taxonomy (NCBI): domain Eukaryota; kingdom Fungi; phylum Basidiomycota; class Agaricomycetes; order Agaricales; family Mycenaceae; genus Mycena; species Mycena leptocephala. The sequence goes on from JARJLF010000080.1 coordinate 242,878, forward strand.
CGCCAGAATGTCCGCCAGAATTGATTTATTTGATTTGGTTGCTACCATCGGGAAAAGTTATTTAAGACCTCAATTTAAGCCTGCAATGGTTCGGAGTTGACGAGGAAGGCGCAGAAATCCATTGTGAAACTTTGGAGTTCAGCTGAGGGCAAAATGTTTCAAAGTCTTTTAAACTCCGCTGCACGTGTTGTTTGATATGGCGTGATGTTGATGCCAACCATCGCCACGTCTCTTGCTCTTTCCCCCCATCTCGCCTCTGTGTCGTCTCCTCAAGCTTCTCATCTCAACGTACCAAGGCCATCAAACCTGTCTTCTATCTGTTGAGCCCCCATTGGCCCTCCCTTGGTCTGCCCTTGTTCTCGCCTTCCTGGATCCGCAAGATCTATCTCGCTTTCACTTGCGTGGCTTGCTTCCTCAAGACTCTGGAGCTCCATCTTCTATATACCTCTCATTTCCTGCATCTCACTTCCAGTTGGGCATTGTTTCGCCTTCCCAGCCGCCTGTGGCCTTTACGTAGATATATTCCTCGCATTCTACTGGCTATCTGCCGCATTCTGTCCTTAAAGGTATGTATTTACCTCCTTATGTTCCCCTCCCTCCAATTGACGACTCCAGTAGGCGCACTCATAGATCCTACCCATATAATCCCCCGGATGGCCCCCCCATCCGTTACCTCTCTGGGCCAAGGTTGGCGACTCAACTCAACGTTGACTGCTCTCTGTTTCGTTCCCCACCTCTGAATCGTCTCGGGATAGCCTCTGCCTGGATTCCTGGATCGAGTTAACAATTTACTACTCAGTTCGTATTCAGTCTAACTGACTGTCTATGTATATGTTCCCAGCACGTTGATCCCTAGCCTCCAACTGCTTCGCGCTCTCTACCGAAAGCCTTGATCCCCATCTCACTGCTCATTTGCTCCGCCCTCTTTTGGCCGGCCAGTGCGTAACTCCGCTCACCTACCGTCCAAATCCCTCCCCCGACCATTCTAAGACCGCGTATAAGCTCTTTTGCGACTTGACTGGCACTTCCCCGCTCCAGGACGCAAGGTCAGGTTTTTTTTCCTGTTATTTTCAATTCCTTGGCGACAGAAGGCGCGCTCACGACGTACTTTTCTATGGCGGTCCGGATGCACTTTTATTCGGCCGCAAGATAAAGAGCCGATTTCGGCCATCCCACAAGATAGAGAGGTGATTTGATGGTATCGCCGCAAGATTGACTGCTGATAATCAAGCCGTTTGTCTTGCGGGGAAATCACTGATTCCCGCAAGATATATATAGGTATGTCCCGCAAGATACAACGCGTCGCCCGCAAGATACAGAATTTCCCGCAAGATAAAGTCGTCCGAAAAAAAATTGTTCCAAAATTCCTGAAATAATTTGGGTAATTCCCTAGTGCCTGTTCACCAGGAGTGTGGCACAGTGTTGTGTGATTCAGAGTGGCGTACCAATTAAAGAGTAGGGAAACCACTGAAATACTGCATTTCAAGAAGCTTGAGTTGGACTTTGCAATAATTCACCCTTGTGGACTGTGTTCAAAGTCCGATTACCATCACTGACCATCCCCACAACCCTGCATGAGTCAAACGAATACCTTGGTTAATTGTAAAGTAGGCATGTAGTTCAACTGGCATCCTTGCAATTGGATGCATTGGAGTTGACACTGAATACGTGTAGACAATCATTACAACTCTTATAGGTCCAGGGAAATCTCTTTGTAATTGAATCTACACATTTGTGACAGCTGATACCTGACGATGTGAGCACCAATACACAGCAATTGATTTGACTGCATACGGGTAGAATGAGCAACAAGCGAGGAAATCAGCGACTACAAACACTAACCAGTTTGATCACCAAGGTACAGCACCAGAGTCCCACAAATGGAAGGCCATCTTTCGCAGTTACTGAAAGAGATTGATTCCGATTTTCTGAATCAGTGCGTTTAAGAATTGGTTCAGTTCTGTCCTGCTCGGCCATCTCGGCCATATTGAATGATGCGAGACATTTTAGGATGGCGCGTTTTCATTTACTTCATGGGTTCAATAGGTTCTCAGAGTACCAATATACAATCATTGCACCTAGACTCTGGTTAACTCAGCTTCACAGTTTTCCATCAATTGGATCAATGTATGATATTCGGATGATGACCGCCTGGATTTGAAGTGCTCTAGCAGGATCTGGAACAACTTTTGAGAGGTCTAAGGACGGGAATGGCAGGAGGAACCTCAAACAAGTTTGCAACAAAGACCAATTTCCGATTTTCAACCTCACACAGCTGTGCCTTTCTCCACTTGCATGCCATCAAAACAACGGTGGATAGGCCCTAGGGAAATACCTAATTTATTCCAGAAATTTTGGACCAACTTTTTTTCGGACGACTTTATCTTGCGGGAAATTCTGTATCTTGCGGGCGACGCGTGTATCTTGCGGGACATACCTATATATATCTTGCGGGAATCAGTGATTTCCCCGCAAGATGATTATCAGCGGTCAATCTTGCGGCGATACCATCAAATCACCTCTCTATCTTGCGGGATAACCGAAATCGGCTCTTTATCTTGCGGCCGAATAAAAGTGCATCCGGACCGCCATACTTTTCTGTAGGTTTCATTCTCTGCCAATATTCCGGCCCCCCAGCGGCGTCCGCCTGCTATATCCGTGCAATGGATGGCCACCCCGCCTAGCTGGACCGCCATATCTGGCGCACGATGGTGTTTGTTTCTGCGACCGCCTACCGCCTTCAGCTGGGCGGCATCGCGTATACGACACCTGCAGATATAAGGCGCATGCTCGATGTCGCAGGCTTCTCAACCTCCACGATGCCCTAGCACCTCCTCGCTCTCGACCCCGGCGCGCACATCTTATCCCGTTCCCATAATTGTTCCTCGCCGCACTGCACACGTCTCCTGGTAGTGCCACGTAACCGCTCGCTGTGCACCGCGCATTACGATTCAAACCCTGAACCTGCCTGGTCACCAGCAATTCCTTCGCAGACGAGTGCCTTGGCATCTCCCGCGGTGCGTTCTCTCTTGGAAGCAGCATCGCATGTGGCTGGTATTGGCTGCACCAATTCTTACTCATTTATATGCACCCGACGAAGTCCCCTCTCCGCGCCGACATTTCCCACAAACGACGATATTCCAATTCCTCCAAACGACTTAATGCGGGTTCCCTCGGCGCGCGACTCGGAGATGTAGGGTATATGGAGAAGAGAATCGAAGTAGTGCGTGACGTTGCATACTTCGCTATATTTCCGCCATACTAACCTACCCATATAATCCCCCGGACGCAGGAGGCTCTTTGATTCATACCACCATCATCGATTTCGTGCACTAATGCGAGCGGAACTCCGCCTCATCCATCCAATTTCCCCTCGCAGTATTCCTCCATGGCTACCGCCCCCCGAGCACGATGTCTTCGCCGGTTTCAAGGATCTCGCCGCCCATGGGATGCGGATAACGCTCAAAACGCCAACATATGAGTGGCCACAGTTTCCCTGGGATGATGTCGATCGAGGTGAGTGCCTTGCCACCGGGTTCCACGATGCAAAATCTTCATTTTGATTCACAGACTACAACGGTTTCGAGCCTGACAGAATCTAAACAGTTCAAACTAGACTGTGAGTGGAAAAGAATCAAACAAAACGTACCTCGAGTTGAGTTGGACAAGCATATTAACGGCACTCAGGGATATTCGAGCATAGTAACGGCGTCTGGGGACATTATCCAAGTCAGGAAATGTGAATGAGATGTTAGATATTAGATAGGGAACATACCGGTCTATAGGGTCATAGTTTCGGCATTCAAGAATTGAAGAGTGAAGGCGCAGAGGCAATATCTAAGTAAGTGAAAAGTCAAGTCAGTACGGCAACAGAATCGATTTGAAAGTTCAAAATGAACCCCAGGGGAATATGAAGCTGGGCAACGATTCAACATATCTAAGTGGATTGAGTCAGTAGAGTGAGAGGATTAAATGGAAATTGAAACCCGCGAGCGTGATCCATCATTTCAAACATATTGGCGGTAGGTTGAGAGTCCATGAGCAGAATCTATGAATGAGTCCGTGAGAAGGAACGGTGAAATCAAAGGTGACACACGGCTGTCGGAGAAGAATGAATCAGAAGAACTCTCACCTCGAAGTAGACTCTCGTAATTTCGGCCGTCTGGAGCGTAATTTTGCCGATGAAGACAAGTTGAATGCAAGTGAAATAGACAGAGAACGTACCTGGCGACATAGTAGCATATTAACGGCGCAGATCCAGCAAGCAGATCAAGTCCAGCATCTAAAGAAGTAAAATCAGTCAGTGAAAAGTAAATGAAATCGAAGCGGGCTTACATCCAAGTGTACGACTCGGCAGACGAAACAGACCATTGGCCTTAGCCTTTTTTCGGCAATTTCCCGTCCGACCACCTTGCACCTTTGATTCCTGCGGTAGAGCGCGAAAGAAAATCGCAATTCATTCAATGAGGGCTATATATAGTTTTGGGGAATTTTAAGGCAGGAACAAGAAGAAACTGCTCAGCGGATTACGAGTAACTACGAAACAGGTAAAGTATGAAAAAAGCTGTCGAAACGGCGTGTGGCTGCGGGAGGGATAAGAGACAATTACGCAGAATGGCGATGATGGGTATAAATGTCGCGCATGTGTAGTACTGCGCAGTAGGGCCGCTGAGAAAGCGCGGGGGAGGTGCGCGGGTGCTGCGCAGGTTACGTCCGCAGGTGTGGAGCGACCGGCTCTTGATTATGGGGCGGGGCGAGGTCGTGGGGGCGTGGGGCGTCGATGATAAACATACGGCGGTCGAGTGGGCGCGGCGCGGGCGAGCATCTAATCGCGGCATGCGTATGCTCCGCGCCTGGGCATATCGACGGTATCATGACGTGCTGCGTCGATGGCGATTGCGGGGATGGTTGGCGAAGATGCTGCGGGAGGAGCGTTATTGGGTGGGCGGGGTAGAGGTATTACGGGAGCTAAGGCGCTTCGGCGGACTGGGCGGCGACACAGGATATAGGAGTCGAGAACGCGTGCGCTTGCGAGACGTCGCTGTGGGATGGTGACGTCACATTGGAGAGCCGAATGGAGGCGGTGGAACTGCGAAGAGCGTTAGCGAAAAGGGAAGTGGGGTAGGGGGTTGATGGGGGGGAACGACGTACCTCGAGCACAGCGCGGGGCACGTTCAGCGGTTGCGAGGGACTGTGATGCCTCATTGATGACCCCTCGATGCGTACGCATGGCGTTATTCGCGGCCGCGTTGTCTTTGTGCTAGCGGATGCTTGAGGTCGCCGCTGGAAGGTGTCGTCAGCTCGATGCGCCCGGTCTGGAAGCAAGGGGAGAACTAACCTTGGTCCACAAAGGCTGCGCGTTGGGCTCGGAAGCCCGGTGTATCGGTGGGCGAGAGTGCTTGTGTTGATCTGAGTTTTTCGCTAAGTAAGGGCCACGGTGAAAAGGAAACTGGTGGAGAGGGTCGTACCTTCCTAAGCGTGCCTGCTCTCGCGCTTCCGCATTGTCCTGAGCACCAACGAACGCACGCGCCCAGATACATGAACTATGAGATTCATAAGTTAGCTGGGGAAAGGAACATCTGAATGCGGGCGTTAGGGTTATAATCGTTGTTTCGCTGCATCTGCGTCGTGCTAACGAAGCGCGCGCAGTGAACCCGCCAAAGCGACGCCAAGGAGGCAGAGATACGCGTCGTAGAGTCGGCGATTACGAGTGCGGCGCGGGCGAATCACATTAACGCCCATTTCGAGGCCTTCGCTTCACGTCAGCGAGTGGAGCAATGCGGGTGAGCGTTGAAAACAGCGAGACGTTAGTACGAGCCGCGGGTGCACATGCGCATGGCGCGCGGTGCTTGCAGAGCCAAAGGACGAGGCTGTAGGGCGAGCCAGCCAGAAGAAAACTGAAAACAAGAGCTCCAGGAGAAAAGGCTGCCGGGACGAAGTGGAAAATGCAAACTAGAGAGACGTACCTGATCACATAAGCCTCTACTGACTCGGTTGCATGGGGTGTGCCACTGATGTTTGTCCGTGGTGCGAGGTACTGTGTATCGTGAGCGTGGTGGTCCAGTGAAAGATTTAGAATTGCTAGATTCATCTTTGCAAAGAGCGTCAGCAGAATGCCTTGATTGCGTTATACTGGGATGGAAAGGGAAAGTAAAAATCACCTGAGGTCAAGGAAAGCTCGATGGCGTGTATCTGGTGTCGGGCGGAGCGCATTTGCCCGTGATTATGGTTTGCCTTCAATTTTGCTTGCCGGAAAGGCTTCGAGTGCCCTGAAGAAACCCCAGGGAAGCCGCGGGAGCAGTAACAAGAGCAAAAGGGTCGGTAACGGAAGGAGTGTCGATGTCGAGGAGTAGCAGAGCGACGGTTATGAACGCCGGGCGGGCAACGGGCGGGACAGGCAGCGGGACGCGTTGCCAGACGAAGAACATCGGAGAAAAGCTCCAGAACGATTATGATTGAACGTAAGAATTGTTTTAAGCAGAATAGTCGCGTGCTCGCGCCGTGGCGGAGATAGGAAGACGGAAGCAAGAGCAGTCTGATCGGAGTTACGGATCAAACACAGCCACGACACGCCTGTCTTCTCCGCACACACATTCTCTGGCGCGTTCTGGCCATCGTTGCCTTGGCGGATTATCTTTTGCTGTGAAGTTCCAGAGTAGCACTGGCTAATCATGCGGCCCCATCTTCCATGCCACCTCCAGTCCACTCCGTCTTGCCTAGTCATCTCTAACTTGGAAGAATTGGCTTGGAGCTCCGTCTATACCGCGCGCAGTGGACGTCGCACTCGCCGAAGCTCTGCTCTGGTCTTTGCTGCGCTCAACTAGACCTACGCCTGCCAAGCTTTCCTCTGCCCGCCGGAAGGTTACCAGAGTTTCAATGGTGGATAGTTCGTCTCTCTTTCTTGTCCCCCCTCCCCGCATTCATCCTTTACCCATGCTGTTCTGCTGACGACTCTTTCTTCTTTCCGTTCCTCACACGCACTCGTATTCGCATGCACTAATCAACGACTTTGCACTCCAACCGCCGTTTCACTCGCACAACACCGCGGAGGATGGAAGCGGAAGGAGGCTTTGCGAGCGCCAACGTGCGCCATTATAGTCTTTGGTTTTTCATTCTATTTCCCCTCTGTCCACAATTTTTCCCTTCTCTGCTTGACGCCGTTTTCCGCCCGAGTAATTTCCACCTTGACTAATGTTTGTCCAGGTTCAGAGAAGAAGGTCTGCCGATCTCCCCACACTCCAAGGCTCTCGATCGACGGCCTCTCTCATCCTCTCTAGGATTGATTACGCTGCGCCGCGCGTCCTCCAGGTCCAACGAAGGCGTTGTTCCTTGTGGGAGGTGTGCGTTGGCTCATCCCTTCACGTAGTTTTCTCCCCTCGCCTGGGCGGCCCATCCTGACAGTCTCTGGTGCCACTTCCAATTCGTGCGCACAATCTTCGTCCTCCGGCCGATTGTTTTTGCGACCGTCAACGAGGGAATGTGGGAGCCGGGTTTCCTGTTCGTAGCACACACGGGTGCGTGCTCGTCATTCTCTTTAGTTTCACTGGCTCATTGAAGCATTTTATCCCCGTCTCGCAGTTTGAATGGCTTCCTAATGCGTGTCCCGAGATACAGCTTAACTCTCGCAACTGTCTGCGAGCGAGCGGGGACGCTTCTCTTGGGTTCGACGACCTTGACTGTATAGTCTGGATGCACAGAAAAAATCCCTCCACCTCGCACGGAGCAAGTTGTGCGCGCGAGATGGGCAAGTGGCGAGTCGGGGTGTAAAGTCTCGTTTCCATCTCTTCACACTTTTTTGCTGCCTGGCCCACTCACAGTTCCCGTTCTGGCTTCACTTTCCATCCTGCGCCAGTCGACTCTCGATCGCGGTAAGCACTCAATTAACGCGGAATCCATCCTTCGCACGCTGACCAGCTGTTCGCTTGCTGGTACTCTCAATCAGAGCTACGCCTAATTTCTTCAAGTCGCGAATCCATTACACGGGCGGCATCAATCTCTCTTTTATGCCTATTTCGTATATGTTCACGGCCATGCACGCAGAATTCGTATCGACCTCCTGAACAAAATAAATCCTCATTGCGCTGGTGAGTATCTTTTGTCGTCGCTCTATCGCGCTGCCCCTCAGCTGATGGCCCCGTTAGAGAGCGAAACATTCTGAGCACCGAAATACCTCTCGGTTACCGGATGCAAGTGGCCGGAGCCGAGTGGAAATCTCTCAGTATTATTCACGCGGCAATCTGCATCTTTGTGCTTCTCGGTGTGTTCCCGCTCGGCCTGCAGACCAAATCGTTACCAACCGCCCTTCATCCGAATGACAGAACCTCGTCAATCTCAAGGTATCTGAACTCTCGCGTCGACTTCCGCCTGCGTGTTATTAGGTCCTGTTTACATCGGATGGCAAACACAGCCATTGGTTCCTCTTCTCCCGACCACCATCATCCCTTTCTGCGTGCAGGTTCTCTCTCTGGCCTTTGACGCAATTCGTCCACAGTTCACAGCTGCGGCTGCAATGGACCTTCCTCGTCTAATAGGTTCCATAAATTACAAATTACGGCCGTTGATATCTGACTCCGCGTTGCTTCACTGGCATTCGATTTCCCTACGTACCTCTTCGCCCGGTAATCAATCTTCCACACCTGTTCACACTTTGAATCGATCCCTGGCGGTTCGGTATAGATGGAGGTTCGCCCCGGAGTCGCCCACAAGAACTCCCCCAAGAAATATTGATCTGACTGTACTATGGTTTCGAACGCGAGCGTCACTATTGGCGTAAGTTATCAGTGTTGCCGCGAAGACTAAGATTAGCAATCGCTAATCTACTCCACTCTACTCAGCCTTGAAGGTCGACGGCCGACTTGGGCCCGACTGCCGAGGCTCTAAATCGAAAAAATTGGCTTAGTACTCTGTCCACACGATACCACCAAGCCACTCGAGTTGCGACGGTACGTATCAATTCCGTCTCTTTCTCGCTACCCGCTTCCCGAGACTCATCTATAGTATTGCGTGTCCCTCTGCTGACAATCTTTTTATCGGTCGGATTTACATGTGCCAATCATTTGCACACCGACGTTCCGCTCGCACAACGGGTTATTAGGGAGAACTCTTGGGGTTCAAGGGGCCGTCTCTGACCCTATCTTTGTAATCCCGGAATGAGGCGCCACATTCCGGGACTATGCAGATAGGCGGAGTGTGAAAGATGCGATTAAGTAGGCGCGCCGTTCGAAAGCATTGGGCAATGAAAAGGACCACAATGTCTTCAGTTTCAAGGCACCCGACAACTGTGTGGCAACTAACGCGGGAGTAAAAATCCACCTAGCTATCGTTAGTCTACGGAATAGTCTTCAGCGAGGGGAACAAAGCTGCGGTACATCTCAGTTTCGAATAATCCCTGCAATAGATGTCAGTGAAGTTGTCGTAAACATTTTGACTGCCCTCGCCGAGTTGAAGGGAAGAGGAAGACATTTGCTTGTGATTGAGCTCTTGTGACTGGCGACTTTGTAGCTGTCTCCGGTCAGGGTGCGGTCAAGATTGCCGTTGTGTTCATTATGCGAATAGAAGCCCTGGTAAGGGGCATGTGTGTTAGATAGTATGCACCTAGCGTTTGAAAACTGAGAAGGAGAATAGCGGTACGGCTTAATTTCCCCGCAGTTCCCGCTCTCGAGGAATGTGGCAATATTGGGAGATGACATGGCGGGAGAATGTTTGTTGCAACTTGCGCGGATTGCCGGTTGTTTAGAGAATTGGCGACCTGGGATTGAATTGAGCCCAAATTTGCGATTGGGTGTCACCTCATCCTCCATTTAACCGGTTAGTGAAGGTGAAAAATGAAGAGAAAGTAAGCACGGAAGGATAGTTGAGGCAGAATAAAACAAACCGTGTCTTGTGTTGGACGAGGGGTAACTCACGATGATTGAAACTCTAATCACAGCCAGACGATGCCCACCCATAGATTCACGGCGTAAAATGCAGGCGGCACTCACTCGAGGCAGTCTGAGCGGCGGAATCTAACAGACACGTGCAAAGCCTGTCGGGAAATCGGTGCTAGGGAAGAAATAAAAATAGCACCTGAGTGACCTGACTAGGGCAAAAAGCCAATGTGTTCCCTGATCCGGAGCAAACCATCAAGTACCGCGAGCGCGAGACGAAATTTCTTTCATAGGCACCAGAAAAATGGTCGACGACAGGTTCGGATGTAATACGGAGTATAGGGGATGACAAAGAAACAGCTCTCAAATTTTGAGTATATGGGTGAATGCACTGGAAGTGGATTTCGACGTGCAGGGAAAGGGACATTCTAGTGTTGGAAAGAGTGTCTGGGATGCCACGAGGGTGTACTTTGAAATTGTTCACCGTTTGCCGTGGACACGGTAAAGGAGGGCGTGGCTGCCCAAGAGACGATGAATCAAAAGCAATGACTGGCCTGGAATAATTGAGACAGGATGATACGAATACGGCATGTAGGGTAACAGGGCAAAGAAACGAAAGTATTTTGGTTAGGTGCTGAGACTCAGATGAGGTGAAAGAAATAGGAAACGTACCTTCCGGCTGTATGGTGCGAATCTTTCATACGGTGGCCAAGATGGGCGCAAGCAAGGACGGAGAGGAAAGAAAAATAAGGATGACAGGTAAAATAGCGCGGGACGCGAGCGGGCGAAGTAGCTGAATGGCGTCAATCTGGACGTATTATGGAAAGAGGGGCGGATGGACTGAAATGTTTCTGTCGGCCGATGAAGCCGTCCATCGGTCCATTGCCTTTGAGGGCTATTTCCCCCTTAGTCGCCACGAAAAGGGAAGCGGAACATTGGATTAAAGGCGATATACAAGTGGACAAGGTATCTAGGAAGGCGTAGATAAAGCTCAATAAGTATTACACAAATATGAGGAAGAGTAGAGTACGGGAATCGTCCAAGTAACCCTAGGATCGGGGGTCCATCAGTGGATGCCACGCCTGAGGATGGCGTGCAAGCGGGGGCCTGCGGCGGGTTAGGAGGTTACGGTCGGCGCGAGGAGGTGACGGAGAGGATGTGGGCGACGAGGGATGCCGACGTCGACGCGGCTCGTGTGGTCGACGATGCGCATCGTCCCTTGTGTGTGCGTAGGCATGGTGTGGAGGGTGTGGGCGTAGCGGAGGGCGGGAATGCTATAGCGGGTAGGGGCAGCGACTTGGACGTCGCCGCAGTTGCGTAGCACGTCGAGCGCGCGACTATCCACATCATAGTCCCTCACACGGATGGTGGAGAGGGCGTGATAGTCACACGGCAGCGCGCGGGTAGCACTGCGATGGTGGAGTGGCTTCGCTGGTGCGGCGAGCGGCGCTAGTGGTCGGGGGGATGTCGTACGCAACGTGTGAGGGAGGGGGGACCGGGCAGGCAGTGGGAGATGAGAGAGGGTGGCCCGGGGCGGCTACATGATCGGCGGCGCTGCAGACTATCGTCGCAGATGCGAAAACGTTTTCATGCGGCCGAGGACGAGGACGCGGACGCTGGAGTGCAGGGATGACTGCGCAGAGGGTTAGTATACGCAAGAAGAACGAGGAAGGTGAGGAGGAAGGAGGGGAAGGGGAAGATAGGTACGTTGAGAGAGAGAAGGAAAAAAAGAAGAGTAAAAAGGTGTGGTATGAAAACGCACCTAGATTATACGAAGCGCGCGTCGAGGGGCGGCCGCTCTGCCGAAGCTGTAGCAGCTATTCAAAAGGGTCAGGGCAGGACGGCGTTGGCGCGTGGTGAATGCATGAAATCTGCAAAAGGAGGTCGTTAGCGTGTGCTCGCTGGGTCAGGGCGCAGAGAATGGAAGGGACAGACCTTGGAAGAGGGACGGCGGGGTGGGATGGAAGGAATCAGATGAGAAGGGCAGGCATAGCGAGACGGGCTTGACTGCGTGGGCAGTTGCTTAGTCTTCGAGTCGGCTTTGGCGTGGATGGGGCTTAGTCTTGAGGTGGAAGGTGGTTAAGTGTAGTAGCCCAGTGTGGGCGAGGCGATCGTAGGTGGCAGCAAGCGAAGGGGGAGCAGGGCGATGGCGGGTGGAGGGCATGGCGGCGCTGGACGAGTGCGGGCCGGAGAGGCGCAGCGGCATGGATGAGCGAGGGGAGGGGCCGGAGACGTGCGGCGCCGGCGGCGCTAGATGGCGGAGTAGCAGCGTGGATGGGCAGGATGCAGCGCGGAGAGGAGCGGCGGCGGGCAGGCGGAGTGGGTCGTTGTGGTGTAAGCGTCGTGGCGTTGGCAACCGAGAGGGTGGTGCCACACGCGCGCAAACAAACGCGTCGCGTGCGGCGGCAGGGCGCATAGGGGCGGGTGGGAACGGGGGGGGAGGCGGGTGAGAAGGAACGGGTGTAGGTCATTGTTTTGGGAATTGAATCCGTTCCCGCAGCGTTGCGGGAACGGTTTTGGGAAGATTTTTTTTTGGGTGGCGGTGCGTTCCCGCGTTACCGCAATATGTATTTTGGGTGGCTCGTGATTTGTTACCGCAAATTGCGGTAACAAAATTTGCATGGCTCGGGGATTTGTTACCGCATTTTGCGGTGACAAAAATTTGGGTGGCTCGGGATTTGTTACCGCAAATTGCGGTAACAAAATTTTGATGGCTCGGGATTGGAGCAACAGATTTGGGGGAGGATTTGTAGGAACAGCTCTGTTCCAGAACACGATTTCCTGATAATGAAAGCCGGATAGATGGAGGGAATGGGACTAGGGGGGAAAAACCGGGCAAAAAGAATCTATATGAAGTTTGATTAATCAATTGCTGTCTCAACACATAATCTGGTTCAAGCACTGATTTGTTTAAACAGTTTGGAGGTTTGTGGTTACTGGCGCAATGGTGGGGGCCACTCGGTGGGATAAACATTGGTTTGATCCAATCAAAATCTGGTTAAACCGGATTAAAATGTGTTCAACCACGTTTGAACAGAACAGTGTTCATGACACACGGCAAAAACTCTTTTACCCGCCAGACTCGAACTCGAGACCCCCGGTTTGTGTGGCTTATCTCCGAAGGAGAACTTAACCACTAAGCTAAACAACCACAAGGAAGTTTGACGTGCGATCACATACATCAAGAAGCTCCTGCTCGACTTCCTTTCCAGTTCAAGTTGTGGTCACCAACAGCGCAAATTTTATAAGAACAAGAGCTCATACCAAGAGTATCATTAATCACATGGTGCTTTCCCAGCTCTCCATTTGCAGGGCACTCCCCGTGATGGATCCCATCCAGCAACATGCAATCAAATGTACTCCATTCGGCGTAATCATGTTCCAGCTGGGGCGGAAAACTCTGTTCAGCTGAAGACATTCGGTTCATTTTTAATACATCCGTGATCTGATTCATCCTCTTTTGTGTGTTGAACCAGGAGTTGTGTTTGAATTATCACATACATTTGCTTCTACATTTAAATCATAGTTCAACTTCTTACTTCACTTTTGGGTGTGTGTTGTGGTTTAAGAGCCAATTCTGAGTCGTGGTGTGGATCCTTAGAGGTTACAATGAGTTTGTTTGGTGATTTGAATCTGTGTTCTTTACCAGGTAACTGAAGGCCGAAGTGGACTGGGACATATTTTTTCACAAAGAGTATGACCCGTGTCTGCACTAGTACTGTGGATTTTGTGTTAGGATTGTTGTCTTCTTGGCTCAGTTGGTATTCCTCTTCGCACTCCCATTTCGAAGTCTGGCTGGCACGGGATCAAACCACGGAAGTGTCACCTTTTTGCAATCTTTGGGCACCCGACTCCGTTTAAACAAATCAGTGCTTGAACTGGATTATGCGTTGAGACAGCAATTGATTAATCAAACTTCATATGGTTACTGGGCAAAAAACGAAGAGAATGGCAAAAAGGCTGAAAAAGGGAGCGAAAAAGGGCGTGAAAAAGGGGAGGTGTGAACGACCCTGCCTTTTTGCCATTCTCTTCGTTTTTTGCCCGGTTTTCCCCCCTTTTTTCAATTAGAAGTACAAAAAGGGTAGAAGACCAACAAAAACGGTGTCCTACCTGCAATTAGGGTCGTTCACAGTTCCCTTTTTCCTGCCCTTTTTCTCCCCTTTTTTCGGGCTTTTTGTGGTGCCCGCCGTTTTTCACCGGGGTTTTTTTCCCCTTTTCAATTCTGATATGTAAAAAGTGTTAAAAAGGGGGGAAAAAAAGGAACTTCCCAGCTAAAAAACTAAAAGAAATCCATCAAAAAAGGGAGCAAAAAAGGGCAGGAAAAAGTGAACTGTGAAACCCCCCGCCGCGTCTCCCTTTTTCCGCTCTTTTTCGTGCCCTTTTCAACTCTCTTTCTCAATTTCATACAGTTCGGGTGCTCCTATTGTTCCCCGAAGGTTGCATACCACCTCAGATGTTCAAAAAAGACTGGGGTGAATTTTTCTGGATTTTATGGCTCACTCAATTACATTATTGAAAAAGGGAGAAAAAAGGGAGCAGAAAAGGGAGTAAAAAAGACGCGAAAAAGGGAGACTGTGAATGACCCTATTCTGCGGGAAACAGAAAAAAAAAGGGCGCGAAAAAGGGAGCTACTGTGAAACCCCTGGCTGGAGCTCCCTTTTTTCCGCCCTTTTCCGCTCCCTTTTTCGCTCCCTTTCTCCATTGTATGCAGCCTGGGTGCTCATATTGTTCCTCAAAGGTCACATACCACCTTGAATGTTCAAAAAGGACTTGGGTAAATTTTTCTGGATTTTATAACCCATCATCTGCCAGGCATGAAAAAGGGCGCAAAAGGGAGCAAAAAGGGAGCAAAAAGGGCATGAAAAAGGGCGACTGTGAGCAACCCTATTCCTGCAGACTGCCATATCATCAATCCTTACGTCCCATGCTTCAATATGGGACATTTTCCCCCGCTCCCTGCGAAAGAGAACCAAGACCTCACCCCCTTGCAGCCCCAAAACAGGTGCTTGCCTGTCGGTTTTGCCTCTGGTTGGGATACTAGGTCGATTCGCCACATCAAATTACCCCTCCTCTCCATTCTTATGCCCACCGCCAAATTATTGCATCCACCGCAATTGTGTTGAGGATGGACTTCCTCTTACGGATGTTGGCGTTGCAGGAACCCAAACGGGCATTGGATATGTTTCTTGACGTCGATCATACCCGCAACGTATATAAGGCGCGCGTCCATACCAACGGCCCTCAGTCTAACCATTACATTTGGGTGCGACTGAGGGTACGTTTACTTACTCTTATCTATTTATTATTCACTCACTTACTTTACCTGTAGTCTAACGTATTGTATTCTCTGCAGGTTAATAAGAGTCTAACCATTGCATTTGGGTGCGACTGAGGTCCAACGTATTGTATTCTCTACAAATTGCAGTGAAGAAATTCTAAAACTTTGATGCTGCCTGCACTCGACACAAATTTCCACTCAGTTTGCTGCTTTCACCATTCAATTTGTACGCGAATTAAATAAATTTCAAGGCCCTCTCCTAGATTTTGACGCACGTGGTGCATCAGGTTTCTTTAGCTGAATCCGATGGCTGCGAGTAGCTGGTTCATGTCTTGGTTGAAATTCAGGTGCGTACTTCACTAGTCTTGATTTCGGCTTTGACTTGACTGACCTTCGCATGTACTGATAGCCAGAATCCATTGGCTGCGAGGGGCTGAGTTTCATGTTGAAGTGGTCTCTCACTCTTTCCTTTTCGATTTCTTTTTCACATTTTGTGGTCACGACACCCAGTACATTGGAAAAAAAACCCTTGCCGGGCCGAGTATATACGAAACTCGTACTACAGATACATTGGCAAAACCTGTACATTCGAACAAACCCTGCACATTTCCATCAATGGGCCGTCTTTTGGATCAAAGGCGGCACATTGCCATTTTCGAATGTGCCGTGCTCGGTTAACAGAATAATATATTCTGGAAGGAGACACGTGCCATCCCGGCAGTTCCCATTCTTTTTTTCTTACCACCATCTTCCCCGGCCCCCGAGGCATCGAAAAGCGCGCCAAAATGACCCACGATGCCGAAGCAAGATCAAAACATTCACCTGCAGACCAAGAGTTCCTTGACGGCGTGACGGCACGTACTGATGAACTTTCGAGACCACGTACATACTGCTGTGTGCGTACCAATGGTTGGTTTTTGTTCCCGAGCTCGAAATTTATCATTCGATTTATTGCTTCATTTATTATGATGGCAGGACAACGCCTCGTGGGATTTGGGCGGTGGTGGCGGTCGTGCCAAAGCCAGGTTTGCACCCGGGGAGGACCTCATCGAGTGCCGACCTCCGCTCGACCTGTAAAGGCGCTCACGCATGCGAAACGCTCGATCCCGGTCTTTGAACGACAGTCCATTTCGATTTGGATCCAGCATCTCGTGACGCAATAATAGCTGCTCAGCAAGAGACGCGGCGCAGAGAAGGCAATTCCCCTGAGGAGCGGGTCGCAGTGTAGGGTTCTGCGTTCATTTGTTATGCCCACTAATCTCCCTCACTAGGTTCATGAATATCATATGCGACGCGAAGTGCCTTGCAGTTGATTCGACGCAGTCCCGGGCTCCTACTGAATGGAAACGGGTGGCAGACGAAGATATCTCAGCTCGGCCCCTGAAAAGGAGAGCGCGCTCGGTGAGTCTGATGGCCATTATTTTCAGGTGATTGTCTAAATTGTCGAATGCGTAGTGATGCAACTCCGAGCAACGTTGAGATTTTTTCTTCGAATATTTCACTTAAACCACCTCTATCTACGTAAAATGGTCGTTTGAATATATTTTTTCTTCCAAGTCAGCTCAACGGGGCTCATTTGCTGGTAGATTACCTATGTGCCGTGTTTGTTCGCATGCCTGGTACATTCCCAGCGGATGTGTCGGGTTTGAACCTATGTGCAGTGGACTCCGTGGAATGTACTGCGCGTGCATTGTATTTTTAGTACGAGTTTTGTGAATCCCGCTCGAACGGCGGCGGTGACTACGAAACCAGTGTTCTGGGACGACGATATATATGCTAATGAAGAGCCAAGTACGTTAATTAGAGGCGCATGGCACGTACATATTGAATAAAAGAACTTACCCGCAAGAGTGCCGACTTTAGGTCGGCGCCGTCCCCGTCGATGCCTGCAGGCGCTGGGGGAGAAAACGTCATCGTGGTACGATGGGTTGATTCCGAAGGTGGAGGGATAAGCGTTGGTTAGAGGTATGCGAACAGTGCATACGTGAAAAAACCTACCTTCCCCCGCTGAGCTCCCACCTCTTGTCAAAGGTGGGCCTGTCACTACCCTTCGCGCTGGTGATGAAAGACTGATTTAATCGCGGCGAAACGAAGGAAAATATCAGAACCTCAATTCCCCCAAAGACGTACCAGTGAGAAGTAAGACCCGAAGGCAGAAAATAAGCGCCAATGGGCGCTTACCTCCGGCCGGCTCTCGCTTGAGCATGAGCGCATGCCCGTAGAAACGGAGTGTACTAGGACGAAGTTTGTTAAGTTTTCATCAAGAAAGAAGATAAAACACAAAGTACACAAAGGAGATGGCGGAGCGATCTACGCCCCCGATCATCAGCGCCGGACGTCGGGGCATCACCTCGACATCGATGTTTCTTCTTTTTTAATTGTCCTGAGGGTCAGTCAGCACGATGATATAGCCGCAGATGGAAGGCGAGCCGCGAATTCGCGGCCGCGGTAACATCTGCGGCTTGCATTGTCGGAGGGAGACACGCATGGACATGCAGTTAACACCTGTAGTCCTCGCGGATGTCGTCGTCGAAGGATGGCATGGGAAGCTGTCAGGGAACAATCGCACCAGCAGTGGAAGGAAAGAAAGAACAAATATTAGCACGAAAGACTCACCGATAACACGTCCCTCTCGACCCAGTGCATCGCATCCGATCCAGCGCTTGACGATTCAAGTGCTCGAGGTGATGCCGCAGATGATTCGAAGGTGGTCAAGGCGGCGGAAGGCCCTCAAAGCGCCGAGCCGCTGATGAGGTCCCGGCGCGACAAGATCGAGCGTTTGAGATGGTCGAGGTCGCGCACGAGCGGAGCGTGAGGAAAGATATACTGCACATGTGCGGCGTCGTTTTGAGGTGTTACCGACGATGCACCAGCCGCCGACGCAGGGCGAGTCACGAATTCGCGACTGGGTGTGCGCCGGCGGGCGTCGACAGCGAGCGCGGAGGCGCGCATATGTGGCCGAGGGCGTCGCGAACGGTTCCCCTGGGGTCGTAGGCGTCGTCACAGACGCTCGGCGTGCGATACTGGCATCATTATATGGGTATACTTGTAAAATGACCAGTACGTACGTGGCGGAGAAAAAACAAGAAACAGGGAACTGAATGTGGATAGATGGAAATGTGAGAAGGAAAGGGAAGATGACAGGAACGCATACTTGAAGGAAAAGAGGAGAATAACAAGACAGGCAAAAAAAACGAATAAAGAAAGAATATGAAAAGAATGAGAAGTAGCCATGTACCTCGGCACGCCGCGAGCCACCACTCGTTCACGCGTGCGGCACCAGCAGCTGGCTCTTCGAAAGTCGTTCTTGCACGCGGATGTGCGGAATAATGCATCAATTTTGAGAACGGATGAAGGAGACCTGCTTCATTTATTAGTAACAGTACCGTGCTAAAATGATCAGGAGTGGGAGGAAGAGAGAGAAGGAAGGTACAAGAGACCGAAGGGGAGAAGGGAATGCATGGGAAATAAGAGGTGGGTGGAGTGGGAGGAGGGAGAAGCTGCGAGAGGAGGTACTCACGGGGGATTAACAAGGCGGCGCAGAGTTGGTTGGAAGAACGGTACGACGGCGACAGCAGGCTTGAGCCGCAGGAGCCGGAGAGCGAGCTCGGAGGTGGCAAGGCGGTGACACGCGAATGTGCGCACTCGCAATTGGGGCGCGGGGTACAACAGGCGGCAACGGGATTGGAGACGGCGCCAGTGGGACGACAAAGGCCGTGACGATCACGGCGTCGACGTTGAAGCGCTGATGAAGGGCGGCGCGGCGGTGTGCAAGGGGCGCGAGTTGGAAGACGGAGATGAGAGATGGAAGCGGGAGATAGAATGATCTTCGATCAATGATGACGATCACTCCTTCACGCTCTCTTAGCTAGCCGGCTGTGCGCTCTGGGCTCGCAGGCTCACTTCATCGCGCACGCTGTTATCAATTCCTCATCGATTAATTTAAACTTTTTTGAACCTAACGTCGCAAGTTCAAAATTCACTAAAAAGTATGCGAAAATTCCGAATTAAGTTCAGTGTTTGAGTTGTGGAGAGCACTTCAATTTTAAAAACGAAAGAGGCTGATTTATACATAGGTTATAAATTGTGGAGAAAAAAATATCTTCTTACAGAGAATGAGCATACCGATATCATTCTTTTTCCTTGAAAACTTGAAAAATGTGCCGTCTGTTCAGACATAGACCAAGAGCCGTGAAAAGGACCAAGTGCCAGGCCCGAACTCTGACAAGACGTCGGATCCGTCACGTCCGGCACAGGGGTCCAGTCTGCAATGGCAGCCCATCCGGCACAACCACCTCCCATGCCTCACTCCCCGGCGTCGTCGGCGCCCAAAACACGCCCCACGGGTCTCTCCGCCTCTTGATGTCCAGTAGCCGCGGATAGTGATCTCCAAAGAAGCTCTTCTGCCACTCCGGCTCCTGCATGTCCGCCTCGTTCATATATGCCCCGCTGCCCGGCGTCAGCTTCCTCCACGCGTCCACAAAAGAGTTCAGCCGCGCGTGTGCCGCATTTACCACCTTTGCTGGCAACACTCGGCCGTCTTTCACTGGGGACGCCGGGTCGAACGCGATGGCGTGCATGGCTGTCTGGCGAAACGCGGGGTTGACTGCGTCGTTAGGAAACCCTGACACTGCTTCGGTCGGCGAGTACGGAATCGCATTCACAGTGTAGCCGCCGTCCTCGATGGCCGCACGGATGGACTGCACGGTGGCGTTAAACAGCGCGGGGTCTTCCCAGTTCGCGTGCGGGAATAGGCGCGACGAGAAGCGGACGTTACCGACGGGGTCGCCCTGGCCGGTCCGCCGAGTATTGTAGGGCTGGCTTGTAATGGTGGTGGCGTTGGACTGTGTGAGGGGGATACCGAGCTGGGTCATGGTGCTGAAGAACGGTTCCAAAAAGGCAGTGGCATCATTGAGTGTCTGTCCAGGAAGGATGAATTGCCCTATCATCTGGAAGAGGCCGGAAGGAGGGCCCGTGAATGTCGAAGATGGGGGCTCAATGTAACTAAAGCCAATTCCGCCTGCGTCAGAGACGGAGCGGCTGAACTGAATCCACTCGCGCACGCCGGACCAGAAGGTTTCCTTGTCGACTGTGATAGCACCCGTGGATGGGTCGATCGTTGGGGGGAAGTTGGCATCGAGGCTACCGGACCACATAAAATGGGCGGTCTGTAGAGTCAGAGGTGGGAATGCTTTGATAACGGCCGAGGTAACGATGCCGTATGTGCTGCCGCCGCCGCCCCGCATCGCGAAGAAGAGATCGGCGCTGTTGTCTGCGTCGACTTCGAGGAATTTTCCATCCGCTGTGACGACTTGAAGTTGCAGTGCTTGATCCGAGCCCATGCCGTAGTATGAAGTGAGGGAACCGTGTCCGCCGACAGCTGTGAAGCCACCTAGAACAGCTATGGTGCTCTCACTGCAAGCCCCGGTCAGCCGCCAATCATCATGCGGATGAAGAAACTGACCCTGGGGCAACAACGGTGATATTGTTATCCGCCATGAAGTTGTACACCTGCCAGCCCTGGGTCCCTCCCGCAATCCGCACTGCCGGGCCACGATAACCGCTGACACTGAAGTCTGGTACGAACTTCTGGCCCTGCAGATTTTGCAACCAAATGCTCAAGGCGCCCGCACCAACTGACCGCCCGGCGAAGTCATGGCCAGTATTCTTCACAACAAGTCGGATTCCCTTGTTCCTCGCAAAGTTTACGCCCAACTGCACGTGCTTGACCGTAGTCGCGTTCACGATGTAGACGGGAAACCCGCCCAGCGAGCAGTTGCCAATGGGCGTCTCTGTGATATTGCACCGCTCGCCCGCAATCCACGGCTGCACAATGTTGGATGGGTCGACTACAACACCGCCGGAGAACGCTGTGGCTTGCACTGCTGCTGTGCAGGCCGCTTCGTCAAAGTGCGGGTCATTGGGATAGCAGACAGCTCCTTGCGGGACTGTCTTGATGAGGGCTCCGTCCAGTGAGGTATTGAAAGCGGCCCATTCGGCCTTTGTGGGCCAGGCGGCATCCCAGGGACCAACTTTGCATATTTTGCCGCCAGCAGTGGCGGTGTTGTCAACCGAGATGGATGGAGTAGTGTCTGCGAAGGCGATAGAGTTAAAGGCGCCAATGTCGTCTTCTGTCAGCTGCGTTTCTTCCCAGGCAAAATTAACTGCGCTGGCGAGACGCTGAAAAGCTAGCAACAACAGTAACACGGGGAGTTCGGTGAGCATTTTAAAGCTAAAGATTCAAGACACAACTCTGTGGTATTTCTCAGAGGTTCTTCCCTTTCCTGGGCAGGATGTTTTGGGGGCCACAAGATGTCGGTGCTGGCATTGCGCTTTATACCCCAAAGGTGTGGCCTGGAAATAGACTCGATACCGGCTGGCAGCGATTGGAGGACGGTCATCAAACCTGTGCCGCAGGTCAAGGCCATCAAAACCTAGGGTCGGTGGTTTTTGGCTGCTTCGATCCACTTGGCCCTTTTGCATGAGGCAAGTCTCTTCCGTGCTCGACGGACGCTCGTCCCTGATTCGCGTGGATTGAGCGCGCCCATGGTTCACATGACTGTTCATGCCTCTGAATGGACACCGGAATCTTACAGCTGTTTCCAAAAACTTTGAGACGCGCGATTTATTTTGCCAGCGCACGAATTTTTTGATCGATGCTAAGGACGACCCGCTATCACGCGGCGGGTAATGACGTGGGATCGAAGGAATAACTGGGGGTAAAGGAGTGACTGATGCGATGACCTAGTCGCCGGACGGTGAGTACTCATCTCCCAGTCCGCACAAAGAACAAGCACGCACCGAAGGCCTGTTCCTCCATCTCACTCAGTGATCGCTGCTGAACAGATCAACTGCCGCGGTATATTCAGGTGGGTTCTCGTAGACGGGAGGTGGGCTGCGTGCACGCGGGCGGCGGGGCTCGAATGACATAAAAGATGGAAGAAGAAAAGACGGAATCAAAAGCGGCGATCGACCGTGGTCTGGACCGGGCCGTTCGAAAAAGGAGATCCTTAGCAGCGATCAAAAAACTCGTGCGCTGGCAAAAATAAATCGCGCGTCTCAAGGTTTTCTAAATAAAGGCGTTCAATAAGATAGCACCCCAGCCCAACGTCACCCTCCTTATAAAATTAAGCATTCTGTCTGTCTGAAGCCTTTTTAAACTCCGCTGCTCATCTGACCTACGTTGCCCATTAAGCACCACCAGATGGTGGGCCAACGATGCATCGCCCCCTCTGATTAGAAGCTTTGGGCGATGCATCGTTTACTCTCATTAGAAGGAGAGCGATGCATCGCGCTGTGGCAGAGCATGCGTCCTCGTTGTCGATGCCCCTCGGCAGCACTATCTACATCGGGACTGCAGTGATCACTTGCTTCATACCGCGATCAAACATCGTCGACGTCGTCGGGGGCGCTGACCGCAAAACACTGGTTAAAAGTCTCCAGAAAATAAAGTCAACAGACATCATACAGACAATACATATGGTGAAGTAGCGGTTGTAATGTCCATGAATCAACCTCAAAAAACGCATTTTGATTGAAAAATGAGCTGCACCCAGTTTTCGACCCCAAATAGGGTTCGCTAAAGTATCGAGCCAGTAGTAGGGTGATGCACGGCGCGGTGCCCCCGCGTCGTGCGCGCACTATACTTCGTAGTTCGCGGGACGGTTCGCAGGACGCTGGGGTGCGCGCGCGCAGGCAGGCCGACGGGACGAACCAGCACCGTCACTGGCTTGCTGGGTCACCGCCCCCTTCGAGTTGGAGCAGACAGCGGAAGGGTCCCACGGGCGAGGGGAATCGTAAGCGTCCACGCGCGCGAGCGCAGACTGTGCGCACACGGGTCCGTGGCGAGCAGTCCTCGCTTGCCGCTGGGCTCGGGGCGAGCGGTGCTTGCTGACCAGCACCTTGCACTCGTGCTCTCAGCTGCGGTGAGCGATAGCGCGCCGAAATGTGCATAGGCGCCTTGATGGCAGCCGCGCAAAAAGCGAGCGCGCAGGCGCTGGGTTGGCCGCGCAGCCGTCCGTTAGTATCAGGAGCAACAATAATGCACGTTCACACGCTCCCCAGAGCACACGCAGCGGAGCTAACGGCGAGGCCGGCGTACACCAGCTACGTACAGTAGCGGGGACACCACCAGAGTTGTCTGGTACCTTGGAGGTTGACAATGGCCTCAAATTCTTCCGTGATCTCCTGCCACGGAGAGAGATCACACCTCTGCTTGCAAAACTGGCGTACGATGTGCAAAGGATTTTTGATGCTACGGAGATGCTGCGTGTTTATGAACCAGGGACCACCGTATAATCTCTCTCACCCCACTTATATTCTATTTATCTTTTTCAACAGTGTTTTCTCTACATGCATCGTGCAAAGGGACGACATGCGACAGCGTTTGTGTACTGGTGGACACCGGGGATTTTTACCTGGGAGGAGAGAACTCCTCCCGTACACTTGCATACTCTGCTCGTGGTCAGGTCCCATGAGGTTCTAACCGGAAGTCCAGCCATTCAAACGGCCAGCCAGTCCACACTCTGCCAGTGTCTTGCGTGATCTAACCCCTGGAATCGGTGTGTTCTGTTGGTATCTTGAGGATCTCTGTAAGGATAGCCACCCTTACAGTACCACATGTATACCTTCAGTAAACTCATCGTTCATATTGTGGACCTGATGAGTATAATATATCCCCCCTTCCCCCCCACCTGGTGCCATCGCCGTTGTGGGCAGTGCGCCATGCGTCGTCGCAGCGGCCCCTACCCCCAACGTATGCGGGAGAGTACAAGGGGCCAGCAGGGTACACCAGTAGCGCAGGGGAGGCAGCGCGCCTGGCGTAGATGACGTGGCATACGAAAAAAATGCTCACGCGACAAATGGAGGGCCAAATGTGGGATGTAAGGCCTTGGAAAATTCAATTCTGATAGGGGACGCACCTTGATCCATGAAAGATCGAGTCCCGTGTCCCTTGTGCCCCACTTCATTTCAAACAGAATTGTGCACAAAATAGCAATTGCGGATCCCGTGGCTCCGGGAGGATCAAAATAAAGCGACAGAAATCATTATAGTGGTGCTCCAGGGGCTATGGTTAACACTTGATGACATTGGATGATGTATGGTCTACGCCCCAGAGATGTAGGGGGCAGGTCAATGTCGATACCGAGATATCTGGAAGGCAAAAACAGGCCAAACGGGAGTACACGATGTCGCGGATCCCAAAGAGTAGAATCCCAGAAGCAATAGCGTGCTGTGACACGAAGCAGAGCGACCTTGCGCAAAGAGTGGTTGTGGGGTGAAGCCAGGAGAGTCACAACTGTCACACCGGGTAACCCGTCCCGAACGATCTCCTGCCTAATTCGGCCAAATCGGTTGCCGCCAAACTCTGCTTCCTTCAACGCTGCGACGCGATTAAAGAGCCGAAATTCGAACCAGGGTGGTTGCATTACAGATGCGATGGCCCGTACATAAAAATCCAATAGTTCCGAGGTGATTGAAAATGAGCCTATTAAAGAATGACGCGCTGGATAGGCCTGACCTCGAGATCTCTGAAGCCAAAGTGTGTAAAAATATTGTTAAATTATCTCTGAGCCAGAATCTCGCGGTTGGAAACTAATAGCAGATGAGAGTGACATGATTCGCAGCTATTGCCGGTATTTTCGAAATCCCACGTCCCAGAAGCATCCTAAAAAACAAATCTGCCCACAGACAGACTCGAATACATCTAACGTATGTTCTACATCCAAAGTTTGAGGAAATCCATAGGGGTACAATATCAGCCTATTGAACATTGGCCAAAAAATCAGAATGTACTGCTTTGGGAATGAGAATTTAGATGTCAAAGGGTGCAGAATCTTAAGCCCCGGCATTCTGCGGAGGAAATGAAGCATTAGAACGGAATTAAAGACGAGTATTAATCAAATAGTTGCCTTTGGCGATGTTTTTGGTATTGCTTGTGCTACACGCACACGATTTGAGTTCGGACACGATATAAGGGCTCGTCTGCACTCACCGCATCTTCTGCATCTCAAGTTTGAACAAAACTACAGTGGTCAAATATCAGCCTATTGGAGAATACACGAAAAATTGGAAATTTGATGCCCCGAGGTACAGAATCATAAGCCGTATTGTTTTCAGACGGAAAATCACCATGTGGAGGCTTTCGCAAGTCGGTTTCCGTCGGTTTTTGAGCAAATATTGATTCAGGTATTCCTAGGGATATGTGTATGCTGGATGCGTTTTAAAATTGGGGGAAACGGAGAGGGTCAAATATCAGTCTATCCCATCAAATGCAGTTTTAGAACCCACATATAACTTTCTGGGGGTCAGCAGTATGAAATTTGGACGCAGGGGAAACAGGAGATTATCACAGAACTAAGTTTCATGGTGCTAGCACTAGTAGAAGACAAGATTCAACAAATTTTTTTTTTGGCAAAGACACAGTTTTGGAAGGCAGACGGAAACATGGACTGGGATTCAGGCCGCTTTCCGGGTACTTTCACGCAACTCCTGGAACCAGTTGATGTCCTACACCTCCTTTGTCTGAGCAGCAATAAGTGCGCATCAAGCGTTAATGTCCGAAATTGTACAGTCTTAGAACTTGTTCCCTTGTGAATTTTTACGCTTCTATGGGGGACAAAAGACTAATTTGAAGGGGTTCCTCTCTTCAGAACGCGTGAAAGCGCGCTCAGCGACGGACCAAATGCGACTCTTGAGCCACCAGGACCCTCGGCCGATGCTTCGGACATGACGTCCGACCCCTGTTGGGACCACTATTTCTGAGTTTTTCCGTTTCCAAAAGTCTCGGCACTCAAAATTTCAGAAGGCCACAATCGATGAACGTTATTGAGCCTATTTATCTTGGCCTCAGTTCCGTGGGCAGGCTGGTGGCTGTACACTTTTGAGTGTAGAAAAAAAAATCCGAAAAGATTCTGGATGTGGGAACGCACCGCCACCCAAAAAAAAAACTCTCCCAAAACCGTTCCCGCAACGCTGCGGGAACGGATTCAATTCCCAAAACAATCACCTACACCCGTTCCTTCTATTCAACTCTCGCCCCGACCTTAGCGCGCCGATCAAGGGGCTGTGCAACATCAGCCTTCTTGTCCGCTCCGCCCACCAGCCCCGCCGTGGGCTTCCCCCCCTGCGCTGCTCCGCCGCACCTTTCCACGCCACGCACCTCCCTCCCCTTCGACTGCGTCCGCATCACCCGCCCTTGTGGCCCCGCCCGCGTCCGCGCCACCACGCCCGTCTCCCGCCCGCCTACCCCAGCCCATGCGCCTTCTCCCCTAGTCATCACATCTTAATGCCCCCCGCAGCCATAAAAGTTGGCGCCTCCGACCAGGGGACGCTCTACACAATCGTCACGCCCGTCGGGCCGTACTTCAGCACGATGAGTAACGGCGTCTCGCTCCTCGCGGTCGGCGAACACGTCCGCTCATGGCCGGGCGGCACTGGCGGGTTCAAGCTCGGACTAAACTACTCGCCAGGCTTCATCCCGCAGCAGTCCGCTGCCGCGCTTGGGTACGATCAGGTGCTCTGGCGGCTCGGCCTTGACAAGCAGATCACCGAGGCTGGTGCGATGAATTTCTTTGCTGTGACGCAGCGAGCAGATGGAGGTGCGTTCTTTCATTTTCTGCCTCTTCCCTCGAGTTATTACTTTGTACTAACAACCGAATGACCCAGGCGTCAACGTCGTCACGCCCCCGCTGGACGGTACCATCCTCCCTGGCATCACGCGAGACTCTGCGATCGTCCTTCTGCGCGCCCACGGCACCGACCCCGGACAAAAACTGCTCAACCTTCCGGCGGACATGCCCGTGTACGTCGAGGAGCGCGTCCTCACGGTAAATGAGCTCGCCGCCTGGGCCAAAGCGGGCACCCTGCTCGAGTGCTTCGGCACGGGCACGGCGGTGCTCGTTGTCGCGATCGAGCGTATCGGGGACGTCGACGCCGCGGATGGCAAGACCTTGAGGGATATCGACATGAAAGCTGGCAAGGGACTCGGTTCCGTGGGGCAGGCGCTGTGGGATAAGCTCCTTGCTCTGAAAGAGGGACGCGAGAATTTTGGGCGGTGGAACGTTCTTTGTGAATAGGCAGACAGTGATAAAATGTGTAGGGTATTATCTGCAGCACAATGTACAGACTTTCAACTAAGGATTTCAATGTAAATGAGTTTGGTATTCGATTCACAATATTTTGTATGAATATCAGGCACGCGACCGCCTGTCCAGGGTGCTTGTTGTCAACAAAGAAAAGCTCCCCGCACGGCCGCGAGGTCCTCGGGTCTGCGGGACGTGCGCTGAGCAACAAGTCAGGGATTCAATGGGGAGACTCACGAATTAGCTGCTCCACTTGAGCCACGGGATTTCAAGGCGCGCCGTGAGGTTTAAGTATACGCCTGCGCATCACAGGTCGAATGCAAGGACGAGACGTACTATCCGTCAGGTCGGGGGGCAGCAACAGATGCAGTGTTTTTTCTACCGTCCGTAGACCAGGATAGAATCGGCTTGCAGCTACGGACCGTGTCTACGCCGCTCCGTATTCGGATGTAACCCTGGGTAGAGTCAGGTAGACGGAGATCCGTCTAACGGGGGTTTCAAAGCGCTAATTGGTGCTACCAGCTATGAATTGATAACGGTCCCCAGACTGCAATATTTTCTCCGACACTCGATGCAGTTCGGTTTCTTTCATCATCCAAACCGCTTCTGCAGCGCCTGTGCTCCGCAATATGGGATCAAATAAAAAAGTCTGGTCGCAAGGCAGTGTTCGAACCCCCCTTCCCCACAATTCTGTGTCACTATTATCATTATATGTGAGGTACAGTATATGCCCATCCATTCCACAATATGATTCCATTAATTCGGTTTATTCCCCGAGGCTCGTTCCAACAAGGCTCGCTGTCCCCGTACCGCTCGACGGTGTAATAAACATTGCGCCTTGTTGGGATTTGTAAATTAATTCATTGTAGGCAATACACAGAAAGGACATACCTTTCAACAGCATGGTTTGCACTCCTCCACGCCATTGACCGTTTCGCACACAATGCAATCGCAGATCGGCCGCACGGCGACAGCGCTTACGCTGAGCGTGAATCGGCGAGAATGAGGGCAATGCTGGCAACAGAGGGAAACTGCATTTTCGAAAGTGGGCGTATGAATGAGGTGGTGGGTTGTGGGCCGCAGGCTTTTATGCAAGGTAGAGGTGGTACGGATCTCTGCAGAAGCTGTGTCTGAACCCCGGAGGACGGGGAAACAGAGTCGTAGTTCAATTGGTCTAACTTGAATTAGATCCTGCGGGCTATGTACTTGTTTCGACTCAATTGTGGTCCATTCGCCGCTCCTCGCCGTGGTGTTGGGAATAGGCAATGATCCTGAGATACATTATTGAACTACAGAATACGCTAGTTTTGGCGTTTGTTCCGACGCCTGAAACTCCGTTTTAATTTGGGAAATGCTCCCCATTTGTACCCCAGACCCGAGGTCCTTTTGGAACGATACCGGATTTTGTGATTTTCTCTACTATGCTATCTCCCCGGCATTACAGTGGGCCAAATTTGACTTGCACACTTCTGTCGGCTAGCTAATAGGAAATTTCGGCAGGATGGATATAACAGAATCTTTAGAAGAATTTGTTTGCTCCAAAATTCTTCTTTCAATGTCCGTTACTCGTTACGCGTGCTCTATCTCCCCAACCTGTCCCTTCCGTTCCATATGATCGTAAATCTCGGGTGTACGTGCCCTGGCCATGCGCCGATGATTCTTGTGGGCGTTGATAACTTCGAGATGGGCGTTCGGAACCACTAAATTCATGGTCAGACCTGGAAGAGATGTTCAGTCATATCTACGCACCACGATCGGAATCCGTCAACATCAATTCGTATACGACGCATGCCAGGAGGGTCGCAGGGATGTTCGTCAGGGCGGCGAGTGCCGCGTACGCTCCACCAGCAGCTAGTCGAACCAGGTGAATAGGTGGAACCAGCGACAGGGGATGGCTGGCGTACCTGGCTTGCCCCAGACAGTGAGCGCGACGAGCCGTCCGCCTACATCTCGCGCAGCGTTTGCGGCCACTGTGGAATGCCAGTCAGTTATGAATAGATAATCAGAAGCGCCGTTCTATGACGCACATCCATTAGCGGAAAAAGACCAGATTGCGACGGCGCTACATATTGACATGAGCTAAGGGAGCGGGAGGACCGGATTCAGGGGGAAACTTACTAGGCAAGTGCGATGATCATTGGGCCCACCGCTGGCGGCATCAAGGTGTTTGTGGGATCAAGTGCGGCGAAGATGACCGTTCCGAGCATGAAATCCTGTCAAAAACCATCAAGACACCCAATGCATAATGTCGTCATCATCAACGCACTACCACGAACTCATTGACGAACGCGCGGCCCATGTTGGAGCCAGTCGGGAGGGACAATGCGAAAATCCCACCGGGGCCGTTTGGTGTGTAGAAGACGGCTTCAGAGACGCCGGGGCCGGCGCCAAGGAGCGTGAGCTCGGCGTCCACAATGAGAGTCTTGTACTGGACGTAGACCAGCAAGCAGGCGATGTATCCGCCCAGGATCTGGGCAACCAGATACCTTCTCGGGTTTAGCGTATGTAAGATCCAAGTCTCGTATAGGACACTGACCGGAGACCCTTCAGAGGCGGAAAGCGATGGAATACAAGTTGGGTGATAGTGATGGCCTATAGATGATGTGAGATGACGCGCAGAAGCGGGGCGCACAATTTACCGGATTGAAGTGACCTGGATAACGAATAAGTCATGCATCTGTAGCCACGACCGTTTGTGTCTCACCACCCGAGGTCGCGCTACAGACAGTAATAGCGAGGAGAATACCACAGGCATACGAGAGGCCAATCTGCAATACAGCTGCCGCGTCGTTAGCATCGTGCCTTCGTTCACCGGGTGAAAGGAAATGCGTACACGATGCACCTTCCACTTTCAGAATATTTCCAAGGATGTACAACGCTTGGGATCATACGCCTATGGTCAGGAAAGAAACATTGTCACGCGATGAGGAATTTATCTTTCTTTTTATGTCGGTATCATCTCGTACCGGCATATGTACTAAATTGCATTGGCCATCATGAGTACAGCGGTGGGACCCGGAAACCTGGAAACACTCACTAGAGAAAGACTCCCAACTGCAGGCAAGGAAAGACAAAACGTGAGGGAAACCCTGCTGATACTGCGGACAACTCACGGCTTCCGCAAAGCACTCGACAAGCCAGTGGATGCTGGTATGGCGGTGCCGTTCAAAGGCAGCGTAGAGACGCGGACGCTGTCTGATATCGCTGAGGTGGATGAGGTTAGACATGGTCCAGAGGTGGAAGTCAAGGCACCCCACTTGCGAGGCTAGGGATATTTGTATTCACTTCATGGGGGCATTCTAACCGCATCCGACGCAACATGGGAACGAGTTGGTATTTATGCGGGGCTGAGTCGATTCAATGCTGCGGAACTTTAAGGAATGGAGACGCCTCGGGAAGCCAGGGTCTACTGTCGATGTACTTAGCCAGCTTATCCTCTGAGCAATGAACGCGAAGGTCGAAGAATCGGTGAAAGCGAGTAACCGGAGCGGGCACAGGCACCATATGATCACAGCAGCCGTGGACGCCAAACTAGTGGTCAACGTTTGAAATTGAATGCGGGAGCAATGATGCATACCTCATATTTGCGGATGAAGATACCTCCTACCGGCCAAGTAAATATATCCTACAAACCAATGGTCGGTCGGAACATTGCATTCACCGCTCTGAATGTGCAGTAGCATAGTCGCGGATAAAACCTGGAGACATGGTGCGATTTGGACAGACCAGCGCCAAAATCTGACTCCTTATCCCAGCCAACGCTGGTGCTTCATCTCGCACCGTTTG
This sequence comes from Mycena leptocephala, assembly GCA_029378395.1. Lineage (NCBI taxonomy): Eukaryota > Fungi > Basidiomycota > Agaricomycetes > Agaricales > Mycenaceae > Mycena > Mycena leptocephala. The sequence goes on from JARJLF010000080.1 coordinate 273,891, forward strand.
CGAGTCTCGGCGGCGGTGCTGCGCGTACTTTAGCCATAGTCTCTCCTCCATCCCCACCAAATTCATGTTTCACACACCACACATTCAGCGACATCCGGGACCGGCTGCGCTGCCGTCAAGCCGTCCGCAGGTGCGCGCGCGACAACGATCTGGAACAGCCCGCCACCGATCATGTGCGGGGCGCCCATAAAGGGGAAATGTGAATGGAGAAGAGAACGTACACGCGATGCATCGGTGGACTGTGCAATGAGGAATAAATGCACAGAACATGCGCCCGAGGTAGGTGAACGCGGAGAGGAAGGAAAGGAAAAGAAGTGGAGAGCCGGTGGCAGCAAGACCGAATACTGATAACAAAGGGGAGATTGCAGGGTGTAAAGACGCGCATTCTCAGTACTATGCTGCCGGTGATGGTGCGCACGACGGCGCAACCACTCAAGGGGACGAAGAATATGCGTCTGTGATAAACGGAAAGGCAAACACCCGTTAGCACGCCGCGTAAAACAAAACAAAAACTCGGAGCGCACCGCGATACAAGGTGGATTTCGATTGTTTTGAGTTCGGTGAAACGCGATACCTATTGCTTTTATATAGGAACCAAGAGTTTTCAGTGACAAAAAAGAAGCACCGGGGAAGATGGCCAAGTCCTAACATCACAGCTCACCGGTGGAAGCACTACCAAAGAATTCGGGTGCGGGGAGTTATACCCATAGCCGGGGAAGAGCCAGCTTGCGCAGCTCGCCCTATTATTATAAGTTCAGGGCCCGGTGAATTCACAAACGCATAGCTCGGCACAGCGCCAAATTCTGTGGATATCTTCGAGCTTCGGTTAGGGGAATCGCAGCTATGTCGCAGCAGATGGGTTTTAACCTGCCGTGTGCGAAACACTGGGCTTCGCATTGGTGGAATTTGAATCAGCGAGCAATAAATTTCGACTTGGCCTTTTGAAGTGTCTGAGATCAGAGAAAGCAAGTTTGCGTCACGTCTCAATGTTGACCGGATGCAGTTGAGATGGCAAGAACAGGAAAGAACTCGGCGAGACAAAAGAGTCTGAATGTGCGCCGAAGAGATCAAGATGGTCGTTCAGCGCAACCCGTTCTAGACGACGCAGCCAAACAGCCGGCCACAGAAGTCGGAAACGTTGATGGTGCACCGCCACGCTGCTTCTCACTCAGGCTGTCGCCTTTCGCTTTCCGCCGCTGCGCCGAACTCCCTCGTGTGCGTTGTACCTACGACCATCCGTATTCACGCTCAGCCGGTGTTGCGTCCCGAGTGCGCGGTCTGCGGCGTGCGCCGCTCAGAGCTTCTCTTTCGCTGCGCCTCAGGCTCTTAGATCTAATTCGGTCTACTGACTTTCGTCGTCTTTTGCATCACATAGGCCACCCCTCTTCAATATGAAGTATTGGCCGTGTGAGGCAACTGGGTATAGCTGGGTCGGATGAATAGTCTCTTGGAATGGGTAACCGGTGCGGCGACCAATCTAATCTCTTCATCCCATTTCCTTTGACATATCGCTTCATCCAAATCCACTTTGTCACGCTCCCTCGAGCTTTCCTCGAATGATCGACCATACTTCTTTCATCTGACGTGGATTCAATAGCGCCAGAAACAGCGGTATAAGTATTGCGTTCTCGTGTGCCCCTCACCAACCGTCCTTGATTTCACCTTCCTGTGCTCTCTGATCGTCTCCCTCCGATCTCGCGCTTCTTTCTCGCTACGATATTCCCCGCACCATGATATTTCCTCCCTCTGCTTTCGCCGCCGTTTGATTCAGATACGACCGCCCACTGGAACCCCATATTGTTCCCATTTATCTCCCCGTTGTCAATTTCGGCATACAATCAATGTCTTTGTGCCTTGTCCGCACAATTCAATTCATACAACCACCTCCTTGGTGTGCTAGTGCGACTTGCCACGCTCGTCTAGGTTACGTCTCCCCGTGTGCAACGACCGGGAATTTGACTTTGCCGACAGATCTCTGCGTGACTCCCTCATTTTCATGCCTTTCCCGCGGGCTCCGGTGTCGAGCGGCCGTTCTATCTCGGACCTTCCCTGTTACTTCTCAAGACTTGCCCAACATCCATTACGACCACGACAACCCACTCCCTGACTCGGATCTTTCTGTACCCTCACTCAAGTCTCACCGCATATATAGTACAGGCTGCACACGGAGTCGTCGCTGAGGCCATCTTGATACTCTTTGTACTGCTGCTGAACATTCCTCGCATATTCATACCCTGTTGACTCTTCTTTCGTCCTTTGTATTGCCCCACCACTCTCGTCCTGAGGCGAGCCACTTTCAAGCATGGTCCCCAAATCATCCGTACATCGATGAACATGCAGCTGCCGGTTGCGGGCTGCAATCCCGATCTAATACTCAGTTTCACTGATGGCCCGACGCCGACTTGGCACATTACCTATTACGAGCTGCGGCAAACCGACTTTCAGACTCAGTAATCTACTGTAGCATGCAAAAGTTTTAACAAAGAAATTCCGCCTGGTGGAAGCTAGCTGCAGGTTGTGACCAGTCCCAACATATCATAAGTTCTTTCTCCAACTGAGAAATGAACGTTCCATTCAAGTCATCAAGTGACCGTCAGGATCTGTGAGTACAGTAATCATGTAGGTATATGTAGGTCTATTTACAAAAACTAAATTCACCAGTAGGCTACGCTTTCAACCGTTCCACGAAAATTGGGAGGCTAGGCTCATTGTCGACGAACGGCGATGGCATGATGCCCGGCTTCCGCCTAGGTTAGACGGGGTACCCGTTGCCGCCCGTTTGACGGGTTTGACGGGTCACCCTTCCTAGATGGAAATCTGCATCAAATGTAGATGAATTTCATCCGATTTCCGAGAATTGAGGTGAAACCTACCCATACATAGAAACTCCCTTGCTGAAACATCAATTTCTAGCCACCTGGATGGCATTGCCGAGACTTGCCGATATATGATCTGCGATCAAATTCCGATTAACCGAGCGATTAACCGTTTGCAAACACTTGTCTGGTTCTATATCAGGGTGTTTGAGATATTCTATGATACTTTAGATGTCCTAGTAAGTTCCCAGTTCAGTTTCAGACTGTCGATAAGTTATCAAACTTACTTGCACAAATAGTGCTCCAGCACCCGTCAAAAACGGCCATTACGGACGGGACGGGTGGGACCCGCCCGTCTCGGGGCCCTCAGCTACCCTCTGGGTATACCCGTCCCGTCGAGAAAAGCGGCCGTTTTTGTGACGGCCGTCCCGTTTAACGGACGGGTTGAAGCCCTATTTAGAACAGATGCAAAGCTTGTTTGAGTAGGAATCAAACTGGAAGTGAAACGGAAGACTGAGAGCACCCAATAATTATAATTTGTAACAAGAACGCGCCAGAATGCGGAGGACGCAAGCGGAATGCGCAGCGCCACAGAAACACTCGGCGCACGAGTGTGCATTTCAGCTACATAATGTGAGGCGCGATCTGGGCCGCCAAATCACTAGTTAGAGCCTGAATCTAGAAAATTTGGACTTTTTTTCCGCTCCTGGGACGCCAAAATCACCTTTTTAGGCGACTCACAGCATCGCAGGCTAGATCCAGTTCGGACAAAAATTGGGCCAACCGCCGTGATAAACCGGGGTCCTCCCGTGTACCACTGTCACTTGCCGCATCCGTCACCGTCAACACTGCCACGAGGCGCTGCACATCTGGTTACCACGAACAAGCTGTACCAACCTCCGTCTTGCCATCCTCATCTCTCTCGCTTGTCTGAAAGTCGAAGCTTACGCTCTGGCTGCAGTCTCCTCGCTCCCACTCCGCCGCTTTAGACTCCTTTCAGCAACATGCCGACCATCAAATGCGTAGTGGTTGGAGATGGTGCTGTGGGAAAGGTGCGCCGCTCATTTAAATCGTCCGCAGCACCACTAATTCGTGCGATTAACCCCCAGACCTGTCTGCTTATCTCGTACACAACCAACAAGTTCCCCAGTGAATATGTTCCGACTGTACGCAGCCACCCTGCACCGCTTACTGGCGCTTTTGACGCCTTTTGAAGGTCTTCGACAACTATGCTGTTACCGTCATGATTGGGGAGGACCCCTGCACATTAGGGCTCTTCGATACCGCCGGTCTGTCCTCTCTTTCGCTTCCCATCTTGACCGTGATGGCGTTCCGTATCTTTCAGGTCAGGAGGACTACGACCGTCTCCGCCCGCTATCATACCCACAAACGGACGTGTTCCTCGTCTGCTTCAGCGTAACATCCCCTGCATCGTTCGAGAACGTCAAGGAGAAGTGGTTTCCGGAAGTGCACCACCACTGCCCCGGAGTGCCATGTCTCATCGTCGGGACGCAGATCGATCTGAGAGACGACTCCCAGGTGATAGAGAAGCTGGCCAGACAAAAGCATCGACCGATCACGAACGAGCAGGGCGATAGGCTCGCACGGGAGCTGGGGGCTGTTAAATATGTCGAGTGCTCGGCGCTGACGCAGAAGGGGTTAAAGAACGTTTTCGACGAGGTGCGTCCGCCATCCTTTCTCTTGATCATCCCTCTAATACCCCGCCAGGCGATCGTCGCGGCCCTCGAGCCGCCGGTCATCAATGGCCCTGGAAGAAAAAAGTGTATTTTCGTCTAGACAGAACCTTGCTTTAATGGCCGGACCCTCCTCGTTCCTCTACGGATCCATTTTACGAAATACCTTTACGCCGACCACAACCCATTACTCATCTCCCGGTACTGTCGTATATCACCCTTTCCTTTGTCTACTTTCTCTAGTTAAATGATATCTTCATCATGCCTGCGTGGTTGGTTCGATGCTCACTCAAACCGTACTGTCGACTACGACGTTCCTTTTCTCTTCTGGTGGCGGTGGCGGGCCGCGCGTATATGTTGTAACTTAGAGGTGCTTGCCTGCCCCTGAACGAGAAGAAATGTAACCAAATAATTGTTGCGTTGCGTGCACGCGCTAGCTGCGCTGATGTGATGAAGCGTCTCGACTGCATATGCTTCCCTATCTGTTTTATCCGAGAACGTGGGCCCAGGTTCTCGGATAAGATAGTTAGCTCTAACAATATTAAATCAATACGGTGTTGGATGTGTCCTTCCAGGCCCCAATTTTGTCATCCAGTGGCCGCCCCATTTTTGACTCGAAGTACATGAAAAGGCCGAAATTGTTCCTCGTGAAAGCCAGGGGGCGAAAATGATTGCGAGCGCAGCGAGCAATTCTTGATTTCACACGTGACAGGGTGGAAGGGCTAAGTGGGGAAACAAACAAGAATAAATTCTACGCACTGTGGCAGGCCCTGGGAAGCTCTTGCCAATGGTTGTCCGAAAAATTCCTCGAATTTGGCCTGAAAAAGCTTACGTTTTGGCGGGTTTGAGGCGTCAAAAAGCTTAAATCGGACAGGGGTCTTCACGTTCGCCCATTTTTTTTTTTGCTTCAAATCGCCAGAAACAGGATTTTCAGGCACTTTGTGCGTCTGTTGACGTCCGGCTTTGGGACTTTGAGAATCCGAGGGTGCCACCGTTGGTGCAACTTCAAGATGCCAAACTCTGGAACTGTCGTCAAATTTTCTGCGAAACCTCTGCTCAAAAAGCTTACCTCTGGACAAGGCTGACCGATTTTTGGCATGAAAAAGCTTACTTTCGGACAAGGAAATCGCGAATTTTGGCTCTCAAAAAGCTTAACTTTCGGACAACCCTCGGCAGGAGCATCCCGGGGCCTACTGTGGCTGACGGGTCTTTTTGAAAAGAGCGGCTGCAAACACATTCAGATCTTGGTATTTTGGGCTCACTGTTGGACCATTAGATGCGTCTTTTCATGCTGATTCTAGTGGTATCAATTTCTCCAGGGGTCGAGTTAAAAAAATTACATTCCTTTTCAGGAGTTTCTTAATATTGATGACACGACAGGGCTCGAATGTCTGCGGAGCGAGCTCAGCCGATATGTCGGATACTTTATATTTGACACACTGCAAATAGCATTGTCGTGCGATTGGTTTGGCAGGGGGGCGAGGAAGGGGCTTAATATAAATGCAACAGAGACCTCAAGATGGGTATATGTTTGAAATGGCGAGGAACCCATAAATGGGCCGAATATCCCACGAATATCACAAAAGAATATGCCCAATTCTCGCTCGGTCGACATGTTGACAAGCCCACATTGGGCAAGTTGAAGTGGAAGATAGCAACAATCAGAAGGAGAAGGGTACTGCAGGGTGGATTTAGTGTAGCCAGTATTATGTTGCATGAACTTCAGAGCTAGTGATACAAATGAAACTAGCAGAGGTTCGATGCAGGCAATCTTCAGGAGCATTGCAGGAATGATAATGGTTGGCATATCGAAAGAAAGGGGAAGAAAGCCATATGACTTGGTTATTCAGCACAACTCAAGGACAAAGATGTTGTGAACAGAAAATTCAGAATATTCTATTACATGCAACGCGCACGTATGGTGTTATCAGATGCTCGCATCTGATTATTTTACCGGTCAAACAGCATGCATGACTATTTTGTGCGAGCGCAAGATGGGAACCACAACGTTCTTGGTGATGAAAGGGGGAAAATATTATACTGGCTCCAGGAGGCACGAAAATCTATCTGAACAGGAGCATGAATATCAAATATAAGTCGACGAAAAACTGTCTTACCCTTCAGGCCGGAACTAGCCTCGCCTGGAATGTAACCACTGATGGCGGGTCAGCATCCTGATATGATTGCGAAGGGAAAGACTGCGGATCTGAAACTATAAATCAGCAGCATGAAAACCACTTCCGAGGACCAAGCAGACCTGGAAGAAAACTGTGGACTGAGTAGCAAGAAAGAGTCAAGTGAAAAATCGGGTCACGCACCAGGGGCAACTGCAAGCAGATGCTCAAACTCGTTTCATCAACATACAGTCATGCAAAGCGCAAAGTCGCTACTCTTGCGCACCAGCTTTCTAGGCGAGGGGCCGAGACATCCACTTGGAGAGAATATGCAGGAGATTAGAGCATCTTAGTTCTGCGCTGAAGCTGCCACGAGGACCATCATTAGAGACCTTGCGGGAGCCACCTGGAGCCACCCGGTGGCTGATCGGGCATGCGGTAGCCGGTGTCTGTGGCTCCTCCAGTGGCTGAATCTCGCACATTGTGGGATGGCACCCAAGTCCATTTATGGTCCTTTACCACTATATTTGATACCAATTTGTATTATGCCTGCATGAAGAAGGCAGCACAGCTAAGTTTTCCTTCCATTCATCAAAAAAATGGCTTGATTTTGGCAGAAAAGCACAGTCTGGACACCAGGATGACTTTACCTGCTATAAACAGGAACCAGAGAGCGGAGGTCTTTTCCAACATCACACATGAAATCAATGTGCCAGCCACCAGCCAGCCACAGCCACCGGCTACCGCATGCCTGATCAGCCACCAGGTGGCTCTGGGTGGCTCCCGCAAGGTCTCTAATTTCTCCTAGAGGGGTCCAAAACAGATTTTTTGCTCCTGGCTGGTGGGGGGAAACAATTTGCCAAAAATGCCAGAGGAAAACACCAAACCAATGGTTTCCTAGGTACTTGGCATACGTCGAGCACATTTGATGTTAGCAGCCCAATTTTCTGAAGCCAGAGGTGGTTTTAACCTCTGCACAGGTCCTTAACACAGCATTGAGACGAATTTGTCGGTCAAAATGTGAGAAAAAATTCCAGTTTTTGGCTCACCTACCTCCCCATCCAGCCCCTCACAGCTATTGAAAAACAGGCTGTTCTGCCCGATGTTTTAAAAACCGGGTTTATAAACACTTGTTTATAAACGTGTTTACAAACCGGCATAATAAACAAGACCCTAATATGGGGTTGAAAAGTTTCTTTTGACCTCGAGCTGACCCCCCCTCCCCCCTCTCCTTCTATATAGGGAAAGTGTTTCCCATCCCTAGCACCGGGCCGCCCGTCCCGAGTCGAGCCGCCGCCCCTACTTGGTTTTCTTACTTACAATTTTGACTTTCCTCAACGCACACTAGGGTAGGATATGTTCATTGCCACTATTCTATGTGTTTTGATACCCAATAGGTAAATCTGGTAAATTTCAGCCCAAAGTGGCTCCGACCTGAATTTCAATTGCCCTGCATTTGGCCTTGACTACGCCCTTGAGGGACTGAGAAACAGTCCAGAGCCAAGAAATGACCCTGGAGGTTGGGTTTGGTCAATTAACACTTCCATGGGTCATTTCTACGGTTTTTGCAGGTGTTTAGAGCCCCGCATAACATACCCTAGAAAATCTTTTCGGCCGACCCTGGGACCCCACCCCACGTACGAAATTTTAATGCTGGTTCCCCCATGGACAGAGAGGCTTAATTTTATAAAGAGGGTGAAGCGGGAATCGCCCTCGAATAAACCGTTTTGGCCCCAGAACGGAATCAGATAGTTAGAACAGGGGGGACTCCGAGTCGCTGCAGCAAAATCCCAGATTTCTGCGCCCACTGTCAACCCATGCATTCCGCACAATCTGTGCATCCCCATGGATATTGCTGCTTTGCAATTGCCGCAATAATTGCCGCAACTGATTGTGATCCGTCCATCGGATGCAGTGACTGTGGGTCGAGTTGCCTTGGTATCCAACCACCTGTCGAGCGACGCGCCCCACGGCGTTTGACTCCCCACTCTTCGCGGACACGTTCATTCGATTCTTAAATCTTCGCCGACAAGATCTTGCTTCATGCCTAACCCTGTAGACGATTCACCAAAACCTCCTGGAGCCATTGCGCTTCCACCGGACGCATCCGACTTACAATCTAACCATGTCGCCACTCGTCGTAGTAAATTCCGTCTCAGTGTCATCTGTTTCCTCCTTATCTGCTCAACTGTGGCCCTTGCGGTTTTTAAACACTCCCAAACCGTCGATAGTGCAGGGGACCCGCGTCTGCAGGTATCTCGGCCTCCGTCCACCCATCATAATGCTCACCTCCTTTACAGGCATACCGGACGCCTGGAAGCGCGCAATACTGCGTGGAATGGACCTCGGGTGTGCCCCTAACCAACGGCTCTCATCTCGCGCACACGTCATTCGAGCTACCTATGACCGCAGATCTGCTATTTTTCCTTTCACGAGGCGGGGTTTTTGGCCATATAAATATCATCAGGGCGAGTCTGTCTCCCCCAATCGTCCAAGTCAACGTCACGGCGGAATACAACAAACCCGAAGACCTGGAGCGCACCAAAGCATGCCGCATGGGCCACGCAAATGAACATGGGGTTCTCATCTGGGTTCATGTTCCGCATAAACTTGTGCTGAGGCAACACTCATTTAATTTGCCGATATTTAGGCTGGACCTCGCCATCCTCACGATCCGACGCACGACTCTGTCCGCGTCAGCATAACGGTTGCAGTCCCATCCAGCACAGGCGTAACATTATACAAGGATCTGAGCACGGACCTCCCGCTGTTCTCGCACACCCTCGACAAATTCTTCATGCTGTTTTTGCCGTGGACTATATTTGAACACATTCGCCTACGGGCGTCGAATGCAGACATCCAGTACGGTGTACGTATTTCGCCCGTCAATACAAGGATCTTGGCATGGCGCCTCCTGACACTTTTGTTCGCAGAGCCTGATTGCGCGCGCGGCGTTCATCCACACGAGCAATGGCAAGGTCGAGGGTCTTTTCTATGGATACGAGCTCAAGGTAGTCTCTTATAAACAGACGCTACAACAAAATTTGAGCTCATTCTTCGCTTTGTTGTAGTCTGTCAATTACCAGTGATCCGTGAATGGAGATCAATGTTATTATATAATCACAAAAAATGCGGATCTCAAGAGAGCTTTCAGAATGTGTCTCTCCGCAATTTAAGGCACAATTCAAGTTCAGAGGGTCAAATTGAGTCTCTTCTCCTGCGAAGTCTCAGCGACAAACGTCAAGAACAAAGATGCCGAGCTTTGATGGCTCGGCTGCTTACCGAGCAGCCATTTCGTCCCAGCTGCAATGTGGACAAGATCACTCATTCTAAGGAGTCAGATGTCTTGATAATCCAAATTTAACTCATTTTGCGTCCAAAATTATCATGGTAAGGGCATTGGGAGTGTTTCAAAGCCTTGGGGTAGATTCAAACTGCAATGTTTATGTAATAACCGCGACCTCCATACACCTGTCACCGGCTAAACTACAGACTAAGCTCAAGGTACACACTAGCAACTCCTCAATCCACTCCGTTGCGTTGATGCAGGCCGAGCTCGCCGGGGCCGAAGTGCGAGTGGAGCTCAAGACTTCTAACGGGTACATACCACCATTTAATTGAAAGACTTTTAATCCTCATACCTCATGCCTTCGCTGGTGCAGCAAAATCAAGTCAAGCATCAACTTCCTACCATCCCCAGAGTTCCCGGATAACGTAGTGCATCCGGGCCGTGGTGCAGACCTCCGGCGCGTCCCTCGCGATAGACACCCCAACCCAGCTGATGGCGCACAAGACGAGCTTCTTCCTCGATGCGTCGACATCCGGTGCCCTCGCGTCCGTGTCCCTCTCCCCCCAATACGAGGGCACGTACGACTTGCGCACTTCCCTGGGGGCGCACGTATACGTAGTGGAAGGGGAAGAGGTCAGCGACCCGGCCGGTAGGAATCGAACCATCAGTGGGAAGAATAGCACGGGGGATAGAGCCCAGGGTTCCATATATTGGAGCTATGATGGGGAGCCGACCGAGGGAGTGCGGCGGGGGGCGGTGAAGGTCACCTCGTCTGCAGCCCCGGCCAAACTTTGTGTTTGAACACTCACGGATAACGATGAGCGGAATCACCAGCCCGATTCGCTGTCAGGGCTTCAGTTGAGCCAGCACCGATCCAGTGTTGGAACTTAGGAGTTTAATTGGAGCCAGGAAGCGAGTCAAAATGGTTTTCGGTCTGCTCAGTCTTTCTTCTACAACCAGACACTTTTCAGGAATTCGAGTCTGTACATGATATTTATTCGTGAGTCGATCCGACTCAGACATGCCTCGTGTATTAAGCAAATGTCTCAGGATAGGGTTGAAGTACCAAGTGCCTAAGGAGAGGCAAAGGAGGGTGATGCAGTTGGAGGTAATAAGAGAACAGGACGAGGTGAGCATGTTGGCAGGGCTGGCGGCAATGTTTTAAGTACTTGATGTGATTGAAAGACATTGATTGGTGACAAACAAGGGAAACAAGGAAGATGAAAGACAACTGAGGTATTGACGGGCACTTCCTTGAAGACACGACTAGTACTGACGGCATGCTTTGAAACTTGGAGAGAGAGGCACGCCTTGAAGCTTGAGGAGATCTTGTAACCTGAAAATCTCTTGCACTTGGTAGTCAATTCCATTGGCAGAGGTCATCGCACAGAATCAACCTGGACTGGATGGCGGAGGATGAAGAGGAGTAACGACGAGAAGAATGGGAATGGGACTCGTCCATTCGTCGGCTAACCTCACTTAGCTCGCTTAGACTCGTTGATAATGGGACTGGTCCGCCAGATGATGGGACTGGTCCCCGAGAATGGGACTCGGACATCAATTGGTTTAAACCCCGCTCGCCGGCACCACGCAGTGGGCCCTCGCGGCGAGCGTCAAGGGGGGTCCGCGGGGGTCTCCCCCGCGCTAGATCAATCTTTTACGGTGAGAAAATGCGAAAGAGTGGCGAAAAATAAGAAATAGCATGTAATAAAATACTCGGATGTGCCGTCAGGCAAAAGGAGGGGGGTCTGGGGGGAACACCGCAGCAGCAGATATAGTTGAAAAACGGGTTAAAATACACCTGTATAGACCGAGAACCAAGAATCGGCTGTGCGATGCCGATAATGATGAATTGATGGCAGTAATCAAATTGCCATCAAGAATGGGACTCGCTTAAATTTGACCAGTCCCATTCCCATTCTTCTCGTATAGACTCCGATGAAGAGTAAGGAGCAAGTCGGGGGGAAGATGAGCGTCAAAGAAAAAGAGCGACGACGTGGCAGACGTTCGTCTTGATGTTATCACCCAAGTAGGCTGTGCTTCACGGCACCTTCGAGCATTCTATCCCTGTGTTTGCCGTAATTTGGAAGTTGTTTGGAAGCCGGCGATCATTTTGACCATTACTGGAACCGTTCAACCCGTCCACACATTTCTACGCGAGCACCAGTTCTACGCGGTCTACCCGACCTACATAGAAAGGTGAGTTCTATGGTGCAAAAGTGCCTTTCCAGATGCGCGCTCTTACTCTCTCCAACTTTCGCTAGACATTTGCTGCTTTCTTTTCTGCAGACGCCCGTTGATTACCCACAATAACTTTCTGGTCTCGATTAGTACCGCAGCTTCTCTGGGCCCGCCGATAATTTCATCGGACCAACATCGGACTCTCCAGACTCGGAGCTCGAGAGTCGGAGCTCAGATCTCACAATCAACACTGGACTCTGCCGTTTTTTTACTCAATTTCTCCCTCCTGGCAGCGTATAATCTTCGCCATTAAACCTGCCCTATTCTTGGCACCGGCTGTCAATGCCGCCAAAGAACCCTCAACACCTTCATTATGCTTGCTCTCCGCAGTGTTGTACACAATTCCAGCTTCAGATCCTTTAACAGCTAAATATCATCAGCATTTGCGACTGGATAATTCATGGAAGTATCGATGTATGATTTCTCCCCCTTCTACGGCCCTACGGTAGGTCTCATCGTCGTTTAGGCATCCTTCTACTCGCTTTTACCAAGAGATTCCTACTCTCCATTCTCACGCCTGAATACTATCTCAAAACGGACAGCTACTGTAAATATTGTGAACATTTCCAAACGAAGAAACCATGTAAATATCGGGATTTTCTCATATCCAGCTTCCCCCGACTTCTACGGTACTGCGGTTGTTGCCATGGTCGTGTAATCTTCCTTCCACGGGGACTGCACTTGCCAAACAGGCACCGTCCCTTTGACTTGGACTGTTCGAAAATCTTTGTCAAGGGCAGGCCACAGAACCTTTCTCCACTCCTTTTCATTAGTATCCCAACCCCGCGCCAAATAGCACCCAAATTAACCAAGCATAGCCAGCATTTTCTCGGATTAGAAACATCATAGGCCTCGTGTCATTTCACATAGACTCTACAAGGTCGGCCAGGTGCTTGTAGAAGTTTTGGCAAGTTGGCAAGACCGATCTCTCCACTTCTTCATTTTCCACTTTTCAGACCTTGTTTTATGTGAATTACTTCATTTTCCTCCATTCAAAGCTTATTTTACGGAATTGACCACCATTTTCCTCATTTTTGGTCTTGCTCGCAAAGGAAGAAGCTAGCATTTCTCGGATTAGAAACATAGAGTTAAAACTGATCTGCAACGAAGTCAATACATCGGTTACTTGCGTGGTGACGGCTTATGAATATTTCAAGTAGTACAGCAAAAGTCATTTCAAAATTTAAAGCGAACTTAACGAAGGCCATAAGACCAGGCCTTTCGTACGGTATACCATTGAAGGATTAGCGGCGCATTCAACAAGCGTCGAGTGCCAGAATCCTACAAAATTAAAGCAATAAAATGTAATCACAACTCATCTTGAGAACAAGGGCAGAAAGGTAAGCCAAAAGGGATGCAAAGACAAATTCAATTCAAAGAGGCTGAGATACCTGAAGCAGCGAAATGTGGCCACCCCACATCCATTCCACTCCGACATCGAACTTTTGACCGAAAATTGCGGGCCATGGGTGCCGGTCAGAGCAGCAAGTGAATAGGGAAGGGCTCTCAGCTGCGGAGCGGAGCACCGTGCTTGCAGAGTATCGACAGCAAGTGGAAAACGACAGGAGAACGGCTCACTTGAAAGAGAGATTTTACAAGGCGTCGAAGTCAAAGCGAGAAGGGAAGGCCAGGATCAACATCTAGGCACATGTGTGCTTTGTCGTAATTGCCGGAGGGTGGGTGGTTCAGAAAGTCCATCTCGGAAAAGGCGGCTCACCTCACGGGCCATCATCTTCCTCGGGGTCAGACTCTGGAGTACTGGTTCGGATTCTAGGTCTTTCTCCAGCAGCTCAGCCAGTTTTTGATCTCCAGAGGGCAAGGTTCATACGCTGTTAGGACCAGAATGTCTCATCCCAAATCGTCTCGAGTCAAGTGCAAAGATTCAGAGACACCAAGTTGTACACCGCTCTCAAACTTTCCTCGTGCGCGGTGGACCGCATAGGAAATTTTCTCGCAGGGTGGCGGCGGGCTTTATCGGATTAGTTGGGATTAGACGCGTTTTCGGGGTTGGCAGTGCAGGGAATGACCGTGGTACATGATTTATTGGTTTGTTTTTGCCAGTGCCGAGAGAATTTTGCTCCGAGATTATCGAGTGGATTATAGTCGCATTTGCAGGCCTGTGGCACCGCGCCGCAAATGTGAGGACAAGGGGTGGATGGGAGCCAGAGAAGGAGTGGAATGAATACTCCGCTAGAGAAACAGCAATCGATAGCGGTTGTTCGATCCTGGCGGATAACCCTCTGGGGATATCAGTTTAAACCAAAACAGAGCCGGCAGAATCTTGGAGTATCCACGGTCATAAAATCACTAACGCTAACCCTGCTGGTTCGTGATTGATGTCAGCGCTGTAAGCAAGCAGATCAAACTGCGATGCATGATTCGAAGGTGTTAGCTGGAAGGACTGCGCTGAAGAGGAGAGATAGGCTGAATGGCGTGCACGAGGCCCAGAAGGAGCGCAGAGGATTTCCAAGTCTACTTACAGGGTCTTAGACTTGCCAACAGGAGGTGTAAGTGGCTAGAGAGTATGCGATCTCTGCAGGAACACGTGCAATCTATATGCTCTGGAGTCGAGATCGTCGTGGCAGTCTAGCCAAATGAACCAAGGGTAAAAATGTTGCCTGCTAGGAAAGGACTCGACCCTAAGAAACCAGCCGATACGGACGAGGCGGAAATTTCGCAGTGTGTCGGGGGCTCGGATATAAATCTGCACGTTATTTATGTGCCAGAAGAACAGGCCAAACCCATCGAAATCGAGCCCCGTGTCGATTGGAGGTTCGATGTTGCTCAGACGTATAATGCGGAGGGTTTGATGGCAATCCACCCGAGCGAAAGCGAGGTCAATCACGGCATGTTCGTGAACGATTGCTACGTGCAATTTCCAGCACTTGCGTGAGATGCGATGGAGGCGGTTTTCGTCTGTCATGGCGGCCGCAAGGAAAGAAGAGTGGGCGCCTAATCCAGCTGACATCATTGGATGGACGGGCGCTTCGTCTCTTCCTTCGCACCACCATCTCGCTCTACTGTTTTCTGGCGCGCTACTTTCTGACGCTCCGACAACTCGCCCATGGCCGCACCCACGTCCGATCCGTCGCTCAGCGCCTCGCGCCCGGCCGTTCAGCGGAGAGCTTAGCGGTGGCACACTTCCAGGTGAGTTTCGCTCCAGGACCCTTAATCCTTCTTTCAATTTCTAATATGTATTCTAGTACGGGAATGGAAGAACGAAGTCCTTGCGACCCCGTATGTGACCTCCACAGGACCGCCATGGCGCGTCACATTCGCACGCTTCCGAGCCGGGGACACGCAGGCGCGTATTCGGTCCAGTCATTTTCCTCCGACATGTCGCTCACGTTACATCGTTATCAGCTCAAGGCACAACAGCCCCACGGCGTTGCTCGCGCTCCGACAGCCGGGTGCTTGCTGCAACGACTGTGCGCTAACACGGCGTTTACTCGGCGCAGGCGCCGTGGATACGGACACACCGTGCGAGACTCGTTTTCTCTCTGGCCCAACGTACTGTCTCTCCCGTTTTCGCTCCCGCCCGCGTCCACCGCCGCGGCGAGGTGCTTATATTCATGGCGATCCGATCGACCTCGGGCAGCCCAAGTACACTCAGCTGCCGCTCATGGACACCGCGCTGCTGGTTGTACCGTGATGAGGGGTGCGACCTCGCAGCGTGCTCACTACCGCCGCATGTGGGGAGAACCTCGGGCTTTGAGGAAGGAGGAAGGAAGGAGGATACGACGGGCGTTTGCGCCGCAGATGACGAGCGTTCTGCCGCCGGTGTAAGGAGGGAGGAGGTAAAAGCAGGGAGGTGAGGCAGCACGAACGCGACTGGGATGGGCACGCGCTACGGACGAGTGGTGTGGGGGAGACGACAAGGCAAATTTCGTCATGGTAATGGTACGTACACCCTCACGCACCATGAGGTCGACGCCTAGACTCGTAACCAGTCTGCCTACGACGCACCCTCCACCTCGCCCCCGCCACTGTGGCGCGTCATGCACGGGAGATCTCGCATTCGGTCTAGCCAAGTCGCCCTGCTCGCTCAGGCACCGCACACGATGGAGGGCGCCATGACGCGGATGCGCACCACGCACGCGCGGGCAGGGCGCGCGGACGGACATCATCCCGACCCCGATCCCGCCGTGGCGAAGACACACAAGTACACCTCGCGAGGAGTCTGCGCCGGGGAATGAATACGTTCGCTCGCATTCGCATTCGCGGTGGGCGTGGAGGATTGAGGGGGGTGGATACGGGGAAGGAGGGATTGGGGATTGAGGTAGGAAGGGGGTGCGGGAAGGGGAGGGGGAGGGTGAGTCGCCAGCATATTCCGCGTCCGATATCCACCAAACCCGGGCAGTTATAAAATCCAATCCGACCCTCGCAAGTATCGCACAACCTCGCTCGCGTTCGTGGACACCCACCTCCCTCATCCGTTCCAGCCCCCTCTTCAGACCTACCTCCTCGATCCTCTTCCCTTCCCTCTCCCTCCTCGCCCTGCGGCCGCGCTTCGCCGCGACACCGCGAAGCCGAACTCTTCAAAATACTCCTTGGTAGACGGATGGACGGAGGGACGCGCGAGCGTGCACCTCGTAAGCAGGCGGGATTAGTGGTTGACGCGAAGGCTGCGGGACTCGGAAGATAGGAGATAGGGGGTAGCGCTTCCAGTGGCAAGGACCGAGACTTGGGCGGGCAGGCATAACCACAAGAGTGAGGGGGGTGATGAAAAATGGGCGGTGCGGTCGGCAGGATGATGGTTCGGGCTGTGATGGCGCGGGATTGGTGGACGATGGCAAAGGCTGCGACGGGAGCTTGGCGTGCGAGGGACGGGCGGGGAGTCCGAGGCAGTACATGGTAGGGATGTATGCGGGGATGTACGAGAGTCGGGAGAGCTCGTTGTACGGCTGCGCCTGCACCTCCACAGCTACCGCTGCCAGGAACGTGGGTCCGACGTGCTACAAGTCTTGATGGGGACCGCACACCAAACTCTGCATATGTTTGCACAAAGCCGGCGCCCAAGAGGACAGTGCGCCGTGCTGAAGAGTACATGACCGGGATCTGTATGTAGGAGAGGATAGGGAAGCCAGCTGGTAGGACGGAGAGGGAGGTACCAGAGCGGGCAGGTCGTGTACGAGTCCCCCGTCTGGAGCGTCGACGGCTAGTGCTCCCGCTCGCGGCTCGTCGGCCGTGCCAGCGTCCTGCGCTTGCTGCGGCCTGTGCGGTGATACGACACGCGTTCTCGCTCGAGAACTAGATGAGCCGGACGCCCCGGCCCAAATTACATCTACCGAGAGCCGTGTTAGAATGATTCGTCGACAGATGAATACATGGACATACATACCTCGGAGCGGATGGTGGAGTGAGGGCAAGGGGCGACTGGCGTGCGTATCGGTGAATGCGATTGGGCGACGCGGAGTCCAGGTGAGAAGGAGATAAAGAGAAGGAAGTGCGGGCGCTGCGTTGGCGCAGTGGAGGCGACCGGGAGGCGGCCAGAAAGGCGGACCGGAGAAAGAAGACGAGCGAAGGGGGCGCAGGTGTCGGTGCGTCTGAGGAGTAAACACACCACGTCGGCGTCGACTAGACTCGTCACCAGTCTGCCTACGCCGTTCTAACAAGGCGGGGCTTGTTGCCGTAGGCAGACTGGTACTTCTCGGATATGTCAATCGAGCTGGGGCGGAGGTGGAGGGTGCGTCGTGTGCTGCCTGCTGCTTGCAGCGCTTGTCGCGTGTCGTGTGCGGCTGGAGAAGGGAACCGGCTGAGGACGTGGACAGAGGACGGAGGCACCGCTGCGTCCGCGCATCGCGCATGCGGCATCCGGTACATCGCGGGGTCGAGGTTCGTGGGAGGGAGCGCTGATTGAATGGGCTGCTGGCAGTGCGGGTCGATGCCTCCCAGTATTTTGAGGCCAGGCGCCCGCAAGCGGTCACATATCTGGAGAGCTACGTGGTTGGCACCATGGGTGTGGACAGGCAGGGGAGGAATGGGGACGCGCAGGTGCGCCCGTGGCACGGGAGCCACAATACACACCAATCTGGCGCACCGCCCGTCCTCTCCTCCAAGTGCTTCCCGCCCAAATCTCTGCACCCGCGGCTTTTCATCGCGGCGCGTACTCGCTCGTTCATAACTCGCATGTCTCCCGTCCGCCCACCTTCTCGCCTCCGGGCTCCTTGTACGCCGATCGACCTTCGACCCCATTTCACTCCCCTCCGTGTTCACCACCTGCACATCTTCCCTCCTGTTCCTCTCCGGGGGTGGACCCTTCTTCAATTCCCCCATCTCCCCCGCCCCTTCCGTCTCCGCTTATCCGTGGCGTGCATCGTTCCTTCCAGTTGCGCTAGAGGTGAAGGTGGATTCGGTGGCGGTGCTATCTTCTCGATTTCCTTTTTCGGCGTTCTGTCTTTTCGATTACGACCTACAATATTTCCGCCTGTGTATCATCCTGTATCAAGTAATGCATCTTCGTTGTTTCTTCATATCGATTCGGTGTAGGATCCGCGTGTTGACCTGAGCAAGACGTCAATGAGTTATGTGCGCAGCTGGGCCAAAGTTACTTGCATCTGTGGATGGCGGGATTCCAAGCCAACGAAGTCGAGAATGAACGTTAAACGATGGGCCTGCGGCACGTTGGTAACGTCCCCTTCTGAATATATACATATGCAGACTCACATTTGTGTGCACATTATCGCATCGTTCATAAGCAAGGATAGATCATTTTATTGACCAGAAGATGAGAAGCGCCGACATCAATCAGGTCCGACTCGAGCTCGACTTTGACTGATGCAACCAAATCTCAATGAGTCGAACGCGCAGGATTCAGTCCAATGGTCCTCGGCTTTGTGCTCCTTATACGTGAGTCCCTCAAATGAAATATCCCTCAGTTCAGGTGCATTACGTGTCGTGTCTCTTGTGTTGTGTGTGCTCTTTTTCATTCCGGGACTCCATTTCATTCTTCCAGTGGGACTTTCCCTTCCTTGGTTTATTCATCGCCAGGTACACACTCGGCCCTCTTGTTCAAATTCGAAGCCTGCTGTGCCCACGACCAGCTGGTGGGCTCAACTCAGAACAATCAGCAGAGTCCTTCGTAAATTTTACTTCGCACTTCAAGCATGGCATAATCGGCTTCCATCCTCATCGAGTATCCTTGGTATGGCCATTCTGTTTGTGATCAGTCTCATATTTCTCGTTGACAATCCATGGATTCCTATTCTTGTTCTTCCGATTCTTATTTCTGCTTCTGCATCATTGGATTAACACGTACCCATGGCTATTCTCCCTCCAAGCTGGACTCTCGCTCCCCATCCTCCTAATATGATTCACCCAACTCAAGCTAAGGCTCACAATCATCTAGCAAAATATTCCATCGCCTTTGGCATACACAGTTCTTCTACTTATGCTTCTCACTGCTTTCTGCGCTCCTTCCCCCAGTTGGCTGATCCACTCAAAACGCACCGCTCGCAATCTTCGCTCCTTATGCTCTCAACGGTCTCTGTATAAATGCTGCAAATAATGCTTAGCAGTTACAATTTTATCCCCAATAACTCGGCGGCAACTCTTCCGGCGATTCAACCGCCGGGGTCAACAGAGCAGCTAACTGCGCCTCTACACGGCGCAATCGCACGGTCACCGCTTCCTCGGTATTTGCAGCGTCTTGTGCATTGCTGGCTTGTGCTGCGTTTTCTTCTGCTGGGACGTCCGAGAAGTTTATCAACCGCAGGTTGTGAGTCCGCGCTGGAGCACCCTTCTGGCTGGGTCTCATCCAACGCGACTCCCTGCACCATAGTTGTCCCAGCGACTTCGGCTTGCGTTTCAACATCCATCGCGGCAGCAACCTTGATTATGGACGGACTCCGCACTACACGTTGAACTGGCGACGCTGATTCGAGGAATTGTGCTGGGAACCTGCGTTCTCGAATCCGCTGTCGTCGTCTTCGGATCCACCACCACACGAAGATGATGAGAACGACAATGAGGACGACGATCACTACGGACGCCGCTATAGCCCCGGCCGGTGCCCCGTTTCTGTTCGTTGGGCACGGTGAGGCACATACGGTGAGTGCGGAATATATAATTTATCACCTGTTCACGGTCTGGGTTGAGCCTGTGTTTGGGGATCCAGTTTCCTGAGAAGTCTGAGCGGGGGCGTGGCTGTAAGTTGCAGTGATGTTTTCTCCGGGGGAAGAACTTACATTCCTGGACTGGAGAGAGAAACAATATCACTATCAATCAGAAGTGGTCGGGAGCGGGAAGTGCGGATGAACCAACCTAGTATGTGATGGTTCGTTGATGTCTACGTTGGCGTTGGTTGGGAGGAATGGGACCGTTGCGGTAGGCTTCGCGGTCAGGGAGACTGTGATGGAATTCGGGAATCAACCAAGCTGAGCGAAAAGATAACGCCGACAGTATGAGATGAGGGGCGGCGAAGCATCCGTCAGCTGGGACGGAGATAGAGAACTAATGCGATTAAAAAAGCTACGGGTAGCACATACCGGTACCGCACAGACTAGCCACAAATTGTTGCGGGTTATCGAGCTCCGCGGCCTGGCATTCGCCTTGCACGCATGATAAAAAGTCGGAACGGAAGTTCGCATTGGTGCACTGGCAGGTGGTGGCCAGATCGCTGCGTCAATGAGTAAGTACCAGGAACTAAACAATATAGCGACAAGGGGGAGGGAAGGGTACGCACGGACAAACTGCAGCCCCAGCTGCGTTGTGGCACGTCGCGGCGCATTTACTCAACATAGAGTCTCGGGTGGTGAGGATGGTCCCGGGAAGTGCCTTCATTAGGCTTGCGGAATTGAGGCGTCTTTGCCTGCGTTGCCGCCTGGTGGACGGTGACTGTGTTAAGGGGCTCACGAGGGATGGCGGGAGCATTGGAGGGGAGAGCAATGGAGGCGAAGGCAAGAAGAGAGGCCCGGCCTCCCGTACACCACACGTTGCGGCGATCTTATTTGAAGCTGATAGATTGCTGTTTGATCCAGACGACAATCAGGTCCTTGTTATGGCCGTGCTCACAATTCAGAAGCGGAAGGATATACATAGTAGAGTGGTAGATTCATATTTTTTCAATACCTCAGTTGCATGACTGCAAAGTCGGTGACTCGACAGTTCCAGTACCAGTACTAGTGAAATACAGAGAGAGTGTGAATTCTCGAGTAAGATCACCGCAAGAGATCAAAGATATCGATGCGAGATGATAGTGTCAGACGACCTTCCAGTCCTGGGATCAACTCGGGGCAGATCTACCTGGTGGTTGCGTGTCGTCACGAACAAGTACTTGGTTTTGGTGTCGATCCCCTAGGCGATGGAGATCATTATGCAGTTGAACTCGGGCATCTCAGCGAGTGCATGACACTCGGTCCATACTACCTACTATACTTCGAGCTCGGATTCTGAATCAAAACATATTCGTCTAATGCTATCGCACGTACCCAGCGATTCTAATGCGCTTTTTAGCATGAATTCTGGTTCGGCTCACAAGTTGGCGATCAAATATTGCACTCAAATTCAATGCCGAAACTGATATTCGTGCGTCGGAGCTTGAATCGGAATCAAGGCCGAATGCCGAGCTTAAGGTTAGAAACCCAGTCATGTCGGCGGCAGTGGAAACGCCATTGATCGGCACTGTTCGTCACCGGTAACCAGTGGCTGCTGACCGAATTTCCGGTGGAATCTGGTGCACATCCGGCGCTGGCTGATTTCCATTGGCATTCAGCGTCATTCAACAGATTACAGTAGACTTCTATTCAACCGAACATTATGCTTGCCCTGCTCGATATCACCAGTTTCCACTGGGAATCGTCGAATTCCGCCGGATATTATTGTAATGCAGTGGCTTCCACCATGGCACACTGGATTCCACCGTGAGCGGAGAGGAGGTTTTGTTTACTGCTGGGATTGACATCCCACTGCATTCGAAATTGACTCTTGAGTAGTTGAGAAGAAATATTATACTCCCAACCAACCTAAAATCCTGTCAAAGATGTCGAACTCCCTGGGAAGTCAGCAAATAATATCAGTCTCTTCCAAATGTCCTGTCTTTCAACCTGAATCATCATTGTATACACAGAAACTGCCATCGACGTTCACATATCCCGCAAAGCACCCTTTCAGCGGCCTGCTTTTTCTGTATTCGACTTTTCAACGTGGAGGTTGATGTTCAAGTTGCAAAGTTCAAATTATAAAACAGTTGGTTCATCGACTCTGGAGAACAAAAATCAGCAAAGTATTTTGTGGTATGATGGACTCCAGCGATGGCCAGTGGAATATAGTAGAGGTTGGTGGACGAACTTCCAAGGCTGGCTGATGAGCTAGCTCTCTAATCCCGGAATGTGGTGCCACATTCCGGGATTAAAGAGCGAGGGCTACCAATCTCTCGCAAACTCGTCTCTCTGTCCACTTGCAACTTGAAGCGCTAGCGATTTGCGTCCTATCAAACTCATCTTTTGCTCGGCTTCCTTTTCGCGACAGCAGCTCCAAGCCAATTCACACAGTTATCTCTCGTTATTCGAACCCATACCTGGTTCTGGGATGGTGCTACCAGTGCGGAGTCCACCCACCGTTATTGCTTTCATCGCCGGTATTGGTTGTTGTCAAGAGCGCCGAAAGTCGGCCTTGGCCCAGAGGGGTAACGGATGGGTGGGGCCATCCGGGGGATTATATGGGTAGGTAGGCGAGGTTGGTGAGGGCCTCCTCGAAGCAGTTGGGTGAGGCGAGGTAGCGGGGGGATTCCTCGCAGACTGGAATGGTTCTATATAGGAGTGGTTTACCCTACAGATGAAAAATCAGTAAGAATTAGGCAGGAATCGATAATATTACGCGTGAACTACGCCTTTACCCGCCAGGCGCAAAGCATAGAGGCTGGGATTGGTAGCGGCTGCATATGGGCAGCAAATTCGAATATCTCTGGCTCCAGCTCAGTGAGGAATGCCCGGGGACAATTTATGTCGATGTTGTTCGTTGTAGGGATGGTCTGCGAGTGGGCAAGTGGGAGAGTAGGAAAAAAAGAGTTTGGTGTTGATGGGAAGGAAGAAAGCGCGGCGAGTGCCGGATCAAACTCAACAACGCGGCGCTTGTCCTATTTGAGCCAAGATCTGACCAGGCACCGAGCAGGCACCGCCAACTACGTGCTCTCGCGTGTTTTTGTGGTACCCGTCGACCCGTTGCGACACCCGTGACGGCCGTTTTTCAACGGGTGAAAACGGGTCGAACCCGTGCCGTGACCGTGCCGTCGGCGATCACAAAAAATCGCTGACGGAACGGGCACGGCACCCGTTCGACAGGTGCCGTTGACCCGTGGCAACGGCAACGGGCGGAAGCCCTAACAACGCCAAACATTTCTGTCTCTTACCACCATGATGGACGCAAGATTTTTGTTTCTCCCTGAACCAGAGCGCTAGATCCTAGAGACCGCCACTTTGCGCCAGCCAGAAACGATGCCAGCGCTGTTGCGAGTTTGTCATTGGCTGAAAAGTCCATCCGAGTCCTTGCCCAACAAATTGGCGCCAGGACATGGATTTCAGTTGGTTGACGCCGAAATTTGCCAGGATCGAGCCACTTCTGTACACATTGATGGTCCTTTCCAATCAGCTTCAACTGTCCTCCGTCGATTCAAAAGACTCAACATTCCTACAAAATGCCGTGCGGGATGTCTACCTTCACGACAGCTATCGTGCAGACGATCTGGACAGTTACAAGAGAGTGTTCTTACAATGTTGCGAGATTGTGAACCTTTCCCTGGACTCCGAACTGGATGACGTCGACCTCCTATGCACCTTGCGCCAAATGCGTCCTCGGAGGTTAGCCCTCTCCGTCCCGCCCCGCCATTCGCCTCAAGATGGCCCTCAGTAGGGTTCATCGACCCTCTGTTTCTATTCGTTACGCATCTCGATTTTTTCCAAGGCAGTGCGGATGAGGATCCGTCTGAATGGCGGGTCTGGCCTCGCTTCTCTGCCTGAGCTCACGCACCTGGCCCTCTCGCTCTCAATCGCCATCAATATCTTGGCGGACGTCCTTAGAGAATGCCCAGCCTCACCGTCGTAGTCTTGATGACCTATCCGCGGAACCCCGACGGACGTGAAGAATCCCATTCTTGTCGACCCGACGCGGCTCGTTTTTACGGCGAGCGCGGTTCCCTATGCCGCTGGCCGGAAGCTGGGAGCCGGGTGGTGATGATTTCTGGGTGAGAGCAGAGATGTTTGTTAATCGGAAGAGAGCCGGGGAAATTGATAGTACGCCTCACCTTCAGACTCCAGAGTTGGCGTTTGTCTCACTAGTGATCATAGAGACTTCTCACTTGCTCGACGAGCTCGCCATCATACACTAACGGGGAATATTTTCCAGGTGTTTACATTTTATTCATTACTGTTTATAGGTTAAACGTTGCTGGCCAATATTTTCTGTCACGCTCGGGTAAGTCTTTTTGGCTTATCGTTCAAACCCAACGATTCATCTTGAAAATTCGCCTTAGTCACAGGCTCCTCGTCAAACTTGATCTTTTCCCATTCGCCGTCAACTCGAGGCGAATTATCCACGAACACTTCTTTCGTTGTTTCTGATTCACAGCCTGTCCAAGTTCCTCAATATAGCATGGCTCTCCTTTTTCCCGCCTCGGGTTCTCTCATCTGACCAGGCCGTGGAGTCCAAAACTTACATGACATGCGTCGCTTCTTCCAGAGATAAGGCGCAAGAAATCGGTGGAGATAAGTATATATCTGGTCGGGCACCACAGTCTACCGCCCTTCTTTCACCTTGCTCCTCACTAACTTCAATGAAGCTCCCGAGCTATATCGCAATTCTAATAGCCGTGTGCGCCTCGAGCGCACAGCTTGTGAACCCGAACAACAATACCTTCGGAAATGTATTCAATTTTTGGAAGAAGACGGGTGACGGTTGGGATGTGAGGTGCCATTCACCTCGATAAGATGCACGATTGGCTGACAGTCATATAGCTCACTCGCGGTAATACGACGAATACAATCACATTATCTTTGCCGCATCCCCAGAGCAATGTTACCATCCAGCCCGCCTCAAGTGCACTAGTCATCATCGACATGCAAAATTTCTTCCTGGTACGTTGATTTTGAATCCACCGTATCCAGCCAGTAATGATCTGATAGCATCCTGATCTCGGTGGCGACCCTCTCGGACAAGCTGTTGTTCGTGAGTGTTTCTTTGATACTTTCCTCGGAGAATGTTACTGGGAGTTGACTTCAGCCACCACCATCGATATGATCCACGCCTTTCGCGCAAACGGCATGAAGGTTTTGTGGACAAACTGGGGACTCACAGAATTTGATCGTAAGTGACATCTTACGCTCTGACTGAACTCACTCTGAGCTCACCTCGGTGCAAGTGATGAGCATGCCTCCGGCTTTCTTCGTAAGTATGACCTCGCAAAAATATGCTTGCATATAACTCTTCCGTCGACCGCAGAGGGGCTTCTCGTCTGACGGTACCTCCGCCACCTCGTTCGGCTCTGACATGGGGACAATCCAAGGAAATATTAGCGTTGGACAAAAGCTTATGAGAGGAAGCTGGAACGCACAACCCTTCGGCGATCTGTTCGATGAACAAGTTGGTGGAGTCGCCAACGGCACCGACTTTTATTTTAACAAAAGTGAGTCTCGTGATGTTCCCAAAAACGGGGTACCCACTGGAACGCATCACAGATCGATTGTCGGGGATGTGGGGAACTTCAACGCCCATGCAAACATTCCTCCAGGATAATATGGTCACCACACTTTTTTTCGGCGGCGTCAATATTGGTGAGCGAGTCGGATCCGATGCCCTATCTGTGTTGACGAATCAATCTTAACCTAGATCAATGTGTCTGGGGAACACTGTTGGAGTGAGTGGACGCTGAACGCATACAAGAACATGCTGACACGGACATAGTTCCTATTACAAGGGATACGATGTCATCCTCGTTGATGATATCTCCGCGACCACCAGCCCTACGGCTGCGACTGGCATGGTTGATTTTAATGCTGCGTTGAACGGATGGAGAGCGAACTCTACGGATATACTTCCTGCTCTGGTGTAACTCCTGAAAATCGAAAATCAGATCATCAGCTCCATTGTGTCCCGAGAATCGGGATCCTCGATTCTCAAATCTGGAATCCCCCGCGGCTCATGTCTTGTCGGCGTGCAATGTGGAGCAGATTCTTAAGTCAATGCGAAAAATGATGAACGCGGCAGTGGAACAGATGTTCCGCTGGTGGGAGAATTTCTAGTAGTCTAGCAAATGGGAAGACCTACTTGCACCGCGTTTCTAACCAAAAAACACAGTACTGTGCGGCTTCACCTTGATAGTATTTGGGAGTGTATTACCCTGTTTGTGGGCACCAAATAGAAAATTACGTTTCTCCATTCGCCATGATCTCAAGCAGGACTGAAGCATCTTCTGCCCTGCATGTCCGCCTCGCAGAGGTTGACTCCGAGTTGGAAAAGCTGACCGAAGCCCTCAAAACACTGCAACGCTCCAAGAGCAGTATTCAGCGTCAGCTGAATGACCTCCACGATCCCATGGCTCGCATGCCGCTCGAAATCTCATCCGAAATATTCACCTACTGCTTACCTCCGGAAGAGGAGTACCCAGATCTTACCGATCCGCTCCTCTTCCTCCAAATATGCACTCTGTGGACCGAGATCGCATTGTCCACTCCTCGACTCTGGTCGAATTTGAGTGTCGAGATACCTCTCGATGTAACAGCCGAGTTCGAAGGATTTCTCAATAGCTGGATTCTGCGGGCGCAGGGACATCAGCTGTCTCTCTCCTTCACCGGTTCGACAGTTGCGGACCCCGGGATCATGGGGATCGTGGTGGCGTATGCACATCATGTTAAGGAACTCGAATTCGAATCACCTTCCTACCTGCAGATTTTCTCGCCGGGAAACATCTTCCCTCGCCTGACGACCCTTCAGGTTAAGTGGGGTGGGGCGAGTTACAGCACACCCATGGACGTGAACGACATCATACAAGTGTTACGGTCCGCTCCAGCGCTCACCAACTGCACTTTGGATCTTCAAAACGTACTGCGAAGACCGTCGACACCAGGGGAATGCATTCGGCATGAAAGCCTGAAATCCTGGGATATCAAGGCTTTCAATAGCGATTCTTCACATATTCTGCAAGTTCTTACCTTTCCCTCGCTCCAGCATCTTGGCGTCTCCCTGCACGGCGGCAGGGATGACGAGCTCATCTCATTCTTCACCCGCTCCCGTCCACCGCTCGGGAGCCTGAAGCTTCACACAAGAGACATGTCATGGGCGATTCACACCGTCGAATGTTGTCTCCGCCCAATCTCCAGCATGACCTGGCTGCAACTCACTGGCTCCGATGCCTTCCAGGACCAATTGATCACTATCCTCACGGAAACGTCATGCGACGAATTCCTTCCCAACCTCACCGACTTGACGATCACCAGGGGAGCTTGGGGATACCCAGAAGCAGAGTGGTATAAGCCTCTCACAGCCATGTTGTCATGGAGATCCAAGAAGCTCGAGTTCTTCCGCCTCGAATGGGATCAGTTTGTATTCCAATTGCTTGTTCCTGGGCCGTACGAGGACGACAAGGGCGTATTGCTCGCGTTGATTGCAGACGGGATGCAAATTGATCTAGGCCCGGTAATGGACACTCTTTACGCGTCGGACTAGACTGGGGCACACTATTTTTTGGAATGTATCTATCCCATAAATTTCCAAAGGGTTCTCTGCGGGAAAACAGCATATCTCTAGCGCTTCTCAGTGCACACGAGACAGTGAAACGTGACGATGAGGTACCGGACGAGGCGATGTAGCTCCCGGCGAGTCTGCATTTTGCGGGGTCGTTGCAACATAGTGCGTCCATTTTACATTTCAGAGCAAAAGTGCCGAGGCTCTCCACGTCGCTGTAACAAGGCTACACAAGAAACCCATTTTTTTTCCGTCGACGGGTGCCTTTGATAAATTATGGACCGTAATGGTCTTGCTAATATCTATTTCTTTGTTAGGACCTTTCGCAGTGTATTGTATCTGGTTCAACTTGAATCAACTTGAACTCTTTTCGGCCGAAAGTGGACAACAGCGGTGTCGCAGAGTTTGGTATTGTTGAGAATATACAAGGTGGTTGTTGATTAGAACCGGCAGATGGTTCTCTGAGACACACAAATAATATTTGAGGACACGATAAATTGATTGATTCTACATAGGTTACATGGCTGCTTAAATACATAAGACTTGACTCACTATGAGTCACTACTGGACTGAGTCACTAAGAGTCTGTGAAAGGAACATAGTAGAATAATGGGGAACATACGGGGATGTCCGAGTTGCCCGATGCCCGAGGTGCACAGCCTCTGGGCTATGTTCAACAGGTATTATTCAAATGTTTTTTCTGTCCTTCACCTGTCGCTACGACCTCTCACTGAAAGACCAAATGCCTGTCATCGATGAATTATTCCCACCCTCCCTGACCCTTCCTGTCGTGTTGGAAAATTTTTCGAATTTTCCGCCGCCCGGTTTCGGTCCGCCGACTCATGCCGACATCGTGCGGCATGTCACGATCTTGGAGCGAAACTAAGGTCCAGAAATCGTAAAATATCCTTCCATGCGCTGGATCCCATTCGACGTCAAACAGACTTTTCCGTCTAGAATCGTAAATTCGATCCTCAAAGCAATTTCTGCCTGTCACTCCGACGTGATATAATATGGAGATTCCAGATGGTGTCTTCAGACTCTTGGTGCCGATATTAACTGCGGGTGGACGTGCGAAATCGGGCCACCAGAGGTGAGGGCAACCAAGAGGAAGTATTGTAAGCGGATGGTCGCAGGCAGCGAGGCTGGAAGGAAGGAACCTGCACTGCGCTCCGGTCACCTCAAACTTCTCTGTGCGTACAAGGAGAAGCCATTGAGTCAAGCGCGAAATGTCTTCTCTCCAGTATCCACTCCTTGTCAAGGATCTTCACGCACCTTGATATTCTAAGCTCGTTCTGTGGAATGATTCGAGGCCAGAAACTGACTGAGAGTCATAAAATAACCATGGCAGGTGCAGGCGATAGCCGCATTCACTGTAGCACGATACGCAATTTAAATGAACAGGCAGCGCGTTACAGGGGTTCCAACCTCGTCCCGCCACGCATCGCAGATAAATACCGTCGCAGAAGTGAAAGTTCGAGAGGCCAATGGGCACCCTTGAATATCAGAAGACGAATTCGTCGTCCACCTCAAGTTGGAGCTTGGGTCCGCATTTAAACTCCGAAGCTGAAAGCAAAGACGACAATTATTACGAAGGGTAACCAAATGAACTGAAGATGACACACCATCTATCTCTCCAGACCTCCGTCTTTCGACAAACTCCTCCACCCGCGACCAATAATTAACTCCGGTATGCGCCCCCAGAATCCAATCGTTCGTGTGGAGCTTACGTTACATTACTACGAATCGTTCGTCGCGGGCCAGCTCTTCTTTGTCCTTGTGGTGAGCAATGATTGTGTGTACATATGGATCGAGCGCGACCAGGACCCGCAATGATTTGCATGTGTTGGGCAGTGGAAGGAAGAAATCGATGAATCCTTCTACATAAGCGAAGGCAAGGTGGGACAGATGCGGGATGAGGGCGAGATCCGGCAACATTTTGGGATCATATTCTGAATTGTATTCCATGTTGTCCAGTATCTCGAGGTGGAACAAATTTGGCCCCAGATCCGGATTGATCCAGAGATTTTCGGTTTTGGGGCAGGCGGAGAGCAGGGTTGCTCTGTCGCAGTCCACCTGGATGAGGAGATTTCGAACGTCATCGCTGGGGAATTTCCCGTATTGAATCATGTCAAGAAGAATGTCGATGCGGAAGAGGGATAGCCCTCTGGAATGTCATCCTTCTCCTCGCACACTGGAATCGTTCGATATAGCAGCGGTCCAACTCTAGATGTGAGGTCAAGGAGAGGATAACTGAGAAATAGAGGTTGGATGCAGCGAACCATTTCTTTACACGCCGGGCGACCAGCATGAAAGTGGGAATTGATAAGGGGCGATTATCGGCGGCCATTTCGAATATCGCTCGCTCCAACTCGATGGGAACTTGGTACTGATCTGATTCGGCGTTCTGCATCGCGGGACGAGTTGGATGCTGAAAAGCAGGAAAGAAAGGGCTGATTAGCAGAGAAAATGTGGTCGGTGTTGGTGGTCGAGAGGAAGAAAGTCCGATAATTCCGAATCAAATAACAACATCAACAAAACGTCAAGCCTTACCCCTTTGTCTCCCGCCACCACGATGTTTCGTCCCGAACTACGTAGAGTTGGAGATCCTAGAGACCGCCGTCTTGCACCATCCGGAAACTATCCACGCTGACATCAGGACACCTTCGAGGGACAGGCAGGGGCCCGGGGCCGGGGAGAGCCGAGGAAAGAGGCATCGTTCTGGCATCTGCCGCCTTATGCCAGAACCCCCATTCAACACACTCTCCACATCCGGGCTGTATGCACACGACGTCTTCCCCCAAAGCCTGAATCCTTGTCAGGGATTCTTATGCGTTTAGCTTCCTCGTTCCCGCAGGCATCTGCGCTGGATGGAGTATACGAAACCGCTAGTGTAACTCCGCAAACGATGTCAATTCAACTATCATGACCTGAAATTGGGCTTGATCCTGGAGGCCGCATACTGTCTTGAGTCTGGACAAACCCACGCATGTGAGCTCTTCTCTATTCTGTAAGACCGTAATCACACTCTAAATGGGACTCTATTCAAGTGCTCTTCGCCACCATCTTGTATGTCGTGAGAATAGAGGAGGACCATTCAACCTGACGCTCGCCGCTCAGTGTTTATTTCCACGAAGCACCGCAGAGTATAAATTCTGTGGTGCGCGATCGCACTTCTGCCCCGCAATATAGACCTCCCATCCTTCCTCATAATCGCCGATGGGTATCTCCCAATCCTTACTTCGACCATCCCAATCCTCCGTATCATCCCAACCAGAAAGCACGCTTTCCGACTCCCACCGTTCGTTGACCTCTGAATCGGCCACACGGTCTATCGTCGGCGTCTTCCCAGACTTCCCCCTCCTCCTGGCTAGGCGCGTTGATGATTCAGTACTACGTGCATCCTGATATCGAGTCAACCTACGTCGTTGCCTCCCAGGTCGCGCTATGTCCAGAAGACAGACCTCATGTGCTGCCCTCTCTGCGACTGCGTATTCTTCTCGCTCTTCCGCCTCACGAATCTCGCGGTCATACTCGGGAGAACCTGTCGCGCTGGGATCCACAACCCACTCTTCCATCTCATCGATGCGTCCCAATTTGCGTCCTCCGAGCCGGGAGGGTTGCTTCAGCTAAGCCAATGCCATAAATTGTCCGTCAGCCACACACTTTTGTGTCAAGAGTATCACTTCACCTGGTTATGATGCTCATGATGCAGCACCCACTTCGTGGATTCGCGCGTGTGTTTCGACCGCCAATAACACGGCCGCCTTTCCGTATATATCTGGAGGATATGATTGATTACTGAGTACCTTCGGGACGCATATTTGCGAGGCCAGGCGCACCTTTCGCACAAGGCGGGAGGGATATCGAGAGAGGTCCGTCTGCGGCATGGATCAACTGTTCTGGAGACACGGAGAATTGGAAGGTGATTTCGAACCTATTTATCTTGCGCTCGGTTCTGTGGGCAGACTGGTGGCTGTACACTTTTGAGTATAGAAAAAAAAAGAACGTAGGTTGTGTTTTTAATACTCAAAAGTGTACAGCCACCAGTCTGCCCACAAAACTGAGTCCAAAATGAGTAGGGAATCATAGAATCGTTCAAAAAGTAGGTTTTTGATTCTCACATATGCTTGCACTCTCAACCACTGCAGATATGCCGAGTACGACGCACGCCGGGCTGCCAAGATCAATATGAAGCTGGCGACCGGTAACTTGAACTACAACCAGAATGAACTTGTCCATCGGTACGCCAGCTCTAATTGATGTCATGCGGTCATGACAGACAAAGGTATGCGGACTCGAGACGCTGATGAACGTGTCGTCGCCTTGAGACAGGCCAAGGCGCAGGTGGAGGCGGAGCTTAAGCAGGCTACAGCAGAAGCAAAAGTGCGTCATTCCTTCGATTGCTACCAATGCTGACTACAAACCAGTCAAATTCTTCTGGCCGAGTACCTGGCAGGCGTCCGTCGAAGGGGAAAAAGGCGGAGAAGAATACTCAAGGAAAGGTATGCGCATAATCGCAGGCCCTCTTCACCTACCTCACTCCTTTTCAGTTGAATACGAAGCAGGCATCTGCACTGCGCGTGAGTCCCTTTTTCGGATCCAATTTTCAATCTGAATGCTCATAACGACGACTCTCAGCGTTCATCTTCGCGTGTCGCCTCTCGTAGCGTAGAGTTGGAACGAGAAGGTATTCAGGAAGATGAGCACGAGAGTATGCAGGGTGGAAAAGAAGGTGAAGCATTGCAAATGGGTGAAGAAACGAGTGGACAGGTGCGTGAAAGCATCCTTTGTTGTTCATCTACTTACAGCAAATTAGCGACACCTACGCTCCCGTAGAGCCAAATCTCCACTGCCAGCACTCCACACTTCCCCGACTGACGCGGCTCCGTCGAACGCCAAACGTAAGTTGACTTCGGCAGCAGTCACGCCAACACCCAAGCCCAAACGGCGCAAAGCGGGGGACCCACTCGCTGGGTGGGCCATTGAACTGGTTCCTGGGGACAAGACGACGGCGGTCACCCCACGGGAGTATGGTCAAAAGGAGCCGGAGGAATTTGTGGCGCAGTATCCACAATATGTCAAATTTCTGTAATACTTTACATTGCGGCGACCATCTCTGTCTGATAATAGTAATCCTACGACGAATACATGCCCACATCGGGATCCTATAGACTTCACGATTCCTAATCCGAATCCTACGAAGATAGAACAAGTACCATAATCCTACTATCATACGAATCTGTCTAGGGCTCTGCCGAATCCCCATATCATGCGACTTGGCGCCGTCCCGCACTTTGCTTGCAACATAGCGGCATAGCACCTGGTATAGCAAGACAAACTCAAGGGTGTTCCGGTGACTGGAAAAAAGGATTTCAAGGGTCATTCGGGTCGTAGGTATGTGCACATAGTCCACATTTTTTTTGCAAAGCATGATACGGACAGAGTTGCAAGTCAAGGCACAACATCCAGAATATGCGTACTGCAATATGTGTTCCTGCATCGCTCTCCACCTCCACTGCATCGTCGCCATCCGGCATCCATCGGTGCGATAGGTGCGCTGGACGCTAGTGCAGGAGGGCCTACATCATTCTTGCCGTCAATGTTCCTTGCGTCGTTTATGTACTGTATCTGAAGTACTCCGGTTCTCTTCTTCAGTACTAATAGGCTATAATGTTCCTCTCAATCGGCGATTCGGCCCTATCATGGAAGCTAGCGCAAATGGAGCGGAGACTTCCTGGGTAACTTGAGGCTCTCGAGTCTTAGGGACCTCTGAGGCTGATAGGGTTCTGATTTCCTCCTGTGCCATTCAGACTCGCTTCCGCTGCCGAATTTTTTTTCTACCTATATGTTAGTAGGGAGGCAAAAGAGGCTCCAGACCACCCTTCTAGGCCTCTAGGAGGCTCCAAAGGCTTAAGTTCACCGTCAGGAGCTCGAACAGCCTCTTTTGCTGAGCTGAACAGTGATCAAGTTAGTTTTCTAGACCAAAAATGGGCCATATGAGAATGAAAATAAGTCAAATGCAATAGGGTAGCACCCACAGATCATTTGAACAATGCTGGAACGATGCCCTGGACGATGTGCAACCACGTCGTGAATTTTGTGGTTGGTGGCGGTGAGAACAAGGTGAGAACGCACATGACCGGAAAGAACGGACCGCCGGTAGGGGTGGGAAATTCCTTCCCTTTATGGAAGGAGGGGGTACCAGGAGAGAAATTCGGCCTGTAGCACGTCCAGAATACTGTTTATAAGTAGCATTCAATGGGTCTGCATCTGCAAGCGGCCGTTCAATAGACATCCGCGGTCCCGCCATTCGGCACGAAGTTTGGCGACGATAACGGCCTCTTCTATGTTCATTAATTCAAACGATTGAACAGAAAAGCTATCAGCATAATCCCAGAATGTAGCGCCACTTTCCGGGATTATACATATAGGGCGAGGATGGGTATTGGTCGTGCAACAGGCATTGGGCGGAAGGCTGAATCAAAACAAGTTAGGCATGTTCAACAGAAGTGCGTAGCGTACACCTTTCACGTTGAAGTTAAATTTGCGAGAAATGGCGGCCCAGAACGCGGGAAGTTCGTATGAACGCAGGAAAGAGCAGAGAAGCGCAGAAAACTGAACTGGATGGAAAGCTCAGAACGAATTCGATTCGTGACATCTATGAGGCAGTGAGGGCAAGTCAGCAGACAGCTGTTCGGAGTGAAATGCGTGATGCCAACTGTCCACCTGCGCCGAGTCCCCTTGTGCTCACTCATGCAAGGCCGTTCAACCTTCATTGGGTCGTGGAGCTTCATGCAGTACGACCGCCATACTGGAAGGAAATGCGATGGCCAAACAAAACAAAAAACAAAGTTAGTGTGGGCGATGTGAGCATCATAATAAGAAAGGAAAGGTGACTCTCGGCTATTTTAAGTTGAGTCCCTTTTAGGGACCACCGCGGTTAACACCTTCCTTCCTTCCTTCCTTCCTTGGCGTCCGTGTAGAAGGACGTAAAGGAGCCTCACCAAGACGCATCAGCAAATCCTGATTGAACTACAGGGTGCTACAAAGTGCTACGTAGTGCTACATAGTGTCTATAGTGCGGTGTAGTGAAGGCCTCTTGTTGCATAGTGGAGTCCTCACTATGTAGTGCTATATAGTACTACATAGAGCTCCATAGTGTGGTGTAGTATGGTATAGTCCCCAAAAATCAGGATTTGCTGATGACTTCGATGGCAAAATGAAGCCAGAGGAGGAGTTGCAATCCGTCGATGGTTTTTCGAGCCTGAGATGGTAAGCTCCGAGTCCGATCCACGGTTTCAGCGTGAGCCCAGGGCAGGTAAAAGAGAAGTCTTCATCAAACTTCAAGAATCAGTGTATCAGTGGCAGCTTCAGGGACGTTTGGCTTCTAGAACGCAAATTTGCAAGATCCTGCTTGAGAAGGTTCGAGGCGGTGGGGCGAAAAGACCGGCCCACCGAGACAAATCGTGATGTAAGTAGAGAAGGAGAAGTGATGTTTCCCAATGTGATGAACAGGAATGCTAGTGGCGGAACTGAAAATGCAGCGGAGGGAGTCAGATGGTAGCAGACGGTGTATAGCCGAGACTGGTTCGGTAAGAAACACATTAGATGGGAGGTGAGCCATAAGTGGGTCGACCATAAGGACGATGCAGGAAAGATTACGAGCAAATAACGGAACACCGAGGATAGCATTAAACGACGCCAGAATAGTCATATATTGGCCTCCAGCCGCCAGCAGTCGAAAGACCGGGCAATTGCAAAAAGGGCGCAGTTGACAAATGTCGACATGGAAAGTCCACGATGCGAACGACCATAGAGAGGGATTGAAGCCAGTTAAAAATTGGCGCTGGCAACGAGGGGGCAGAAGAACATTCGAAGATCCAGCCCAAGTAACCATTATTCGAAAAATGAAACAGGATGGACGCACGAGCGAAAAAATATTTTCTTGTCCCAAAAAGGAAATCGAAGATCGCTCGCTAGCGCGCGCAAGAGAACGTCTAACTTCGCATTGCAGTAAGCCTCAGCAGGGGCACAGGGAGACGTACAGTACTCTAGATACAGCAGCGCGAAAGAAAGGTACATTGCAAATAAAGTAACGCGCGGCTGAACGTGCTCTTGTATCTCGCCGCCCTTCCTCTCTTTCCTCTCTCTGCTCACCGCCTATCCCACCCCCACGTCGTGTACGCCGCGACAAGATCTCGACCTCTGTCTCCGCCTCCCATCCGTCCTATCCCATTCCATTCCGGAACCCAGAAACGCCTGCGTGCGTGCCCTAACCCGCAGGCATGAGACGACAGACGCCGCCCTCGCACATCCCGCATCGCACAAGCATTCCGCAGAGCCGACTCGCGAGCGCAGCCGATTGTGGGCTCCAGTGCAATACGGAGCGGCAGCGGTAGGCGTGGACGGTGAAGCTATATGTCGATGGCGGAGCGGGAGCGCTGCGCGGGCCACCCTGCCCACCGCGTCCCCTCAAAATCCACGACAGCAGTGAATGCGTGTCGATGGCGAGAACGGAGTACTCCTGCGCGCGCCGCCTGCCGTCTTCGCGTTCCCTCCAAATCCGAGTCCCCTCCAAATCGGCGTCAATGTCGATGTGGTCCCGGACGCCGTGACGCACGTCCTCGTCCTCGTCTCCGTCTCCACACTCGCGCTGCACCTTATTTAGTACTTAATGTACGAGCGGTACGAGCGAGCTTCGAGCTTCGCGCAAGCGTAACCCGTCGCCTACACCTGCCCGCGCCGCCGCAGCGCCCTGCACTACTTCAGGAGATGAGAGCGAGGTACAAATCGACGCCGAGCCGTTCTTGGTCGACGAAGCTGCGAGCTGGATTAGGCGCCGACGCGGAGGGAGAAGAGCAGATCCTAGGGCGCAGAGGGGAGGTGGGACGCGCGCGCGCGGGCGTCGAGTTTGGAGCTACGGGCGCGGAGTCGGGTCTAGTCGAGCCAGCGGGCGGGGGTCGAGCCAGAGCTCGCCCAAGTCGACGCGGATGGGGATGCGTAAAGTCTGTGTGTCGGTCGCGCTCTGCGCGCGAACCATGTGCGCTGTCCTCCCCACACATCAGTCGCGACTGGCGTCACGCGTCTGGGGCATACATTCTCCCTCCCGCCGGCACAGCCCCATTTCATGTCATCACACGGCTCCCATCCTTTCTTCCTTCCTTCTTCTCTATCTCATCAACTCCAGCCTCCAAGATAAGCGGGGCAGGGCGGGGAGGCACCGACACGACGAGCTGCGCTGCCACGTCGGCCCACCCGATCCATCCGTGCTCGTATTGACGTCGGAGAGTGCGTTCCTCCTCGTCCAAGCAGGAGCTGTGTGTATCGTTTCGTCTAGTGTACCCGTGCTGCTGGTACGGAAGGTCTTTCTCGGTGGTACGGATACGGCGGGTGCGAGTCCCTCCAGATTGTGGGTTGGACGGCGGGTGACGCACGATGGGCGATGGGAGCAGCCAAAGACGCTGCGGCGTAACTCCACTGATGGCCTGAGTACCTCACCGCGGAGGAGTAGATCTAAACAACGGTGGCCGATGCGGGACACATGGAGACCGATACTGCGGGCAGCGGTGCATCCCGGAGAAGCAGAGGGCAGGGGTCGGTACGCGTCTTCTCGACTCGCAACTCAATGCCTCATTAAGCACGGGGAAGGGCGCGCAGCGGCGAGGGCAGCTCCATGTACAAGCATCTGGATCAGAAAACAAAGAGATATGGAGCGGCAGTGAGTACGGAGCGCGCGAGCAGAGAGATGACATCCGCATCGTACCTGGTGTGGGTGCGGAGCCACAGCAGGTCGAGTACGTGCGAGGACCAGACGCCGAAGATGGAGTCGAGACGCTGTAATATCGCCGGAAGTTCAAGATTGGCGCGGATATTGGATGATCGGCGAAAGCAAGGAGAGTTATTTGTAGGTGTTGCTTTCACATGCCGACGGTCTTTGGCTCGCCGAATCGGGAAAGACGCAGAAAAAACAATAAAATAATTGTCCTTAAATTTGGAGCGCGAACGAAGCGGCAGAGGGCGACAGGTCATCGGGAGTACAAAACCAGCTATACAGGAAGGGAACTAAAGGAAAACGTCGAATAAATAGGGTGTTTCAGACATCTCCAATTTCATCCCAACTTGGGCCTCAACTTCGTCTCCAACTCGGGACCCAACTTCGAATGTTTTTGTCCCGGGATCCAGAACGGCTGCCCCAAATGCGATCGGGGAAGTTGGAACTTGAAGTTAGGGTCCAAGTTGGATGTCAAATCGTGGTCCGGTGCACGATTTGACATCCAACTTCGTTCCCGAACTATTTCAAGCTCCAACTTCGAACGAAGTTGGGGCCGAAGTTGGGACCCAAGTTGGGCCTCAAATCGGAATGTCTGAAACACCCTAATGTTGGGGTGGTAGATAGGTAGGCAGTGCAAAACGATGCAGAGACCAAATATCCAGCATGGGCAATGGAATACGAAAAAACCAAGAAGGGGGGAGAGGGTCACGCCTGGAGCAACCCCCGTGAGCGCATCCCGCCATTCCGCGGTGTAATTCGTTGGCGGGGTCATACTCTCCATCTGCGTCGGCGTCGAGATGCGTGCGGCCGCGCGAACGGAGGCGCTGGGAAGGCGCGCAGACAGGGGGGACCACAGAGGAGCGCAGGCCGAGTGCAAAGGTGAGTAGGGCACCAAAGGAGGAGGGTTGCTCCCGTCCTCCCGTCCGAGCGCATCCGAGACGCGTGTCCGACGATTTTAAATCCTGTTACGATCGAGGAGACAGAGGTCGATCCGGCGTGGAGCCTCGAGGAGGACCGACTATATGCGGCAATGAGCACGACTTGACGCCCTTTAAGATAAACTTACCTGTGTGCTCGCACCCACTCCCCTCCGTCCTCCTCCTGTGTTCTTGTACGCGTCCACATCTCCATCGCGATGCCGTACGACACCCGCAACCGGCATAGCACGCAGCAGGAGCACGTCGCTGCCCACGTCTGTCGCCGATCGCGCTGCCCCTCTATACCGTAGACATTGACGGCACGACGGGGCACAAGAGGAGGGCCGGCGATCATCGCAAAACCTCCCCTTTGGATCGGAGACCTCATAGAACAAATGGCTCAGGCATTGGCCGCAA
Organism: Mycena leptocephala; assembly: GCA_029378395.1. NCBI lineage: Eukaryota > Fungi > Basidiomycota > Agaricomycetes > Agaricales > Mycenaceae > Mycena > Mycena leptocephala. The sequence continues at coordinate 312,826 of JARJLF010000080.1, forward strand.
AAACTGTGGATGTGTTCGCTGCCAACGCGATCGTAACGAGATCGGATGCAAACATCCCGGCAAGTGTATTGCTGCAGCGGGAGTACTCCTAGAGACCGTATACCCTAAATGGAACCCTATGCGTCCAAATGGAGACCTCTGTGATGAACTAGCACTCACAGATGAAGAGCGTCAACAAAATCGCGATGGCGGCCAAGAACAAACTGTCGTCACTTTTGATCCGGATTTTCGATTGAAGGATTTCTCCCACGGTTTCCGCATTTTCAGCTCCGACACAGACATCGACAACAGCATGCATAATATCTGTGCAAAGAGATACCAAGCTCCCCCTCCTGCCTCTGATAAGCTTACAATTTTCCTACATGCAATAATCACTAACCCTGGAGAAAAAAATGCTGAAATGAAAGCGTTGATCCTCGATGAATCGCGAACTAAGTTCAAGGTCGCTCTCGTTCTATCTTTCACAACTATCGCTCCATCAGCCTCGTTTGCTGCAGCCCTTCTTGGAGGTCTGCTCTGGACTATTCAGAACACAAACCGAAATACTGAAGTACTTAAGGCTCCAACCTTTTGTTTTCCGTGTATGGATCCGGGCACAACAAACGGAAACGGTTAGAAAACATTTTAAAACCGTTTGAAACGGTTTATACACGGTAATTTTCAGGGCATCAGAAGTACGGACCTGGAGCGGGCAGTACTCAGCCTCTGGGCTGCTAGATAATCAGGTATTGCTTCGCTTGTGACCTTTTTTGTATTTCAGTTCAATATATTTATGAAATTCAGTTCAAATGATGCATACCAACACACTCGCGGATGGCCGCGGCGTTCTGTGAACTTGTATTCGAAAATGACAGCGCTGAATGGAATGGTCTAGCGACACCGTGAGTCGATGATTTCGGGAACCAATGCTGTTAAGTTGAAGTCAAATGTCCTCGAGAAGGTAAGTAAGCACTGCTCGACGCACCAAGCCACCACCGGAGGAACTGCCATATTCGGATCGTATCCCCTGTTGAGTTTTTTTGGGAGGTCAGAGCATGGATCTCTGCTGTTGAGAGAGAGTCTCAAGATCTCAGAGACAGTCCTAGCCCGAATTCAGACGGGATTTCAGCGGAATTTTTCTTGGCAAACGCGATTGAGTGCTTCAAATTTCTGAACTGTTTAAACCTTGTAGAAAAGGTTTATAAACCGTTTGAACCCAGCGGCACAACAAACGGAAACGGAAACGGTTATAACCGTGTATAAACGTTTATACACGGAAAAGGTTGGAGCCTTAGAAGTACTCATTTGCTCCTCAACGGACTACCTGACCAAAGCCTTCGTGGTTGAGAGGGCACTCCATGAGAATAACATGCTTGACGTTAATTTTCAACTATGGAGAGCAGTTTTAGGTGCCCTAAATGACCGATGTGGGCGCGTACGCTTCAAGAAAGTCACACACAACCCTGCGGTAACATTGAAGTCACAATCCGCGAACGCTGTGCTTCTAGACACAGACATTGATGTAATGTTCAACTGCCCTGGAGTTTTGATATACCACGGGACGCAACGATATTTCACAAAGGTCATTAATTCTCTGAAGGTTTTGCCTCACCGAAAATCCACGGAGACAAACCTCGAACGCATACGCTGCTGTATTAAAGATGTATCTGGTTATTTCCCTCCTGACGAGTTAATTTGGAGATCGCTACGATCACCCGATATCCAGCGAATTACGCGTAACTTCTTGTGGAAATGTGTACACAAAATTTTCCGCGTAGGAGGGTTCTGGGACCATATAGAAAATCTTGAAATTTTGGGCCAATGCCCGAACTGCAATGTCGATGAAAGTTTAGAGCACATCACGCTCGACTGTGATGCCCCAGGACAACGTCAAGTGTGGGCACTATGCGCGAGACTCTGGGGATATAAGTACGACCATTGGCCAAGATTAAACTGGGGGCTACTTCTCGGATGCAACCTAGTGAAGTTCAGATCCTCGAAAAGAAAGTCAATGCCGCATAAGCAAAGATTATTTGCTCTGCTCGTTAGTACCTCCATGCACCTAATCTGGAGATTGAGGAACGAACGACGGTTCCATAAGAGTGACGAACATCACACACACACCGAGATACATAATCGTTGGGTAGCGACGATTGATCTCGCGCTAAAGCGCGACCGTCTATCTACGAATAAAATCCACTTCGGTCGCCTTGCCTTCAAGAGACAGATGGTATTAAATACCTGGAGTGGCATCCTTTGGGACGAAGATTCGTTGCCAGATGACTGGATACAGTCAGATCGGGTTTTAGTGGGTATACGACCCATATATTCAAAGCGTGGAATTGGTTAGTACAATTCTAGGTCGGAGTCCCACACTAAGTTCTGAAAACTGTGCATAATTGGCATTTCCCGACGGACAACTTACTGGCTTCTACTGATTAAAAATCGGTTACCCAAGCGGATGAACTTGGAATGCATTGCAGACTAAGTCTCATTATTCAACGCTCCAAAAAAAAAAAAAAAAAAAAAAGAGGAGGGCCGGTGCCTCCACATGCGCATGACTCGCCCTCTGCTCTCCATTGCCGCCGCCTTTTCCACGCTCGCCCTTGACAACGTCCTCGCGCAGCAGAGGCATGTCCGCGTCCCCACTCTGCCGACCACGGGGCTAAAGAGGAGGGCCGCCGCGTGTCCGTCCTCCTCACGCACTCCTGCTCGCGGCCCCATGCTTCTGGTCCCTGGTGTACACCCCGGCCCGTGGCTGTCAATTCAATCATACGGTATACCAGTACATCGCACCGTATCCCGCCTGCCCCTGCGCGTATCGCATTCCAAATCGGGGGCGCTGCAAGACGTCCGCAGAGATATGAGTTCCCGACATCCCGCCCCACACCGGTGTCAGGAAATGATATATTCCGCGGTCCGCCCCGGCCTACGGTCCGTGATAAAGATTGACAGCTGTCATACAGCAGTAGGTACATTTAAGCCATATGTACTCGTCTACCACCCTCAGTCTTTGATCCCACATTGCGGGAGACTGAGGGTGAGTCCACTACTTATTGTTCATAGTTCTATTTACTTATTCTGTAGTACTGCGCCTTCCGCGCATTTACAGATCTTGATAGGTTATGGGCCCCGGAGCGCTAGCGCTTTGAAGACGTACCTACATTGAAGACTCACCGCTCGCTCATCAGAGCTAGAAGCATCGCGAGCACTGCCTCGCATCAATCACTTGACCTACTGCCGATACCACCTCGGAGTTCCCACAGATGTCAACCACTTTCATTCCGCCGGCTACCCAGCTCTCGGGTGCTGAGGACTGGCCCTTGTTCCGAGTCCACACTCAGATGGAGCTGCACCGTGAGGGCGTGTTTACCTTGCTGGAAACTGTTATACAGGCTTCAACTGCTGCTGATGCCCTCACTGCTGCTATTGCTGTCACGAGTTCTCTTGGCACTGCCCCTGCTGTTACTGTGACCAGTACAACTGGTGGTACTACCACTTCTGTGGCTGGGTCCACTCCTACCCCTGGTGTAGCATTCAAAGACACTCCTGCAGAGCGTAACAGTCGCGCATTAGGAATCATAAATAAATTCCTGTCTGTGGAGCTATGCATGGAGTATGTTGATGAAACCAGTGCTGGGACTCTCTGGGCTAAACTGCGAGAGCAGTTTGAAGAGGATAATCGTGCTGATACTGCTATGGGTGTTCTCGCCTCTCTCGTCACCACCAAACTTGTTGTGGAGAGTGAAGCAGAACTCATTGATCGTTCAAAGATTGAAGCCCACATCGGGATTATCAAAGGTTATTTTGACCGTCTTTCACGGTTGAAATATCCATTCTCTGCAGATCTGCAACCTCTCATCTTGCTCAGCACTCTGCCAGACGATCCTTATTGGACTGGGATCAGAGGGAACATTGTTTCCTCTCTTGGTACAGGGATGACTTGGGATAAAGTTCGCGCTCGCCTCCTGACTCTCGGGAAGCACCTGGAGCCAGCAGATGAATCTGCCATGGCTGCAAAATCCCAAGGCTCCAACAAGGCCAAACCACCTTCTAGCAGTGGTGACAAGCATTGTCTATTTCACGGCCAGAATAAATCACACACGACTGAACAGTGTTTCCAGTTGAAGAACATGGTCCAGGACTCCAAGAAAGGGAAATTGAAATCTGGGAAGCAGGCCAGAAAACGTGGCTCAAAGGCAAATGCCTCTGCTGCCTCTGATTCTGATTCTGAAGACGAGGATAGTGCCCATGTAGCTTCTGTATCTTCCAAATCTTATGCTGCTATGTCTGCTTATATCTCGAGTGACTCAAGCGACTCCAAACTTGTTGTACTAGATTCTGGAGCATCCAGAGTAATGAGCCCTAACGTGGACTGGTTTGAGACAGGGACTTATCAAGTTCTCAACCCTCCCCGAAAGGTTCGCCTGGGAAATGATACATACTGTGATGCAGTTGGTATTGGGACTCTCCGTTTCTCCTGAAAAACAAAGCGAGGCATGACCCAACTGGCTCTGAAGCGAGCATTGCATGTTCCATCTTTCGGGCTTACCCTCATATCTGTCCAGCAAATAGCTAAGGCTGGATACAAGTGTATTTTCCTGGGCAACGAATGCATCATTCGAGACCCCAAAGGAAAACGCATGATTGAGGCAAAGCAAAAGAAAGGTCTCTATCACATGGCTTGCACTCCATTGAGCCAAGATCCACATGCTTTGTTTGCAATGGACATCAACCACCTCCACAAAATCTCAGGACACACAAATTTCCAGTTGCTTCAGAATTCTGTAAGCAAAGGCCGGCTTGGTGAAATCACTTCCTTAACAGGTATACGAAAATTCTGTGAGGCTTGTGTGATTGGGAAAATGAAGAAACTACCATTTTCCAAGAGCCAGACTAAAGCTCGTGGTCCCTTGGACATTGTCTCAAGTGACGTGGGAGGACCGGTGACACCAGAAGCTCCTGGCGGATTTCGCTACTGGGTGGTAATTGTCGATCATTATTCTTCCAATGTATGGGTCCTATTTGCAAAGAAGAAATCTGAAGTCTACAGCCGCATAAAGCAATGGCGAAGAGAGATTGAAGCCCATTTCAGGGCCCAGATTGCGAATTGGGAGTTCTGTGAAGGCTGGATTCGATTCTTCCGCACAGATGGAGGAGGAGAGTTTACATCCAAGGAAATGGAAGCTGAATTCAAGAGGCTCGGAATCATACATGAAGTAACAGCACCATATACACCTGAACAGGATGGTGTTGCTGAGAGGATGAATCAAACTCTTGTTACTCGGGCTACAACAATGCTCATTGATTCTCGTCTGCCTCGAAAATTCTGGAAATTAGCCCTCCTTGCAGCAGCTTACACAATAAACTGAACTCCTACCTCATCACAGGGTTATCGTATCCCACACGAGATACTGTATGATCGACCAGCAAACATAAACCACCTGCACCGATTTGGATGTCGTGCATATCCCTTGATTCCAAAGGAGAAGCGCCACAAACAAGAATTTGGTAACAAAGCAAACCGCTGTGTCTTTATTGGATATCATGAAGGAAGCAAAGCCTATGACTTGCTCGTGATCAATGAAGATGGTACCTATGGTAAAATCATAACCTCGAGACATGTGAGGTTCAATGATAATGAACCCTCATCCACCATGGTCCAGCCTCCACTGGAGCCAGAAGCAATTTCTCGAGAACAATTTGAGAGAGTTTCCCAAAGTCTGCTGCCTAGAGCTACCTCATATTATGATGAGGACGAAGACACAGATATTTCACTACAACCCAATCCAGGTTCAGTGGGGGCTCCTACAGTCTCTGTTGCTCCACCAAGGGACAGTCCACCTCAGGCTGATCCCTTGCCACTGCCAGATGATGTTCCATCTGTTGCACACCCTTCTGAGAGGGGGAATCCACCACTACAAAAAGTTGCTGGTGTCAGAATTGAACCCTCTCGAAGGAGTACTCGCACATCTGTGCCAGCCCAGCATCCAAGTGCTGAGTATGAGCGAATTGCACGAGGGCCACAGTTGCAGTCCAAAGCTCAGCGTGCAGCTGAAAGTGCAGCACGGAGAGAAGCACAAAATACTGTACTTTCCTCACCTGAACCTGAACTTGATGACCCTGCAGAAGCTATTCTCCTTGCAAGTCTTGATGAAGTCATTGCAGAAGCTTTCATTGCACAGCAGAACCCACTTGACCCTGTCAGCTGGGATACAGCCATGAATGGTCCCAATGCTGATGAGTGGATTGCTGGACTGAATGAGGAGCTTGCAGCTTTCCAGGAGAATGATGTCTATGATGTCGTTCCAATTCCTGAGGGTATCAAACCTATCAAGTCCAAAGTCGTGCCAAAAGTCAAAACTGACGAAAAAGGTCAGATAGCACGATACAAGGTTCGGATTGTTGCTTGAGGAGACACCCAGAAAGAGGGCATTGACTACAAAGAGGTCTTTGCTCCTACTGCTAACCTGGAGTCTGTTCGCATCATCTGTGCACTTGCGGCAAAGTACAATCTCGAGCTCAAGCAAATGGATGTCTCCACAGCCTATCTCAATGGGGAACTCGAAGAGGAAATCTACTTGATGCCTCCGAGTTGTGTTGAAATCCCAGAAGGTCATTGCTGGCACCTAAAGCGATCATTATATGGTCTGAAGCAGGCAGGAAGAACATGGAATCGAACTCTCGACTCCAAGCTTCTTAAACTGGGGTTTCATCGACTCAATTCTGAAACTTGCCTCTATGTCTACAAAGAGGGCAGTCAAACATGTTTCGTCGTAGTCTATGTTGATGACCTTCTTCTTGCTGCCTCTTCCAAGGAGTTCTCCCAGAAAATCAAGGGAATGCTCTCCTCCAGCTTCAAAATGCGAGACCTGGGTACAGCTAAATATCTCCTGGGCATTGAGATTGTTCGTGACCGCAAAAAGCGCACAATTGCTCTGAACCAGTGTCAATACATTGACAAGGTTCTTGCTTGCTATGGCATGACAGATTGCAAGTCTGTTTTCACACCAATGGCAACAGGCACTGACCTCAGTGCTTTTGACCCTGAGAGCGATGAGACAATCACTCAGATGGCTCTTGTTGAAGGTGGTCCCATTGTCTCATATCAGAGCATTATCAGATCTTCTATGTATGCAATGCTTGGAACCCGACCAGATATTGCTCATACTGTCGGTGTTCTTGGACGGTTTAGTGCAAATCCCAAAGGGATTCACTGGGCCGCTGCCAAACGCCTACTCCGATATCTCAAAGGCACACAGGATTGGGCTTTACACTATGATGGGGCTGACCTGAGCATGGACATGACCTTCTATGGCTACAGTGATGCCAACTGGAATGGGGACCGAGACACTTCTCGCTCAACCTCAGGTTATGTCTTCATTGCAAGCCGTGGGGCCATCGGCTGGTCAAGTCGCAGACAGTCTATGGTGGCTTTATCCTCAACAGAGAGCGAGTACATTGGACTCGCAAATGCCGGACAGCATTTGGCATGGTTACGCTCCTTCTTCGATGAGCTTGGACATCGACAAAATGACCCAACCGAATTGCGTTGCGACAACCAAGCAGCAATTATCTTGTCTCAGGACCCACAGTATCGTGTGCGAACTCAGCATATACAACGAAAATATCACTTCGTGCGAGATGACTTGGTTCGCCACGGCGAGTGTGTTGTGCTCTGGTATCCTACAGAGGACATGGTCGCAGACATTTTTACAAAGGCTCTGCCTCATGACAAGCACTCAAAGTTCTGTCTCTCAATGGGACTACGGCCTGGGTCGAGTGGGGGTGCCAGGAAATGATATATTCCGCGGTCCGCCCAGCCTACGGTCCGTGATAAAGATTGACAGCTGTCATACAGCAGTAGGTACATTTAAGCCATATGTACTCGTCTACCACCCTCAGTCTTTGATCCCACATTGCGGGAGACTGAGGGTGAGTCCACTACTTATTGTTCATAGTTCTATTTACTTATTCTGTAGTACTGCGCCTTCCGCGCATTTACAGGTATTTAATATACAGTCTTTGATCCCACATTGCGGGAGACTGAGGTACTGCGCCTTCCGCGCATTTACAGATCTTGATAACCGGCGGAGCGCATATGTTTCGGCGCCGATGTCCGCACCTGGATCTTTGCCCGCGGTAGGCCAGGGACGACGAGCAACACAGGAGCACGTCGTGAGCCCTGGCGCGGAGCGCGCATGAGCATCCGCACCCAGATCTTCTTGTCTGCGGCGGGGGACGAGGCGCTGGTCGTACTCTACAACGCGGTCTTACTTCGAAGCTGGTGCTTTGGAAGGCGGAGAGGGATGCGGATGGGAATGCGGACGTACACAGTGCACGTTCGTGGGTATGGGGAGCGCATGCGCAATCTCGGCGCAGAGTACACAGGCGATACGACGACGCGAAGCAGGAGGGTGCGGATAGGGAGGTCTAGTCTTGCCGCGATGAGGGCAGGGCGCGGGTAGCGGAGGTCGATGGGCGAGGATGGGGTATAGGCAAGGACGTGATGGTGCTCGTAGGGCGGTGGCAACGACATCTCCCCCACAAAGGATAATCTGCGCTCCCCGCAAAGATGAAGAAGCACCCTTCGGAGGGGGCACCGGGAGTAAAACCGCGGGAACGAACGAGCACGGGTAGTGCATTCCCAAGGACGAGCGAACCGCGCGGGATCTGCCCATATGTATATGCAGCGCCGTCGGAAAGGGAGGGCGCACGAAAACAGAGTCGGAGAAGGAAGGCATCCAGAAAAGGCAGCGCGAGCACGCGAAACCTGATAAGAAAGTGGCATATCCGGAATGAGCCTAAGACCGCAAGAAACAGTGGGAGAAAATAACTTACCACGTCCGGGGGCGTGACCAATGACGAGTGATAGCAAGATACAGAGCAAATGTCCGGACGCGACTAATCCATTAGCGAGCGAGGAGCTCCGCCCTTCATGTATATCGCGTGCTTCGCGCAGCGCGCTCTGTGCGACGCGCCACACCTCCAACCCTTCTCCATACACCCTTCCTCCTACCCCACCCTCGGCGCGTCCTCCATGTCGAGCCTAGAGCTATGTAGAGTTTCTACCCTCGCGGTGGCACCGTATGCGGAACGCGAAGACACTAACTACCAACAGAAAAGAGACGTCATTGGCGGTAGGTGCGCGAACGTGCTGGCCGCTGCGGGAAGAGACTAACTCGTGGAGCACAGCGAGTCGAAGGGAAGGACAGGCAGAGCGGGGGACAACTGAGTTGAAGCGCGTCTCGGTACTGGCACAAAACAAAGGTGTTGCGATGGACCAACGGCGTTGGTGTAGTGTGGACGAGAGATGGTGTGGCTGTGTTGATCGGGGGCCGGATCAATTGACTCTTTGCTCTCGACTCCCATCGTCCTCTCTCTAGTCCAGTGTATAGCGAATCCACCGCCCAGCGTTCAAGCTTCCAATGCTTCTCATCCGCAAATCACTTCTCTGACAGCTCCCCACCGCACTCTCTGGTCTACTGACACGTCCTAACGCGCTCTGGGAGAGTCTTCACTGCGGAAACGCGCCTGACACGTAAAAATATCATCCGAGGCTTATTTATTCTCCACTGGAACGGTGGACTGGATTTATTTCCGAATAACTTTTTGCGGATACTTCGGGTGCGTCCTTATCCTACCTTCCTCCTCGTCCTTGAACTAATCTCTCGCGTTTTCCTGTAATGCCCACACGTTCTATCATTAGAAATGCATCCCGCACGCCATCTCGCCGTCGTGGACTTCCGTAATCCATGTAACGCGGGCTCCCCGTAAATTCGTGCGCTCTCCGTGTCCCACATACCAGGGTCTGTCAGGCACGTCTGTTTTGAGACGCTCTGGATCTCTGAGTACCGCAATGGACTTCGTATATTCTTTCACCCACGATCCTTACGTGGCCGCATGTGGGGAACATGGAATGCATTTTTACTCATCTGCTATAGTTGACATATGTCGCCAATCTATATCGTTATAATTATTAACCTCGCAACCATAGCGCCTCATTTTATGAAATGCAGTCTCATGCTGAGTCAAACGGCGGATCACACCTATTGTTCTTCTTTTTCAGAATCGGCTGCAAAGAGCCGCTCGTGTCCTCTCTGTTTCCTTCCGCTGAATTATTGCTTTACATTAAGTATTGACAACACCTAATCTTTGGTTTCTCATTCCAACAGATTCCCTGTTGGCATTTCTTCCGCCTCAACATGAACGGGTGCTAGCGGCTGTAAGCACGCGGTGGCTTCCGCGTTGTCTCATTCTGGGGTTTCTTGCGTACTGTTTGCGGCACGCCATCGATTCTAACTTCCACGAATTCTTATGTGTTTTCACCGCCGCACCAGCGAGACTTTTTCTAAGCCCAGCCCGTGCGTAACTCGATCCTTTCGCACTCACAAAAATATTGTGTAGCACCTCGTGCGCACACGCGTTCCATTCCGAGCACTGCTGCTTCTTGACTGAGGCGTATGCTGCGGTGTTGACCTCGTGGGATAAATTTTCCGTGTTGTGCGGGCGTCCGATCTAACTCTGTGTATGTGCAATAAAATCACCTTCAATCTCTTCTCTGCGCCATGCACACACGCTGTGAACGCAATGAATCAACCTGCTCAGGAAGACTCCGTTCTCCTGCTCCCCGAGTGCAATGGCAATGTCTACCTCCTGGTCTTATCGCTCCTCGGCGTCCTTATTGTGCCTTATCTCGTTTATAATGCAGCACTAGATGATCTGGTTCTTTCAATAATATCCGGCGCGCGTTTCGCTTGGACAATCAACTGGAACATGTGCTCGCTCTCTGTGAACCGATGACGCTTTATGCTGTGGGCTCTTCGTTGGAACAATTGCGCTGCGGCCTATGTGCTCCACTCTCGGCTTCCTCTCTTCTCGCCACAACGACGTCATTCGCCCCTTTTCAACTCGTCCCGCTCACGCGCTATGCCATTCAAGAGCACGCGAACATCAGCTTCCCTCCCAGACCTTCCTTGTGCCCATACCCATTTCTAGTTCCAACTTCGAAGATCACTTTCCGAGTCCAATGCGCCGCAGAGAACCGTGGCCAGTTTCACAATCAGTGCGGGCTTCTTTCTTCCATTCCTCTCGTTCTCTCAGTTATTGCACCCCGAACCCGGAATAACAAACTGCGCCCAATTCAACCGCGTGCGCGATATAGAGTGGGCATCCAATGATACAGGTACGGTTAGATCTCGGGCTCTGGATCTGCTTCATTTGTATTTGTTTCTAGCAATGATATCACCTCTAAGTCCGGACGGTCTTTGCATTCCCCATAAACCTCCTCTGCTCTGTCGAAATCAATGAGCGTCACGACTGCGGAGTTATTGACCATAGCGTTTGCAGGGCGGACGTCATGATGGTGGATCCCGCAGGTATGCAGCTTGTGTAGCGCCGTCAATAACAAACATCAGATGCGCAGCAATGACATGAAAAGGAAATAATACCTCTGGTCCAATGGCGCATGGCCGATCACAGAACCCACATAGCGCGTGACAAGGCTAAACTGCCATCCATCTGAGGAGAGGCCATGGAAAGTGGCGACAGCAAGCCCCGGGCGTTTTCATTTCTGTTGCTGGATAGCCAGACATCACCGCTCGCCCCCGCGCCGAGGGGCGTCGAGAAAATGATGGGGAATTTCAATCTGTTGACGTTTAGTGCGGATCCATAATACCATCCAACGCAACGCACGAAGGCCAAGAGGGCAGCGCTTTATACGGGGACCAGTGGCCTTCTAGCCGCCCAACAGCCAGAGTCAGAGTGCCACAGAACGTTTGGAATTGTAAAATCTAGGACCAAGGTCACAAAGTATTTGCCAATATATATATACATATATGTACAAAAGCGCATGTAGAGTATTTATACCGAGTATGTAACGATCAATACATGAATTCAAGTTTAGGATGGTAGGTTGGCCACCAGGATCATCTCGAATTTATCAAAGGTGATGTGATCTCCAAGCGTAATGTCGTCGAAGGTATCGTCCAAACCAAGGTTTGCACGCGTACGGGCCTCATCCAACGCAACGCACGAAGGCCAAGAGGGCAGCGCTTTATACGGGGACCAGTGGCCTTCTAGCCGCCCAACAGCCAGAGTCGGAGTGCCACAGAACGTTTGGAATTGTAAAATCTAGGACCAAGGTCACAAAGTATTTGCCAATATATATATACATATATGTACAAAAGCGCATGTAGAGTATTTATACCGAGTATGTAACGATCAATACATGAATTCAAGTTTAGGATGGTAGGTTGGCCACCAGGATCATCTCGAATTTATCAAAGGTGATGTGATCTCCAAGCGTAATGTCGTCGAAGGTATCGTCCAAACCAAGGTTTGCACGTGTACGGGCCTTCCTCCGTGCAGTAAAGCCCTCACTGAACATCTCGTGCAGGAGCAGGGTCAATTTCTGCAGGGTGAGAAAATTGGATGTTGGTGGTACCATCATGGTATCCGCGAGGAATTGCCTTTTCTCTGCGCGGAGAGCTGTCGTGGGGAGATGGTCCCATGCGTCGAAAGGCGGATTGTCGATCTTCTTCCCTTCGTGATACTGACATACGACGTACACCAAGACATAAAAGAGTGATTCGAGATCGAATCGACACAGATGAGGGGGAGGAGGTCCAGTTGGCACGAGGAGGTCCACCGCCATGTACGGTTCGGTTCCTAGGGTTAGGTTAGGTTAGGTTAGGGTTACTAGGGCACTACAGGGTGAGGGTTAACCCTAGCTTAGGGTTACATCCCCTGCAGCTGGTGGGTCAGGCACAGAACCTGAGAGCAGGTGCCTGTGCCTGACCCTTGAAGATTAATTCCTTTGTATTTCAGCAAATAAAGGCACCCCGGGTGGCCATCAGTGAACAGCAGACAAACTTCACACCCTTGTCAATAGCTCCCTCTGCATTGATGGCCACCCCGGGTGGCCATCACTGAACAGCAGACAAAATTCACACACTTGTCAAGAGCTCCTCCTGCACTGATGGCTACCCCGGGTGGCCATCACTGAACAGACAACAAATTTCGACAACAGGACAAAATTCACACATATGTTTACAGGTCTCAGTGCAAGAAAAAATCACACACTTTTGAATAGTTCCCCTGCAGTGATGGCCACCTGGGGTGGCCATCACTGAACAGAGGACAAAATTCACATGCTTGTCAACAGCTCCCTCTGCACTGATGGCCACCCTGGGTGGCCATCACTTAAGGGAGGACAAAAAACATGCATATATTTACACCTTTTTGTACTACAAAAATAATCATGCAAAGCTCTCTCTGCACTGGGTGGCCATCACTGGAGAGTGGACAAAATTCACACACTTGTCAACAGCTCCCTCTGCACCGGGGTGGCCATCACTCGAGGGAGGACAAAATTCATGCATATATTTACACCTTTTTGTACCACAAAAATAATCATGCAAAGCTCTCTCTGCACTGATGGCCACCCGGGGTGGCCATCACTGAAGAGAGGACGAAATTCACACACATGTCAACAGCTCCCTCTGCACTGATGGCCACCCGGGGTGGCCATCACTGAAGAGAGGACGAAATTCACACACATGTCAACAGCTCCCTCTGCACTGATGGCCACCCGGGGTGGCCATCACTTGAGGGAGGACAAAAAACATGCATATATCTACACCTTTTTGTACCACAAAAATAATCATGCAAAGCTCTCTCTGCACTGATGGCCACCCAGGGTGGCCATCACTGGAGAGTGGACAAAATTCACACGCTTGTCAAGAGCTCCCTCTGCATCACTTGAGGGAGGACAAAATTCACACATATATTTACACCTTTTTGTGCCACAAAAAAATCACACACTTGTCATTAGCTCTCTCTGCACTGATGGCCACCCCGGGTGGCCATCACTGGAGGGAGCACAAAACTCACACATATATCTACACCTTTTTGTGCTGAAAACAAATGACGCACCTGTCAATGGCTCTCTCTGCACTGATGGCCACCCCGGGTGGCCATCACTGGAGAGTGGACAAAATTCACATGCTTGTCAAGAGTTCCCTCTGCACCGATGGCCACCCCGGGTGGCCATCACTTGAGGGAGGACAAAATTCACGCATATATCTACACCTTTTTGTGCCGAAAAAAAATCATGCAAAGCTCTCTCTGCAGTGATAGCCACCCTGGGTGGCCATCACTTGAGGGAGAACAAAATTCACGCATATATCTACGCCTTTTTGTGCCGAAAAAAAAAATCATGCAAAGCTCTCTCTGCAGTGATAGCCACCCCGGGTGGCCATCACTTGAGGGGGGACAAAATCACACATATATTTACACCTTTTTGTGCCACAAAATAAATCACGCACTTGTCATTAGCTCTCTCTGCACTGATGGCCAACCCGGGTGGCCATCACTTGAGGGAGGACAAAACTCACGCATATATCTACACCTTTTTGTGCCGAGGTGGCCATCACTTGAGGGGGACAAAATCACACATATATTTACACCTTTTTGTGCCACAAAATAAATCACGCACTTGTCATTAGCTCTCTCTGCACTGATGGCCAACCCCGGTGGCCATCACTTGAGGGAGGACAAAACTCACGCATATATCTACACCTTTTTGTGCCGAGGTGGCCATCACTTGTGAAAGGACAAAATTCACGCATACAGCTACACCTTTTTGTGCCACAAACAAAAAATCACGCACTTGTCAATAGCTCTCTCTGCACTGATGGCCACCCGGGGTGGCCATCACTGGAGAGAGGATAAAATTCACATGCTCGTCAAGCGCTTCCTCTGCAGTGATAGCCACCCGGGGTGGCCATCACTTGAGGGAGGACAAAATTCACAGACTTGTGTATAGCTTTCTGTGCAACAAAACTCACGCGTCTGAATATATTTGGCCAATCTACAGTGGTGACAGAATGTTCTGCACACTGTTGTTTGGGCTCGTTTCTTGCCCGAATCACTTCAAATAAACTGTAGGCATACTTCTCGAGCAATCTCAGGAATTTAAACACATTTTAATTCATAGCTTACCAGCTTTGTTGTCTTCTAATAAAAACAATTATGATTTTCCGAAATATCAACTTTTTTAATTCATCATGTACTGGGCCATGGTGAATACTGTGTGAGAGTACTTGTAAATACACTCATATCCATATAATAAGTTGCTACAGATTTGAGCTCTGTGCAACCAACAATACTTTACCTATTATGGCCAAAAAATACCAAAAATGGCCAACTTGTCAAAGACAATGTGAGCCTACACCTGCCTCAACTCAGGCCAACCAAAGCGTACGGTGGCCGTTACCCGCCAGCTTCGTTTAGCGAGGCTAAGCGAGCTTGCCATCACTCCATCAAGAATCCGGCCGGCCACGGGCCCATTGTCCTCAGAAACCTCTCGCATACCTCTCGCATGCCTCTGGTTTAGAGGGAACAGGTGCAGTATACTAAGTATTTCCATAATTCCACCTAGCAACAGGGGTAACTCAATTTAATTTCATGTTTTTATGGGCTTTGCCACCGAAATGTGATATTGTCACATTTGTGACCTTTCGTGTCTCGCGCATCTTGTCACGTGTTGCTGGCAGTTTTCGCAGTGAAATATGGGAGAAGCTCACGGGAAGGCCTCTGAGGCGACAAGAAAAATAATTTGAGTCCATGTTGTGGCCCTGAGAGTCGGTCGAAAAATTGAACATGGTTCAAAATAAAAGGCAAGTGTTAACAAACTGCAGCAAAGGCCCAGAAAAAATCTTGGAGGATTCCAGATTGAATGAATATGGCCTTTAATGTGTTGTGGGCCATAGTACACAGTATAACATGCTGAGGTTGAGTTGAGCAAAAAATTTGACCACGGGGTCACAAGTGTGACCACCGTGACATCGGTGGCTAGAGTGGAGAAGGACCTGTGAGCTTGGCCAGACTATCAGAGAGTCCTATGAGCATTCTATGTAGTCAGAAATAAGCCCCTACCTGGTTTGCGGGAGGAGGTGGAGGAGACAATGGGCCGAGACATACTGATGGCATCACCGCGGGACCACTGATGGCACCTTGATGCCATCGAGATTGAAGCTGGCGGGTCCTGGCCACGCTAAAAGCGGCATTGTCCATTTTCAGAGTACTTTCAGACCATTTCCCATTATACAGCCAATTGGAAAAGTCAATTTTCGAACAAATCACGATTATCTTTATTAGAAGCGAAGACAAGGAACCTGGTAAACTACGAATTAAAATGTGTCTAAACTCATGAAATTGCTCGACAAGGATACGTACATTTTATTTGAAGTGATCCAGGCAGGAAATGAGCCCAAACAACTGTGTGCAGAACATTCCATTGCCACGTAGATCTGATTGGGCCTGCTCCCCTGGTCCTGGTAACCCAGAACCCAGCTGTTCAGCTAGCATCTGGCCCACATTTGATCCTTGCCAGACAAACGACCGAATTGTTAACAGAACACAAGCCGTGCCTTCGCTTAGCTCCAGCATAGGGGGTTGACTAGGGCTGCCATCCGTGCCCATCACGGGCACGGCCGTGGAAACAACGGGGTTTCGACGGCACGGGCCGTCTCAAACAGCCCATCGAGTGGTTCAAAAAAATCTTGACGGGACGGCACGGTCAACGGCACGGCCGTGATGGGTCCACGGCCCTGTAATATTCTTCTAGAGGTCTGTATTTCATCAGAGCATAATTATATGACCGCTATGAGGTGTGTATAAACTCTATTCAGCCTTTGGAGCCCGGCGGGCGAAGCTACAAACAATGTCTATTCACTCACTGGAGACTCTGCACCTCCTTGTCTTCCCAATGGGCCCAAAGTGAAGTTCAAAGGACTCGTAAATTGATTGTTCAATCAGAAATCTGAATATGATGTGATGATGAGTAAAACACAGGAAAAAAATTCTGGAGGAAACCATGTTGAAACTCGGCTATCATATCCGGCATGTGCCGGCATCAGCGCAACTTGGTTGTAACTTGCAGTTATACCACAAAGACATGGTAAATTACTGTCGGAGAAGGATTTCATGAGCACCTAAGAGCACTAAAGAGCCTCAATGATTAAGATCAGACCCTTCAGATGCATTTGAAAACATCCCGTTCAATGGCCGTCACGGCCGTGTTTCAACAGGCCGTGGTGGTGAACAGCCGTGCCATACCCGTGCCGTGGAAAGTCCCAACAAATGGCCAACGGAATGGGCACGGCACTCGTGCGACGGGTGCCGTCGAACCGTGGCCACGGGCACGGGCGGCAGCCCTAGCCCGGTTGACGCTTCAGAGTGGAAAAAAAAAAAATCAATGGAGAAGTTGTCTTATGTAGTTCGAAGTACACATTATAGATCATCGCTATCATTGCAGCCATCTTTCCGCAGTGCACCCATGACCCGCAACGCCACATGGAAAGAAATACTGAGTTTACTTCTGAACGAGGAATTTAGTTAAGGTGAGTCTATTTTCGGTTGAGGCACGAGGAGAATATGAAAGGCGAAAGGGGTTTGCGCTTCCCCTGCCGATTGAACGAACTTGGTAACAACGTCGGCGGCGATGGAATAAATCGAGTCGCTGAACGGGAACAATTATTGTGGCAAAGCTGCACAACAATGAAAATGTTAGCCAAGAAATATACTGCTGGACTATGAAACACCGTACAGTGGGCCAGCGAGCAGAAACTCTCAATATTCGGAGGGAGGAATTAACGCCAGCATGAATGGAAAGGAGGTCGCCGGAGGCGCTTTGTCACAGTTGCGGGAGGCTGAAAACCCGAATGAATATAGCAGTAGCAACACGGATGCATAAGGTTTGAGCCTAGCAAGGTCGCTGAGTAAACCTGAATATCTATCCTGGCGGATCGTCGGCTGTAGAAACATATGAGACAGCGCCGTACCAATTCCGGGCTCACGGAAACTCGGGAATGTGAATAACGGCCCGGGCAAACCAATGTGAAGAAGGTCACACCTGGGAAATCGTTTGTCTGCATAAGGAGTAAGATATAATGTATGGATCAAATGCACCTCGATAGTTTGGATATCTTACAGCCAACCGTATCACCAAAATGTAGAAACAAATGAGAGACAACATACTTGTGGGAGACGTGAATAGAATTTGTGGCCGGCGCAGAGGAATGTGGAGAAGGTTTCATTGGGGAAATCATGCGTGTCAGCAAATGATGTATGCGTGGAACACACCTCGCTCGGCACGTGAAGTAACTGGTTCCCGAGTCCAATCAATTCCGACCTATCGAGAGGATGAGACAATATGGATATCCCGACGCGAGTATAAGCCACCCACCTAGAAGGTCATTCGGGGAAACATGGATATAGAACGGAAGAGGGAGGCGAAGTAGAGCAGCCCTTTGTTATAAAGCCCGGTCTGGAGATGCAGTCCAGGCGTCGATTGCTGGTAGAACTTGGAAGCAGATTGCGAACGAGCATTGCGTAGTCTTGACTCTTGGATTCTTCGGTCTTGACACTCAACAGATGTTGGGGATGGCTTAAAGACGGCCGTTGGGCGCGGGATGGGAAAGGGAGGAGAGTGGCTGGATGCAGCGATGATGGGGGAAAGGTAGTAGCAAGTTTCGAGCGGTGAGACGAAGGAATCCAGCATTGTGTAGTTCTTGGAGTTGCTGCTCACCGCCTCTTGTTCAGAGCTTGATCCATCCGACGAAGGACATTCATCAGCCTCTCGAGGGGAAAGGACAGTTTCAGTGCAGTGGAATAGCTTGATGCTTGCCATCTCTTGCTAAGTAAAATATGGCTGAAAAGAGCGACAGAATCTGGTGCAGCGGAGAGAGATGATGGGAGAAGGGAAGGAGGCGACAGAAAATGGACGTCTCTTTCGAACGGAAGCAGAGCGGCTGATCGGCGAGGTCGAAAATAACATAGTGGAGCATCCAGCGGCATGGACCAAAGCTAATTTCTGACGCACAGGTCACCGAAAATAAAATTGAGAATGGGACGCACATACGGGAACTGCCGACCAGAGAGTGGGAAAAATGGAAGACTGCAAACAGGTGCATACTGATACGAGGGATCTGCATAATACATGAGGTATCTGGAGCATTTACCCATCATTGCCTGTCACAGCATGTTTTCGAACCTTTCCCCCCAGGGAAAAAAAGTTTTCTGAACTTAAAAGCTTTTTTCCCTGTTTTAACGAAAATCTTTGATCTGCACCTTCGATAACCTATTAGAGGACATGGCCCGCTATGTAACCACTGCCTTTTCCACCTAAATCATGTGTCTTTCCATTCTACCCTTACTTCCGAAGGGGTATATACAAGAAACAAAAAAGAAAATGTCAATATATATACCACTGCACTGCCAGCCGTCAGCTGACGATGGCCTATATCTATGGCTGGATTTAGAGCTCTGAATCCCGGATGTGGCTGTGCTCTAGCGTCTTCCGAACTTCCCAACCAGTGGCTCCGGTCGCATATTTTGCGTTTGCCGCTCTAGGAAGTGATGCCATCAAAAGATTTTCTATATAAAAGGCAATCGCAAACATCATATCTACCTCCTTGAATTTTTTTCGAAAAATTCAGATACTTTGTTTCCCACCTGTTCATCTCGGAAGGCCAAAAAGCAAAGCCACTGGTTCGGACGCTAGTAGAGCACAGCCACATCCGGGATTCAGAGCTCTGAATGCAGCCATAGATATATAGGTAGTTCGAGTGGTGCGCAGATAAAGATGATGTCATCAAACGACATCCATACATCCAATTCCTGCCAACGTTTGGAGTGCGGAAGGATCGCGTCGAGGAATTTACGCAGAGAAGGCGCGTGGGGCTTATGAATGATGGAAATGTGCAGCGGATATTGGCGGGAGCGGGCCAACCAGAGCGGGAGAAGACCAAGGCAACACTCATTAGCCTCGACGGTTGTGGAGTAGAGGTCAATTGTGGCCCAGAGGCAAGGGGTCGACAGGGTGATTTCTCGCCATTCATGGCAAACATGCCCGAGAAATAAGGGAGAACTAGGGCTCAAAGGGGATGCGTCGTATGGGTCAAGGCTCTGGACAAAGATTTCGGAAGTAATTTCGTCGGGAAAATTCAAGATTGGGTTAGTGCTGCCGCGGCTCGACTACGGCTGGCTCGGCTCGGTTTTGATGGCTTCGGAGCCATCACGGGAAAAAGCCAGCCGAGCCATTTTTAAACGGCTGGCTGGGATGGCTTCGGCTCGGCTTCCAGCTTGAGCCGCAGCTCAGGTGCATTTGGAGTTTGTGTTCCCAACAGCTCCCCTGTTGATAATAAGGGCCTTAAAGCATGGCATGCACTGAATAACAAGTTTAGGTTGCTCCAAGTTCACCACAAAAAGCCGAAACCCGTGCTGGTTGTCTGTCAACTAAATTCCAAAGTGATGTGAGAGGTCCATGGTCATGGTTTTGTTTTTTTTGTTTTTTTTTGTTTTTTTTTCCATGTTTTATATCCTTTGTGTCTAAGACATATGGTAGATATAAGGCTAGCTATTTTTGTGACTGAATCTGTGTCCTATGTAAGTGTGTCATCGTGCTGTCTAGAAACTTTGCACGCCGCGATGGGGCGACGTGCCAAGCGGAAATTCCGCGGTCTGGGCTAACCAGCAAAGAGATGTGGGTCATGTAAAGTCGTGAGCGAGGGATGCATAGTGAGATAAAGAGACGGGGAAAGGAAAAATGTATAGAAAGAATCTAAAGGAAATCTACTTCTCGGGAGGCGGCTCTATCGGTTTGAAGTCTCCGAAGACTGAGTGGAAACGTCGCGTGCGTGGTCATGGTATGGAGGACAGTAATGCATAGGGAACAGTTAGAAGGTTAGGGGATGTTCAGCCGGCTCACAGTGCAGTCAAATTGAAGGTCTAGTAAATCTGGTGTAAGAGCCACGGCTAAGCCGCTGGCGAAGCCGGCTCAAGCCGTAGCCGAGCCAATCAAGCCATCATAGCAACGGCTGGCTCAGCTCAGCTTATTTTTGGCTCGGCTCCAACGGCTAGCCGAGCTGAGCCGAGCCGCGGCAACACTAGATTGGGTAGACGTAGGTATCGAGACAGGTTTGGAGGGCCTGCCGTTCCCGCCTCAGATCGTAAATGGGGTTTTCAGGCCCAGTAGTCTCCCGATTGTGGGAATCGAGGTCAGTGATTCGCCTGTCTAGTTCTTCGAGACGAGCACGAGCAAGATGGGGTGTAAATGAGATGGTGGCTGGCAGCGATTTCATTGTCCTTCAATGATTCAGTCAGAAACCTTGCAGAAACTAAAGAGCAAGTCCTCATCAGTAGAACGCACGTAATCCCCGCTTTCAGTGACCTCGGACGCAGAGCCAATGAAACCCTGAAGGCGTAGTATTTCACGACCGTTCGAAGGAAAGAGCGAGACGCGGAAGACCGATGTGGTGAAAATAGAAGTGACAATTGTCACGTGTGACGTGCTACGCGTTCTTGAGCCAAATACCAACAAATCAAGGCGGGAGTTTCGAGCAGAACGGTAAGAAAAACCTGAGATGTGGTCCCAATCCTCCGTTCAATGTTCAGTGCTCAACGCTCAAAGATAGTAAATTAGCCAGGGAATCAGAACGTGAACATTCAAGTTTCTCGCCCAAGTGACGAACTTACGAAGCGACTGGCAAGCCACTGTTATCAAGTTCAAATATCTAGCAGGCTGTTTCCCAGGGCAAAGAACAACAGATAAGGTGAGAAAGTTGCCGAAGACAGATAGGAATGAAGAAATGAATGGTACTACATGCAGAGATCAAGTGTGCCTACATTTTGAGTTCACAAAAAATAAAATATGTTTTTTCGTGAATCTGGCATATATATAATTTTCTTCGACCTCAGAGAGCCCTGGGATGTCATTCTTCACAAGATTGAGGATTGACACCTGAAAACTACTGAAGGAACTGAAGGATAGGGTTGCAGAGCATCAGTCACGAAATCTAGGCCAAGTGGAAAGTACTCTTATAGCTAGACTCTAGACTCTGTGGGACTGTGACGGTAGAACTGCCAGATTGAATTCATTAGCGAGACGGATCGTGGAGAATGAATCATGAACCACACTATGCATTTGAAGCTACAGGGCACCGGAATTTGGGAGCGCGACAATGGTGATACGCACTTATTGAACGGGTTTGACAACTATGCAGAGAGATTTGAATGCTTAATGTGGACACTGAGCATGAAGTCTGACGGCTGCGCGACAGATTTCAGGGAAGGTGGGGTACGTGGGAGGACCCAGGACCTATAGACACAAAGTGAGCGAGCGAGATCGTCTTTCGCCACGATTCTGGCGAGAAAGTGCGGGGAAATGCTTACCGTAGGCACTGAGCATGTTCTAGGAGAAGGCGGTGAAAGTGGAAGGGCCGACGGCCTCTAGAACAAAATGTGACTGAGTGACGAAGTGAGAGGAAAAAGAGAAAGTTGGAAACGTGTGTTGTTTGCTTTCCAAATCCAGACACCAACCACTTTTCTGACGGCACGTGCACGGTCCGTGCATGAGCTGTACATTAGAGCTGGTGTCTCAGCAAGACTTCAAATTTCTCTCATTTCTTTTCATTGATGTGCAAAGCTATTGCACCAGTGTCTCAGCAACCATCATATACTGTATCATTTCAACCGTAGGTTCAGTCACAGGTCACAATGCTGGCTGAATTGAACCAATTTAATTTTGGTCACAGGTCAGTGGCCTCCAGGATCACGGTTTTAGGCCAAAAAGCGTCGGCAAATTCCGAAAAATCGCCTAAAAAGGCAGTTGAACTAATCAAAAGTTGAACCTATGGTTGAAATAGTACAGTAACAGACGGTAACATGATATTATCTTTTTCCACCTCATAAAAAATATTCACGGCGATGCTGAAACGAGGTGAAACTGCCAATCTCGCCAGTTAGGCCACTTTCCCCCAAATTTCTTCAATTCGATGGGCGGGAACCAAATTTCTCCTAACTGTTTTCTCTGACGACACATTCCCTGTATATCAACAAGACCTAACGCTTGACAAATAACTACATCAACAGTACAAGACGGCACACCCTCTTTATCTCCTGCTCTTGAAGAATACCGTAAATTCGTCGGAGTACTGCGAGCCGTTGGACTACACGCTGCGCAAAGCGCGGGTGGTGAGTGGTGGTCTCTGCCCAAGCAAGAGTACTCACGCATTAGGCTGGCTGGGCAATGTCTCGTGCCCGGAACTTGCTCCAGTCGATCAGGCTGGCCGGTACAGTGCGGTCCTCTATCGGACTCCATCCGAACGGAATATCCGTTCTCGAAACCCCGCTGGTGGCTTCGTGGGCACCGACATCTGGGAGATACATAAGCTTAACATTCTCGTAGCGCTGAACGTCAAGTTCACCCGAAACCTCCCTTTCGACGGGTGCCCCATTTTCCCACTCGAACGGGACATTGGTGCGTTCCCCGAGGATGTCTCGTCCCTCATCGGAACGGACAGCTTTCACGCACTAAGCATTAGATTCTTGGAATAATGGCCCTGGCACTCACCCGGAGCGGGATCAAGCGGAGCGGCGGCAACCAAAGTAATGGAGGTCAACGCAAGTTGCACCAGGAATACAAGCGGGCTGAAGGACTTCATCATCATGGTTAATCCCGACAAAAACCCATGGCCACTTTTGTACTCCCCCTACTCCGTGTGATTCTAGTCATCCCGTGCTAATCATCTACAACAGAGAATGTCAGTCCCTATCCGAACCCCACCAAGTTGAGCAGTGAAATGGAAAGATGCCATCTTACACTCTGTGACAGCTGGCTTCTCGACTCAACTTGAATGGTTATTCGGGATAACAAGAATAGAACCGCCACATGGCCCATATACTAGGATCCCATAATAGATACAAGACATGCCTGCGCTTTGCTTCGGCGGCAGGCACGGAAAAATTTAATGAGTGAATGTATTGCACGGGGGAAGATTACAATTCAACGGGGTAGGGAAATAACCCAAGGATGGAGCACAGAGTAACCCAAATTGGGATTCAATGGCGCAGCCTGCGGTTCAACATTTCAAGATCGCAGTCCGCGGCACGCATTCGTCATCCCAAGCCAGCTTGATTTCGATCTGTCGTGTTCAGAAAGAACTGATTCTAGGATTCTGCGGGCACCGTGCGAGCGATTTCAAATTGAGGGCAGTGTTGATCAGAAGGGAAGCTGTAAAATCTCGAGCAGCAAGATGTGGAAGGCTTCAAGGGGATAAATCCAAACACTCCCAAACGAATTGGGCACTAAATCTTAATAGAACGGTTAATGCCTGGGCGGCAGCAGATCCGCACTGCCTACTTTCTGGATTGTTCTCCGACTTGATAGGGTCGTCACCTGATCTGGTAATACCTCGGAGGTTTAAGCTTACACTGACAGACAACCGGGCTGTCGGACGCTCACTTGCCGCTCTCCCTCCATCGACATCCAACCTCTTTTTTGCTCGCACAATATCGATACTCATGAGCACGGCAACTTTTAGCTATTCCCTTTTGCCAACGGATTCGGGCCAGGATACTGGGACAGCGAACAGGCAGTCGTCTCGATACCAACTCATCCTGTTGCTTTCCCTGCTCTGCAATGCCGTGCTGCTATCACACTGGGCCGTATTGGCGCGGCAACAACCTCTGTCCTTTCCAGAGGCAGGTCATTGTGAGTCCAAATGACTGTCAGTAGAAGTGCCCCTGAGTCTCGCAATAGCACCGGCACAACATATGATTGAATACAAGACGATGAAATTTCACCGCGGTGCAGAGGAGGATGTCCCTTTGTTCGAACGTTCACCCTCTGTTGAAGGAGATCTGGCCTGGCGAGAGCTTTATGCTTGTATGTTGAATCTCAACCGTTTGAGGGCCTGTTGGTTGACTTGGCACCTATCAGACGCTGCATCCCGAGTTCCCAAGTCCGAAGTCATGAAAATGACGAATAAAACTTGGCCGATCCTTCACGACGAAGAAAACTACGTTATAGCGTTAGATATTTTCCATCAACTCCACTGTTTGGTCCGTCGACCCTCTAGTATTTGCCTATGCATTTCTCACCAATGACCATTCCGAAATTAGGATAAGATTCGGCAACAACTTGAACTGTCTAGAGGTGGCAACTACACCCGTCTGAGTATGCCACATGTGCGGCACTGTGTCGGCGCCATTCGACAAGCTCTGATGTGTTACGCCGATACAACTCCTGTTGTGTGGCAATGGTCCACTGAACTCATGGAAGCGGAACAGCGGGACGATCTTCTCCACACCTGCCGTGACTTCGACAAGATCCGAGGCTGGGCGAAGGAGCATAGCATGCCAATGGGGCTGCTTCCCGACCTCACTACCTACCAGGAGGAATAATTCGTTGTCTACCGTGGACGTTATTAGAATGGTCAGAATGAGTCAGAGTGAGGGGATGTGGGCGGGTCTCCGCCGCTCTGCGGACCGGGAAGTCTTGAAAACCTTCTAACTACGATGGTGGACAGCGCGCCAATACACCGCTATATTTATTATCTGACTGCCACATTTACGGAATTCGATCGCTAATGCGGGTTTTCTCGAAGAAGAATCACATGTGCCCCAGATTTCCGGTTGTCGGCCCAGCCTTCCCAGAAATGCGGCAAACATATGTGATACACGGCGACTTATTGTTAAGACATAGAGTTTACAGTCGACCTAGTTAGAAATTCTGAAACCTGCATGGACGGACCTTCGTTGCCTGGTTTCGCACGTGGGACAAAGAGGCGCGAAGTTGAAAATCAGCCTCTGCGAAAAGTCCTGAGGAGTTGTTGAATTAGCACCCGGCGTTCAGTTGTTCAACTGGCATAAGATGGGCGCTGGGTCAACTCAGTTGTTCGCACTATTACATGTAATATGATTGAGTCAGAGAGACTAGTGACAATAACGGCGCTAGGGTGTATGTTCGCCGTAGGATGCTGATCTAACGAGGGGCGTGCTGTTGAAGCCTCTGTCCACTGAAACAAGACACTGCTATGTACCGCATGTTGAAATGGGCCAGTCACGCGTCCTTCTTGTAGAGCTGTTGAATACATCAGTCCAGTTTGCAATCTTCTCCCGCGTTTTCCTGTCCAACAGCACTCCGTTTACGGCCAGATTGTTATCTATTGATTCTTATCTTCCATTGTTCAATGTCTCTGGTTACTAAGCTGTACGTACACGACTTGTATTTATACTGCTCAGAATCTTGTATTCAATTTATAGATTTGAGGGTGGAAAAGCTCGATGTTTTATAAAACCGGGGGTACCGTTGCCTCTATGGAATTATTTTTAATACCATCAAGTCATTAAACTGAATTCCGGGTGAAAGTCCTGTGGCCTATAATTCATAAAGGGAAACTTTTATAGATTTGAGGGTGGAAAAGCTCGATGTTTTATAAAACCGGGGGTACCGTTGCCTCTATGGAATTATAATTTTTTTTTGGTTTTTTGGTTTTTTTTTGCTTCAGTTGTTTCAGCTTCCGTTTTTCATCAGCGTGGCGGCCGACGGTTCTCATAGAGGCTGATTTTTCACGATACGTTCCCTTGATGAAGATCTCCAGAGTTTGAATTTCCCACGTACGTTTCTGCACCAGTGAATATTATTGCAGCGATCCTGTACACCATTACAGATGTCGACCAGTTGACAGCCAGCGCCTCGCGTCGCTGGGAGGTGCTGAGGGAAAAGTCACTCGTTGTACTCCCTGGTCCAAAGGTTGGAAACTCAGTGGGAGTATGGTGGCTGCCCACTCGAATACACCAAACCAAAATTATTGCTGAATTTTCCTCGCTACGACCACCCCCTAGGTTCTGCATCCACCCTGATCGGTATCTACGCATACAGTAAGAACTGCATTTCAGGCACTTGACGTGGTTAATTAGATCAGTGTTTTTACCCTCTTTACAAAATTACGTCTGTCCGTCTGTCCGAAGCCTTTTCAAACTCCGATAGTCTGATGGGAATGCGTAGTGGATGAGTAGAACTCCGCCAATCTCCGAAACCCACATGGTGAGAGATAACGCATATTAACGCGCCATCAGCCACTGTCGGGATTGGGACCTCGGGCACCGCCCTTGCGCGCGGCTGGCAACGTAACAAACGGCGGCAAGGCCAACATTCAACCTGAGTCTGGATGCCAAGACAAAAACCGAAATCACAAAAAGAAGATCCAGGCTTGGGGCCGCACGACCCTTGCTGATGAGGTGAAGAATAAAAAAAGAGGAGTGCAGGGATAAATCTATTTGTCAATCCCCCTTGCCAGGTTCAATGGGTTGGCAAATAGTAATTGTCTATTCAGCAACCCCAGCCTAGGAGATAAGATAAGATGCACGGTGGTTGTTTCTCCCATCTCCCACCGTCTGTCGGCAAATAAGCACATTTACAGGCATGGAGATGTGTAGAACTTCTCTTCCAGGAGGTGCCATGCGCCCTCATTTTTTTACCGTTCTTTTTCGGGCTTTTTCGGGTGACTTTTTGTCCATTTGACAGTTTAACAGTTGAAACGTCGTCGATTTCGAAGGTTCGATCAGCGAAAAAAATTGCGGCGGCCCGGGAGAGACTGACTTATCACGGAAGCTTTTTTCCCGTATCATTTCCAGCACAAGTACATGCTGGCAAGGCTCGACAACTTTGCGCCCCATCCCGCCCCTCCCGCCATCAGCCGCCATCAAATTGAGCTTACAAATGCCAGATAGCAGCAACCCCGTGTTGGTGGCAAGGGAGGTTGACAAACAGATTTATTCGGAGCGTAGCCGGAGGCCGCGGGACACTGAACCAACCACCATTCGAAGAGAAGGCAACTTGAAGATTTCTCGAGATCCCATTCGGTAACATTCTAAGAATGCGGGCTCCAGACATACGGTCCAGCCAGGTGTCAGCGGTACCAGTGTGAATAGAGGAATTTTTGATTCAAGAATTCCATTTGTCGTTTACTCGCAATTGTTTCGTTCACCGGTAAAGACCGGCAATCGGTTCCCGGCTTGGCGCCCAACAAGCGCCCACCGCTAAATCAGGGAATTTGTAGCAAAGCTGCAATTTTGATTCGGAAGTTGTTCTGAGACCATTACCCAGAACTCTCCGGGACCAGAGGGGCAACCATCCACAACCCCAAAGGCCTTAAGGAGTCTCGGTCCTTCTGTCACCGTCAAGGCCGTACATGCCGAAAATCGCATCATTCGACAGTGATTGCGCTCAAGTCTCATAAGTCTCCGTTCCCCACTCTAATAATATTGACCAAATGTAAGCCTCACATACCCTTGTAGGTTGTTTATTTGTCAAGTTGAACACTTTCTTAGTTGCGAATGTCCATTTTTTTTGAGAATTTCCGCGGTTTCTTATGTTTGAGGAGAGAAACACAGATCTCAATCAAGGTCAGGCATGACCTACAGACCGCCGCAGGTTTCCTCCGTATATTCCACTCTCTCGGGGTCTCCTTGGTCCTTTGCGAGCAGGCTGTGGTTGGGAGCCGAACACCGGACAAATTTCCTGAACAGGCAGGGAGATTTGATCGGAGTTCTACTCATCCACTCAACACTGGTCTGTTGGATTATCTTACTTCACCTTACTTCTTTCGTCGACGTCGGTCTCTTCTCATATCACATAGCCGTCCCACTCAATTTCCACCTATCACGTCCTGTCCAATCAGTCGCCAACCTTCTCCCAAAATCAGGGAATAGTTCTTCCCTTTCATAATGGGGATTCTATTTTCATGCACTGCTTGTGAAGATTCAGCGCCACGGAAGAAAGTCGGATCGAACTAGAATGAATAGAACCTCAGTCCGCTAGACAGAACTCAGTATATTTAGATGTATGTACCTAGAATGAATAGACTAAACTATATCTCGGTAGAGATAATTATCTAGGTATACACACCTCAGTCTGTTGGACAGAACTGGGGCTTGTTTGTTTACTCTACGTGGTAATAACAATGGTGGAACAAATATAAGTAACATGAAAAGATAATCAAGATAAATAGCGCCGCTGTAGCGTGTACCACTAACACTGCTCAGCTCGCCGCCCTACCTCAATTTCCACCCATCGCACAGACACAAAATAAGGGAATTATCCTTTTGTCCGTCCGAAACCTTGAAAAGGGCGGTTCAGCCGCTTGATAAGGATAAATTACACCAGCGTGGTCCCATTTCGGAACGTGCCGGGTTGTAGTTACTGGTACATCCGGCCTCTATACGCTGGTGTATTTTCAAACTAATCCGATCTTCGTAGTTTCAAAGATGATCAGGCGGTGGCGGTGACGAAAATTTCTTTTCATGGCGAGAGTAAGACCCATCTTACATCCGACTTCTCTATTGTACAGGCTTCTCTGAGAGACTCACAGAGGCCGGCGCCCGGTGGACAGATGCCAACTGCCCACCTGTCGGCGCAACAGAGGGTGATAGTAATCGCCATCAGTGGAATCCAGTCGTGTCGGCACAACAGAGGGCGGTAATAATCGCCATCAGTGTCCATCTTATCACTGCCCCGGTATCTCTCGTACTTTCGACGGGAAAATCCGGTCAGTGTTCTCTCGGGATATATATACAATGAAGAGGCCCGGGGGGCGGTCTCAACCTGGTCGGTCATGTCTTCCGAAGCGGCTGAACTGTTTACTGTCCGGGATGTCTACCTGAATATCACCCTTGTGCAAATATTCTTCCATGGTGAGCACAGGAATGTACCCTATACATTCGCTGGACTGAAATTTGCTTCAGGCATCTATTTCGTCGTCTTCTTTCTCGCTTTATATGCGATGAGTACGACTTGCATCACAGCGCCTGGAATATGTGTGAATGACTTTTCTCAGTTCTCAAGAGGAAAACACCGCCGCTCTTGTTCGCTGTGGTTGTCATGATGTTCTCTATTGCCACCATTCAGATGGGGTTGCATTGGCATTCAATTCGGGACTCATTCGTTGTACACGGCAATACCCCTCTGGACACAGTCAAATCCTTGACCCAAGAATCGTTGGCGGTCATCGTCCTTTCTGGGACTATGTTGATTGGGAACACGCTCCTTGCGGACTGTGTCCTTGTATGTTTATCCCTGGGCCTGCAGGATATCTGCACTGACTCGGTGGACCACAGATCTTCAGGTGCTTTGCGGTTTGGAATCGGGACTGGCGAGCAATTGTCCTGCCTGTCCTGACTACTCTTGCCTCAACAGGTAATAAATTCCTCAGTTTCCTCGAGTCTCCAAAGACTCACCTACTTTACAGGCTTCGGAATGCTCACTGTGTTCGAGACCGCCCGCTTCATTAAATCGGGCGGTGACCCCAATGCCTTTGTGGACTACGCAAAACCCTACTTCTCCCTGTGTCTTGCCACGACCCTCATGGCGACCCTCCTCATCGTGTTCCGCATCGTATGGCTCACGCGCGGGAACGTGGGCTTGGGGTTCACTGGATACCGCGCCGTGATAGAGATAGTGGTCGAGTCCGCATTTCTGTATTCAGCCACCCTCATCGTCTACATCGCGCTGCTCTTTGGCTCCATGACCACCGACAATGATGGCTACGCACAGGCGGTTCTCATTGAAATGACGGTACGCCACACCTATACTCTCCTTGCGCAGATGATAAATTCTCCAGGGAATTGCACCGACCTTGATTGTCGCGCGTGTCTCGTTCGGGCTTTCGCGCCCGAGTGCGTCTTGGCAGCGAACCACCAAACCCAGCTTCGCGCCCACCAGTGTCACAGATAGTACAACCAACACGATCCAGTTCTCCAGAAATGTGGATCTCGAATTGAATTCCGCCGCGGAGAAGGGGTATTAGGACCCCGCGTGAGTCGTCGAGAATCCAAGTAGGCACACAAGGATGAATGGGTGGGGTATCGGATGTCAGGAAAACTTTTAACTGTCTCACAGCCTACTTAAATAGTATTCTGATGCCCTTGTACTCAACTACCTTGTCCTAGAAAAGCTACGCTACCTTGTATTTATGAATGGAAAGCTCAAAACGGAACAAGCGCCGCAGGCGCCAGGATTGAACATCAAGTCACGTGTGCTTTCGGATGAGGATCCGGCGCGTATCCCTTACACTCAAGTAGGAGTTCGGTCCCCTCCACACTCTCTTGAGCAGCTATTTTTGTGACTCCATATACCGTCTTTCATTCCTTCAGGGCGGTCGTAGAACATTGCCCACCGTCTGGGAGAACCACTTTATCAATTATCCCGTCAGATGGATTTTCCAGTTGCCCATGGTGAGGCATTGAAAGCAGATACCATTTAATAGAGCTAAGAAGATGTGCCTGCGCTTCGCTCCGTCGATACGACGCGAAGTAGAGTGATATCGTATCAAAAAAAAAAAAAGCTGTTGCTCACCAGGTTCGACCGCAAGGGAGCTGAAGGCACTAGTATATGGCGGTAAAGCAAATCACGTTCTATTCAGACCCACTCCTGAACAATATGCAGGCGGCTTACCCAGAGATCGTCGAGGACATCATGTCACAGCTGGCAGACCTACGCACTGCCGGCGCGCCTTTATCGTTGGCATCGGTGCGTTGCGTCATCATTGCAATAATCAGTGAGCGAGCACCGGAGCTTTTCGAACGCCGTTTCAAGGACGGATCGACTTTTCGTGTCTCCGACTCGTTCTGCAGAAAATTCCTTGACAAGAGCTTAGCGTGGTCGATGCGGAAGGGCACGAAGGCTGCGCAAAAACTACCTTCTGATGCCGAAGACCAGTGCGAGGATGCGTTCATCCGTCGCGCGTGGACTATCAAGGAGCATCGAATCCCTGCCGAACTAGTTGTTAATGCGGACCAGACTGGTGTTGTGTACTTACCTGGGTCGAGGATGACTTACGCACCTCGCGGCTCGAAGCAGGTCGGACTCATCGGCAACGAGGAGAAGCGCGCATTCACGGCGTTGCTGGCAGTGTCGGCCGTGGGCGATGCACTTCCAATTCAGTGCGTATACGAGGGGAAAACCTCGCGAAGCACTCCGTCGGTTTCTGCCACGAGCCGCCAGGAATGCGACGACGCGAAGTTTCGGTTCGTATTTTCTGGAAAGACGGGGAATCACTGGTCAAATCAGAAAACAATGGCCGAGTGGGTAGATGATGTGCTCGTCCCGTACCTGAACGCGCAGAGGGAGCGACTCGGCCTCCCTCTTTCACAGAAGGCACTGGTGATCATTGATGTCTGGTCTGTCGGCAGACGCTAGAGCACAGCCACATCCGGGATTCAGAGCTCTGAATCCAGCCATAGATATAGGCAGCCCGAATTTTGGGACATACAAATTATGTCATCTACCCAACGAGTAGGGTATGGTCTGGAAGCCCCGCTTCGCCGCTTTCGAACGCGTCTATATTCGAGAAAATCCACTGAGAAATGAGTGAGAATAGAGCAAGGAAATCCGGGCTGTTTAAATTGGTTTCTTTTAACTATTTTAGAATAGTGTCATTACTTTCGCAAACTGCTGTAAATTGCCACAGATTCAGTAGCAGCAAACAGTAATGCATACTGGTGTATGGTAAAACTAGGCGGATTGCGCAGGACTGATTCCAGAAACGCCGGAGACAGCAAACAGAGCAACCTGAAACAGTGAATTAGGGATCCTATACGAACGTGTTCCTGGTGTAAAACATACGATGAAAACCACGAGCGCGCCACAGGGTTTCAGCCGGATCGCAAGCCACCTGAAAATCACACGAGACAGCGCTAGCGTACCGACAAAATAAGAGTCGAAAGTTGTTATACCGTTGGCTGGTGACTGTTAAGTAAAACGCGGGGTTTTAAAGGTCAATGTAGTACTTGTTTCGCTCAATGAACCGAAGCAGCTCGCCATAATTGCGAATCTTTGGCAGACTTGAAAGCACGATGAGCTGAGATGTATGAATGTGAACTCTTCTGACCGGTGAGTGACTCGGATAAATGCGCGTATAAGACCGAACGCAACGCAGCATCTGTTGAGTATCTCAGAAAGAGGAGAAGTCGTCGAATAGCTACCCAGCCGCCGAGACACACAAAAATACGTGCATGGACCATTGGCATTCAAGTTCAAGTACCTTCATCTCGCGAGAGCTAGCCCGATAAAACGAGGCAAAATCATTATATCCAAAGGCGATTGCGGTTGCAGCAATGACTGTGACGGCCCTCAGATTTGGTCTCGACTTGAATATTTCTGCCCACTGAAATAATGTTCCAAGACAGTGATGAGCATAATGGCGCTCGACATGTTAGACATGACCGAGGCAGCTAGATAGGTGTTAGTGTGTTAGTAAATGACAGACGCTATGAAGGCGGTTACAACTCACACATGCGCAGCGCCATGGACGGTGAATTATCGATTGCTGACAGCAGCAGGTCAAGAATTTCCAAAGAAATACATCTGGAGCTGACGTAGTATCCGCGTCCTTGCCGGGCAGCCGAATACACCGACAATTCGACCCAACGGCTGAAATGGATTAGAAGAGATCAATTCCAACCAAAACGGCTCACGATCGTATCTGTAAAGATTTGCATTACTACGAGGGAGAACACCATGCCCGAGGAAATAATCGACCGAAGTAGGACATGGGCGCAAATAATATACCGCGTACTGAATCGCGGTGAAGACTCTTGGCAGTAACCATGGATAGTACACGGATGGACAGGCCCCGGAATTCGATTAGTAGGACACAATCAGAGGCAGCATCGAGAAAGCGAACATGAGGAAAGTAAAGATAGCTTGTACGGCACCTACGAGATTACACCTGGTATGAAGGAGAACAGTTTTTTGAACGTGCGTCCCATGGATCATATCAGAAATATTCTGTAAATTGGGTTCCCCACTCACTTGGCCTGCTACCAGACCGGCGTATAACAGTTACTAATCTGGCAGCCTTGCATCCCTAGGACCGCCACAATCACACACGGAAGGGTATACCGCCCGTGCGCGGCTTTGATGTAGCTTGTATACACTGCAACCGCGATGTTCAGAAGCTGTGCGGAGCGAAATAAAAATCGACACCTCTCTCCACAATCTTCCCCGTCCCCGCTGCCATCGCCGACTTCGCCTTGAGGTCTTCCACCATAAATGTAACCGTGACGAGATTCTCCGTGGGCTCCTCCAAGGCGAAAGGGCCTTGCCGACGTTCGCCCCAGCAATAGCGGGTGATCGAAAATGACAATGTTGGCGTCGTAGTATACCGCCCGTGCGATGTTCACATAAAAATCATCTCGTTTTATGTACCTCAGAGAAAAACAGAGGGAAAAACACGCACATGCTGCTTTTTGACCTCCCGATAGATTGATACCTGGAAGCCTGAAATATATCACAAATAAAACACCAGTTCGCATACGTTTTTTGCCAATCTATGTGAGATGAGTTGAATTGACAATATTATATTCTGGTTCAGCAAGAGACACACCTCTGTCAAGTCGTTGTTCGGTAAAAGTTGAAGATCAGGCAACAAACACAGCCTCCATGATTCGGCGGTAGCGGTCCAATTCGAACGGCTTCCCGAAGAGCACATTCTCGCGCTGCAGAAATAAATAAAGGCGTGACTGAAGGAAACCCCTCATGCAATCGCGAACTAGCAAAACTCACCACAGTCGCATTCCGAATCCACGGCGTCTGCGCGTAATACACGACGCCCCGCCAAACGTCAGCTCGCCTCCGATGTGACGCATCCCTCCGATCAGCCCCTGCATCAGGCTCGACTTGTCCGCGCCGAGGCCTGACACGCCTAACGACGCCCGCAAGCGTCCCGCGCGGGATGCGCATCGTGACATTCTGCACCGGAACGGCCACTCCTCCTTCGGCTCTCCTCCCGCCTCCACCACCTCCCCTTCTCCTTTTCAGACACCATCGCCTTCTTCCCACCTTCCCCTTCATCGTCGACTCCCACTCAAACGACACCCCCTGTGCTTACAGCGCATACTCCTGCGCCGGATCGATCTTGAACGGCGCCCCATTCAGTGTCTGCGCGTTGCAATTTGAATTACTCGGCTTCACTTCCTTGAGGAACATCCCAATCGTAGAGGTCTGCCCTTTTTCTTCAAACTGAGCCTTATCTCGAATATTTTCTTTCTATAGAAAAAACCGCCTCCACTTGGACGGCTTCGGAGCCGGCTTTAACCCTGCCCACATCTATCTCTTTTTCGCCTAGACCCGAGCTTTCCTTAGTTAACGCGGTATGTCCTCAAACCGGACTCCCAGATTCACGTCCATGTTGTATTATTCCAACCAGTCCACCCCGAAATATGCCTTTATTGCCGATTTGTGGGTTGACGTTCAAAAATATTGTTTCAAGGAAACCAATTTCGCATCGGTTTCTAACCCAAAAGCTCAATTTGACGACTTCCGAATCCTTTTACGAGTATTTGGATCTTCGGAAAAACGTTAGTCTTCACGATCTGGAGAACATCTTGTCCACAATTGTTGCTTCGATGTTCTGGGCTGGTGAGCATGAACCACGGATCATATATCTTTCCTGCACATGTTCACTGTACTCCAGTCGGCAACACCCCTCCGCTGCCGCAGTGGTATGTCGAATCAACTCAGCAGCCAGAAGGGCCGGTTGGCGATGACCCAGGCATCAGTCTCATAAACCTCTACCTTGTAACTGTCAATACTACCAGCACGCCCCATCTACTGCAGGGAATTACCACCCTCATTGAAGAATTTGTGCAGGCCCATTTGGATGTGAGCAGATCCCTAGCTCAGTCTTCCAGTGACCTGACTTCGTTGTAGCGGTGTGCATGGTGACATCTTGCTTCGCCTGACGAAGGGCTGAGGCACAATATGAGATCGCAGTTGGCCTCGTGGCCTCCGTCGCACTCACAGCTTTATCGATGCCATCTTTGCGCTTCGATGGAAGCACAAAAGAGGTAAATGGTCTCAATGTAGACGGAACGGGATCCTGCATTCGATATGGCTGTATCGGAACCTAGAAATATTGCCGATACGACAGCCCCCTGTGTCGTATCAAATATACTGCTCAAGGAATTGCCATACAGCGGATGGGTGGGGGTGGGTTAGTATTGTAAAAGGCCTCCGAGTCCGAATCCAAAGGGACCTAAGCGATTGGACAACAAACTGGCGAGATATAAGCATATTACTACAGGGGTAGGTGTAGTATATAACCTAAACCTAGTTTCGGGAGCAGTATCGGTGATGTCGACGCTGTTCCCGAAACGGAAGGTATCGGGTGGTCGGAAACCGTTCCCGAAACCTTCCGTTTCGGGAACAGTTTCTGCGCTCCCAAAGCCTTTTGTTTTAGGAACGGTTTCGGGAGCACCTATCCTGTTCCTGATACCTTGGGTTTCGGGAACGTTATCGAGGCCCCCGAACCTGCGGATTTTCCAGAGTGACACTGGATCCAGCAGCATCAGTGATCACTGTCCAGATCACGCACAGGTGCAGCCACAAGCCAGATAAGGGCTAGGGTCTCTACAGCCAGCCTAAATTCTTCGACGTAAGTATCTGCCATTCATTGACACACAGGAGCTGCGTACCATGCGTTGCATAGCATTATTTATGGACCAATTACTCACCGATGTCACGATTATGGTACTTTCTCACTGACCCTGCTGTGCTGGAGCTGCGCATCCATCTTGTCTTTCACCATGCCACCCCGTAGCAAGGCCCGTCGCAAAAAGATACTCAGTGTAATATCGCACTCGCCTCCACCTAATCCCGTCAATCCTCCCTCTCAGGCTCTCCCACCGGAGGTTCTACTTCCAGCGGCACCGGATACACCTACTGGTGCGAGAATCGACGGTCAGGGATCGGCTCAAGAGAACATCTTCACTGTCCGATCACAAGCTGCGATTCCGTCCGATGGCAGCACCGAGCCAGTTACGAACACTCCCGTAACCACACCCAATACCCCGCCGGGTTCCCCTGCATCGCGGAGCAAATTTCCATTCACAGGCGGGAAATCTAGAAAAGACCCTACGGTCGTTGTAGATAACATCGCCCTGGCGGTCGATGTGGCCGAGAAACTCGCAGGTTTCGTGCAGACGATCCCGTTCATTGGTCCGGCTGCCGGATTCTTAGCACAAATTGTCAATGTGTACAAGGTACGTTGGCATAGCAAATGATCACCTTTGAGACCATCTATCTCCGTCCAGGAAGTAAAGGGTACAAAAGACAAGCGTCAAGTCCTTGTCGCTCGCCTAACAGATATCGCAAGTGACCTCTGTAATACTATATTGCGGATGGAGGCAACAAACCATGTTGACCTTGTCACACGTCTGAAGCCGGACGTCGAAAAATACGCCAGGTTCGTTAATCGTCTCGCTTATCACGTCGAGTCTCACTTAATGAACTCCTACAGTCTCCTCGAGAAGGCTTATATGTTCATCTCAGAGTACGATAACATGGGGACCCTGCGAAGAACAACAGCCCGTGACCAGCTTGGAAGCGAATTCGGTGCCCTGCAACAAGAACTCGATTCATTCGGAACCAGGTTCAGGGTATGTATCGGAAACATCAAACTTGCCTTCGCTTCGTTGATGAGGCCGCGCTTTTAGAACAACCGGCTGGTGGATCTCACGCTTCAACAACGTGCGATGCAGGAGTCATTGGATGACATTCACGCTATAGCGTCAGTATGATTTTGTCTTATTTATTCTCTTTGAGCATGGTGTGTCATTGGTGATGGCTTACTGGCTCATAGCACTGGAGAGAAACTCGAAAAATGGTTAGGCCCACTGCCAAACATGATACAAAAGCAGCATCAACTACGGAAGCTTCGTAGAGAAGGCACTGGGATCTGGCTTCCCGATTGCGCTGAGTTCATCGAATGGCAGGACAATGCAGGAGCACTTTGGATTCAAGGTCCTTGTAAGTGTCCGAGCTATTAACCGATTCTGACTCTGACCGGAGATTAGCGGGTAGCGGGAAGAGCGTCCTCAGGTAACTTTTTAATCCCTTCTCCACGTACCGTCTTCTCACGAGAGTGAAATGAATAGCTCCGCCGTGATAACTAAACTTACGGCTGATCAACGGTTATTCCAGGAGCTCGGAAACTCCTCTGCCATCGCCTTCTTCTACTTTGATTTCAGACAGCAGGACGCCCAGGCCGTGGAAAGTGCGCTTAGGCGTATCATTCTACAGCTTTCAGCGCAATCACCCGATGGTTACCGAGCTCTCAACAAGCACTACACGTTGTCGAAGGGTCAGACTCCTCCAACGTATCAGGATCTTCAGCAGGTCCTCCACGAGTTACTCTCGGGACTCAAGCGTACCTACATCATCCTCGATGCACTCGACGAATGCGAGGATGGCGAGATCACCCAGCTGTTGCACCTCGTTTCCGAGCTGCGTGGATGGACCCAAACCCCATTGCATCTCTTCCTGACCAGTCAACCTCGTGCTTTCTTCTCAGACTTCTGGGACATGAACCATATCTATCTAAGAGCTAGCATCACAGAGCATGATATAAGACTTTTCGTTCGCAGTGAACTCCGCGACAACCGCAAGCTGAAAACTTGGGCTGCACGCGCAGACGCAGTCATCGATCGGGTTGTGCTCAAGAGCAACGGAATGTGAGCGGGCGAGCTTCGAGATATTTGATTTACTCATTGCCAGGTGTAGGTTTCGCTTGGCTGCATGTCTCCTGCTTGAGCTTTCTCACTGTAAACGACAAAACGAACTGGACAAAACACTTGCAGATCTGCCAAATGACCTGGTTGGGATCTATGACCGTTTACTACAGGCCATTCGACCCGAGGATTTTGTCTATGTTGCAGCAGTCTTTCGTTGGCTCGTTTTCTCAAATCGATCATTCATTCTGCCTCCGTTCTTCTTCCCAGAATGGCTGACTCTGCCTATGCTCGCGGACGCTGTTGCGTTCGACTTTTCCGACCCGGTCCATCTCAGATATGACCCGAGTCTGCGCAACGACAATGCCAACGCAATTCCCGAGTGGCTGGACGGTCTAATTGTTATCGTCGGTGGTAGTGGCGGGGAACAGAGTCTCGCACTGGCCCATGCATCGGTTCGGGATTACATCATCTCCCCACAGTTTTACCAGAAATTCGACTTTGATCTCAGCTCGGGCCCCTCGCACACCTGCATGGCGCAGTCATGTATCGCCTATCTTCTCCACTTCAGCGACCATCCACTTAATTCATCAACCTTCCCCAACTATCCGTGGGCGTTTTATGCAGCACAGAATTGGCATTATCATATGCTGCGCTGCCATGACCCGACCATTATATTCGCCGATCTACTGCGCCTTCTGGAGAATGGGAGCAGACAATGTGTTGCTTTGAATAACCTACGCATCCACAATCGTTTGACCGACCATTATGCCCTCAAGTGTTTCTCCAGAGCACCACCGCCCCTGTACATGTATTCCGAAGAAGGATACACAGAGATCGTGCGTCTTTTACTAGCACACGGTGCTCAGATCAATTTGCAAGCTGGGAAATATGGAACTGCGTTGCAAGCCGCGTGTGCCAAGGGCCACATGGATGCTATCCGTCTCCTGCTGGAAAATGGCGCCGACGTGCATACGCCAGGAGGATATTATGGAAATGCATTACAGGCCGCCGCTCATGAAGGTACAACAGAAAATATCCAAATCCTGCTGACATATGGCGCCGAAGTCAATGTGCAGGGCGGACATTATGGAAATGCTTTGCAGGCCGCTTCGAGTCAAGGTTCCCCCAATAATGTGCATCTACTGCTAGGACGCGGCGCCGAAGTCAATGCACAGGGCGGGGAATACGAAAATGCTCTGAGGGCCGCATGCTACCATGGACGCACCGAGGCTGCGCGTATTCTGCTGGCGAACGGGGCGGACGTCAATGCACAAGGAGGAAAATACGAGACTGCACTGCAGGCTGCGTCCAGTGAAGGTAGACCAGAGGACGTACAGCTTCTGCTGGAATACGGTGCCGATGTCAATGCACAGGGAGGGCATTGGGGAACTGCGTTGCAGGCCGCAACCTACCACGGCAACACCGAGGTTGCGCGTGTTCTGCTTGCGAGCGGTGCCGAGGTCAATGCTCAAGGGGGCGAGTACGGAACTGCCTTACAGGCGGCATTTTGCGCCAAAGATAACGTGAGTGACCCAACCCATACGATGGCATAGCTGTCATGAGCAAGTGTCGGATAACGCTGACACGGGTTGCAGGATCTAATGAGGCATGCCGACCCCGGTGCCCTTGATTTGCTCAGGCTACTTGGCGTAGATTCTTTTACAGCCGCTTCCACGTACAGGCCCTACGCCATGGACATGGCCCGGCTTTTGTTGACAAATGGGGCAAAGGTCAATGTGCAGGGCGAAAAGTTTGGCAACGCGTTGCAGGCAGCGTCTAGCGAGGGCGAGAACGAGGTTGTGCAGCTGCTCCTTGAGAGTGGCGCAGATGTCAATGCACAAGGTGGAGAATACGGAAACGCATTACGGGCCGCGACAAGGAAAGGTCGCACAGAGATTGTCACCCTTTTGCGGGATAAAGGTGCCGTGTTTGGTTCTGCACCACCACTGGACCCAGAGCCTCGTATGATTATCAATCCTCAATTCTTAATCCAACTGGGAACTTAATCTCATCTGACTTGACGTCGTTGTAGTATGTATCAATCACTCGGATTATGTAGCTACGAAAATCATGCTATGACAATTTTGTCCCGATGGTGTGCAGATTATTTCGGTAGAGTTATTTTGGAGCCATTCTTAAACAGCCAACGTACTCGCCAAAATCTCCCGAGTCCCGAGTCCAGCGACTTCACAATGTTCACATGGGTCCGGTCCCCACCGAGGAAACATAAGTAGTTCCTCAGTCATGTGCCTCTAGAGCGTAATGCTACGTACCTCCATACCCCTACACTTAATCTAAGGAGTTCAGCCTAACCTACGACGCGTGTCCGTCGCTATCAAACGCTTGGGCTGACACCGCCACCACCGGCCCGTTCACCGATCAACACGTCACGGTCGTAACCAGAACCTACCGCTGCCTTTGTCCTCACCGTTGTCGCACTACCGGCAGTCTCGCCCCTACTCAGCCTTCCCTCCGTCACGCTTCAAGTATCCCAGCCTCACCGCCGCCGCTTCTACTAGCAAGCTCTCGCAGCAGGCGACCTCCGAGTCGGTCCCACTCAGGCTCGCATACGGAGTGCTTCTGTCAGGGGATCAACTAACTGCGACACTCTCACTCTCAGACTCGCTAAGCGAAGGCCACTGAGTTGCGACACTGTCGTCTAAAAATAGTGACAGTGTCGCAAGTCATCCAATCTATATTGTTCTGTATTAGCTAAATCATACAATTATCAAGCAGTTAGGGCAAGCGGAGCACGCCCTAACTGCGGGTATAAATATGTCGTGCTTGGTTAGAGTTCAGGTTAGTGGTTGGTGGTTAGAGTTTGGGTTAGAGGTTGGAGGTTAGGGTGGTTAGTGTCTGGGTTCAGGGATATATTTGCCTTGGAAGTTAGGGTTAGGGAAATTGAATCCTACTGAGTCTTCAGGAAATGAATGTACGAGAAACGGTCTATAATTAGCTTGCCATCAGCCCATCAGAGTGTCGCAACTCGCCACAGTGTCGCAGCTCGCAGGAAAACAACTGGGAGTCTGAGAGTGAGAGTGTCGCAGTTGACACATCCCCCTTCTGTCATGATCTCGTTCGGCGCACGCAACTTTTTACCGTGCTTCAGTCCCTATTCTGTCCCCTTGTCTCGTTCAGTGATGACGGCACCATGCCGTTCTCTGATCTTGCAGAAAGAACGTGAGCCCAGAAGTGTACAGGTTATATGAATGTTTGATAGATCATGTATACCTCGTATACTTTCGGATACTTCCGGTATACCGCTGGTATATCTGGATTTGCTTACCTGATATGTGACCAGACGTATATCCTGTAGACTTTCGAACACTCATCATCTTGTGTTTGTCCCCAATGCCATTGCAAGGCAAGCGCAAAGATCACGGGTGTGACCATCGCGTCACGGCGCGTTTTTTTTTTGCCTCACGCGACGCGTCTCCTCACCTAACAATATGGACACTTTCAACGAGATCTATGCCAGTCTTTCCGCGGTTCCCAGCCTCTGTGACTCTATCGGCATGGAAAAGGGGATGCAATTCATCCGATTGGCTGCCCGTCTCAAAGACAAGATCATAACCGCGCAGCCTCCTTCGCATGACGCCACAGAGCCACCAGCCGATATCCCTGACGACATACGCACTTTCCTCGGCGCTGCCGTTGACCTCCCGATGGATTATGTCGATGGTTGTTGGAAGGCCTTCAGTGATCTTGTTTGGAGCTATGACAACTTGACGGCAAAACAAAAGGCGCCGACGCCGAAGCTTTCAGAAAGCATGGCCTTGATAATCTCCTAGGTTCCTTGCATTTCTCACAGTGGTAAGTATCAACTCTGATATTATTGTAAAGCATCGCGCATGTTGTTCCCGCCTTCACATCATTGCACTACGCCGGGGTGCACGAATACGACTCTTCTCCGTGACAAAGACGGTCCATCGAAGGTTGTTCTGTATACCCTCTCCGATGGTGCATGTGCGACCTTTGAAGGGAGGAGAGGAATGTGCGTATCACTGCAACCCCTACGTCTTCCCCGAGCTGCTTAAATCAGGTGGTGATGGGAAAGAGTGGGCATTCAATTCATCTATTGTGGAGCAGACTAATGTCTGGCTTGGTGGATACCACGCTATTCTGCGCGAGATGGGAGCCACGAAGTTCAATTTCTTTTTAGATGAGATGATCATCCGGAAGAACCGGCTCACCGTCGCAAAACTAAGGGAGGACGGCTGCTGTCCAAATATTCGCCCCGATGTATCATATTGTGATGCATAATTCATCTATTCAAGTGTACAAATCGGAATCGTAGTTGCAATACACATCAAGTAATAGAATATCCTAGCCAGCGCAAATGAATCATACCTTGCGGCGTTCGCTGAATGTCGTATACCCCGACATGGCTTTCCGTGCATCGGTCCAAAGGCCTCCTGGACCGCGAGGAAGGATTGCAGCGTGGTCCCGTTCTCTCTGCGACGATTTCCGATAGAACTGGAGCTGTCGAGCGTACATCGCCTTGACATACGGGATACCAGGGAAGGCGGATTCAAATCGGGACTCGACGTCACTATCCGAGGCACGACCACTTGATATGCGACCAAATGCCCGGACCATGTCCTGTGCGTAGACGCCTGCCGGCCATGTTCCAAACCCGGAAAGAACTAAGATCTGGCCACGTGCCCAGCGGTCATCAGCGTCGGCGTCGACAGAGGTAACGGCAGGCTTAGGAAGATAGGAAAGCATGGTGGGCTCGCTCTTGACTACAATTTCGGGTGTGCCTGAGCGACGGCGACGGTGTGCACGAGACGGTGGCGATGGGGACAATGTGAGGTCGATTACCGAGTTACGAGGTGTCGATTCCGCCAGCGACAAAAGGGCCGACGGCGACGGCAAAGAAGTAGAAGAGCAGCTGGAAGGGCTTGATGACGACGAAGGCACATAGCGTGCATGTGTTTGTGTTGTGCGCGGCGCCTGCACCACACGATTGGAGGGATCACGTTCGTGGTCTGGCTTGCGCTTTGAGGGCGCGGAGTGCGCGGGGGTCTTGCCAGTCTTACGCGAAGGAGGGGCGTAAAGAGTGAGCATCTTGTCAATATTCGCACAGCGCGTGACGCCGACGCGTCGCATGAGGAGCGTCTGGCCGGGGATGAGCTGGATGGTGGTATCGACATCTTTGCGATTCCAGAGACCAACCGTGAAGTCGTACAGGCCAATTTCATCAGTCGGCACAAGTTTCATTTTGCGAAGCAGGGTTTCACTGCGTGCTAGATTGAATAGCGGATATCTGGATGCCGTCATCTGGTCGCGAAAGCGCTCCGGCTCGATGTCGTCCTACACCGTGTCAATGCACTGGGAAAACAGAGGAAGGATCCGCTGACGCACCTGGTCAAAGAATGGCACCTTGACTTCGTTGTGCACCCGGCGCATGTCTTCCCGCTTCTCGTCCTCAGCCTCCCGCCGCTTTTGCTGCTCCGCCATCCCCGCCTGGTACTGCTTTGCCCACGCATCGTCCATGGGCTTTCGATACTCCTTTGGTGGTAGCAGGGGTGCCGCGCCATCGATTGGGGGTGAGGAAGTTGAGGAAGGAGCAGTAGAAGGGATAACAGCCGGGGGACGCGCAAGTGCGGATGGATTACCGTTGGCGGCGGGAGTGGGAGTGGAGTTCCGGTGAGCTGCGTACGCACAGCCAGTGCCCTTGAGCCCACAACACGGCTTACACATGTTGTTTGTGCAGTTCTTCGCGGTCGCCAGCTTTTT
This sequence comes from Mycena leptocephala, assembly GCA_029378395.1. Lineage (NCBI taxonomy): Eukaryota > Fungi > Basidiomycota > Agaricomycetes > Agaricales > Mycenaceae > Mycena > Mycena leptocephala. The sequence continues at coordinate 356,905 of JARJLF010000080.1, forward strand.
ACATTGCCGAAAATTGATGCATTGACGCTTAGACGTGTCATTTGACGGGGCAGCAGCCGCGGCGGCGGCATGAAACGCGGAAGAAGGGGCTTGAAGGGCGGGATCGATGGCAGGGCTGGCGGGAGGTGAAGGCGAAGGGTAGCTGGTGTCACGGGGGAAGGGATCTGGCCCAGAGGGAATGAGTCCGTATGGTTCGGGGGATGGCGGCGGAGCCCATTCAAAATGTTTACACCTTTTACACTGAAGAAGGTCAGAAGGGCCTGAACTATGGATGAGCGAGACGTACGGATTGAAAATACAGATCTTTATGCTCGGGGACCACAGTGCCTCGACAACGTAACCGTTTGGGAATTAGCTCGCCACATCCGATAGTTGGGCACAAGATGTAGAGCGATGTCATTTGGCGGTATTTCAACTTGGGCGGGTGCTTGTGGCGGGAGTACTGGTGGTGGCGGGAGGAGGGCTCTGGTGTTATGTCCTGAGGTATATTTGAAAAGATTTCTTTTCAAATATTCGGACCTGCGGGAGTATATGGAGGTTTGTTGGGGACAACTCAGGAAAGCCCGTATTACTGAGCGGTTATGTTGCTTGGCTTACCTAATTCTGTTTTTATTCCGATGTGTGTTCGAATCACTCGAGAAGGTCACCTTTTCCACTGCCAGCGTGGCAACATTGGTTATTTCGTTTTGCCTTTTGACGTTTTCCATCAACCACCGAGATGCCCCCCGAAGCCTTTATACAAGCAACAAAAGTTTTTCTACCACATAACAGCGCACACTTAACCACTGGAATGTTTTTTCTTCGAAGTTTCAATTGGATTGCTGGCGACAGAATTTCGAATATACATCAAGAAGCTCGTATGAAACTAAACAACTCTCGCTGGTCCCACTGTACCTGGTTCTTGATAATGCGGACACAGTTTGCGCTTACCACTCCCCGGGCAATCAGGAGCACGTCGATGATCACCAGCGCTCTTGCAAACTGCACAGGTTTTCCGGGCTTTCGGCTGCTTTCCGCCACCTGTTCCACTCGTAGCCATGACCGTTGTCATTGGCGGGGGCATAGTGATCCGGAACTCCGTAGATACCGATGGCGGCTGAGCAACACGGCGAGGTGGAAGTTGAGAAGGGATGATATTCGAGGTTGAGGCTTCCGGTGCATTCAACTGCTCTGTAATATCACGGTTTTGTCGATTCCGCACCGCAATTTTGGCTGCCGAGGCAACTGCTTTGCGTCCTTGGATCACCGGTGAAAATGATTCGTCTAATACTAGGCTTGCGTGCGCATCTGATCACATGATATCCATGAATTCTGCGCGGTCATTTTCAGTTAGCTACATTGTTGTGAGCTCGGCACGCGGCGCATTCCAAGTTTTGAAGTGCGCCTGAAAATGCTCTGGGAACTTGAAGAATATCTTCTTCCCATCCACTCGCTCGGACCACCATCTGGTCATGCGCGTGAAGTCGGGTGGTCCATTTGAGACCGAAAAAGTTCTGGATGGACGGACGGCATTGTTGAATAAGGAATACTCCTCATTCGTATGAATCGGTGTTACGGCAAACTTGGTATCCTGAGCCGACGCCAGAAATTCATAACGGTTTGTCCGTGCACCCGATAAACCAGCGAGGGGGGTGCTTAAAAGTCTGCTGTTGGTGGCATCTGTTGATGCTGACTGTCCGTGTCGAGGAATGTCGTACTTATCACGGACAGTCTGTGGGAGTGCCGCGATGATAAAAGACTCCGTGGTTTTTTCGAACAGAGAGACATTCAAATATCCTGGCCGGGCTTGCCGCGGGGATTCGAAAGGAAGCGATTGGTAGACGATGTCAATGTCGTCTTCGATCCAAGGATCGTAGTGACCGTCATATTCGACACCTTCTCTATGGCGAGATCCAGACTAAATGGTCGTCAGCAAAACTGAAGCAGGCAGAACTAAACAAGTTTTCAGAAGAATCACGCACTTCAACATTTTTCCTGTAACAAAAATCCGAAAGCAAGGCAACACTCAGTTCCACCGAAGCCCCGAGGGATGCAAATCGATCTCGCACTGGCCTATGGACACCACCTTCCAGCGAGTTGCTACCTCAAATATCGTGCCAGATGGGGAGCCCGTTTTGGTCAGTACGCAACCGGTTGTATAGGGCAATGCCGGGAGGATCAGCGAGCCAACCACGGTGTACATCCCCAAGAATTGCTTGTGCAGCCTTGTGAGTGGCGCTGTTGAATAATTTGATACCGTTGCTTGAACAAATCACGTCTGCATGGGTTTTGAATAACGTGTCGAGAACGGACTCCAAATATTCGGGCGGTGGAATATATCGACGAACCCGAGCCCAAACCCATTCTGGCTTGCTCCGCACGGCCTGATTCCAGGTAATGTTGCCTTTCTTCAGGACGGCTTCAACCTGGGCTCGATTAATTTTGTCGGGTACCAGGATGGCGTCCCGAAGCCAACGTGAGAATTGTTTTGCAAGGGAGTGACTCTGGTCGATGGTCTTGGTTACCCTTCTCATGACATGCCAAACATCTTGCAAGGTGCGCGTTGGCCTGGGTATCGAGGCATCGGATGGCTGAACCAATGGATGGTGAGTTGTGCTCAAGAGATCTGGATGAGTAGCAATTATTGCGTCCATTTCAGCGTCCATATATTGCTCGTAACCATCGCTATCAGGCCGATCTCCTACGCTTTCAGTGGCCGCTGTTTCGACGACTTGAATCTCTGGAGTGGGAGTGTTGCGTTCCGAGCCAGAGTCAGAATGAGACTCCCATTCAAATGGATCTTCATCCTGACTCCGAGCATCCGAGTCGTCATCGCTCATGAATTTCCTGCGATCATCCTCGGAATTGTACCCAGACGGCTCAGGATCAGGACGATCTGGCATTCGCGATGTGACTGGCAGCGAATTGATGGAATGACTCGGTTGGAAGGTATATTGCTCGCGTGAGATGAGGGAAGCAAGGTCCACCACGATGTCAAATGGCGGTGCTCCCATCTCACTTAGAGCGAGATCATGGTAATGGCAAATAAAGGCCGGAGCTATAATATCCGAGACGGTGATAACTGCACGCTTCGTTCGTGAAATGGTGATTGTTTTGGAATCAGAGATAAAGAATTTTGTTGGTTGTTCGGGGAAGAAACCATGAGCGACGTTAACTTCGCCATTTCGGAGAGTGACTTTGTCGCCGAGAAGACCACCCTTGGTTAGCCGGGCTCCCGCAGGTGGCCGATCCACGATGGCCTTGAAGATCTCGAGTGACGCCAATGCATTCCGAATAGCGTAGTGTTTCTGGTCATCAGACAGATCCTGCCGGCACCAATCTGAACAGCGGGTCTCTTGCAGACTGTTCAAATTTTTCCGAAGGACTGCCTCGGCAATCTTCTGAAAAGAAACCGCTGCAGAAGGTACGAGACCCTTCTATTTTGCGAGGACACCAATATCAACCCATCCGATTTCCTTCCCCTCTGGTCGTTTCAGATCCTACAATAATGCCAATATATCAAGGCTCCCTTGAACATGGTAGCCGACTTTGGTAACTCGCTTTGAGAATAGCAGCGGCTTCAGCGATGCGGGGACTCTCGCCGGTACAACAATTTGATAAATCTGGTGAATACGGGATTAGGGTGCAAGGACTAATCGGAATGATTATTTCTCACTTGCAACAAATATACGACATCTTTCATCACAATCTGCATCAACGCAGCGGGAAAGTGGCCAGCTGGGCCTGCTCTCCAATCCCATTCAACCGAAAATCCAACTGATATAGTCTTGCCCGTAGTTTCGTCGCCGATAGTGGACATGATTGATGAGCAGGCCTGCTCGATTAGCTGTAGCGAGGAAGCGACATGAACGACAAGATCCGATGGGATCACAAAAGCAGGATATGAGGTGTCGTCCGCTGAGTTCGAATCAAGACCAGCACGCAATGTGGGGATGACTCGTTCAGCAAAGAGGTGGTCTGCCTTAACATTATCGGTCCACAAAAGGGAGATCGGTGGATGGCCATGCTCGTGCAAGGAGCGAACGACGCCGTGGAAAGGGCCCTCGATATGGTGGAGATGCTGCGTAGGGGTAAAAACCATTTGCCGAATTTGTTCGTATTCGTTCCCCATTGTCCAGAGGCTGCCAAAAACACGGTTACCATTCAGTCGAGCTAAATATTTTATAATTTTGTATGATTGGTCCCAGCAGACCGTAGTGGCTGGAATGGCTGCCATTGCTTGGTCTTGATAAGGCTTGACGTAGCTCATGTAGTCGATGTAAACCGAATTGATATACCATCGCGATGGCGTGAAACCAGCATATCCTTTTTTGTCACCGAAAGATGAAAATGGGACAAGTTTGTCCGGCATTTGAAGAGGGGAACAGTGTTTCAGCGCATGCACATAGGCTTGTTCTGCAAGGTCACGATTGCGTACATGCAATTCTCGAAAGATTCGCTCCCAGGCGTGGGGGGTCAATGCCTGAGCAATGCCTGTTCTAACCAATATTACGACTCTTTTGTCAATACCGCTGCGATGAGTCAGAAATGCTGCATTATGATATACATATTCAATTGCAATCGGATGCAAAGGTGGACTTCACGCACCCGGAAATTCATTAGCAAGATGCATAGGCAGTTGCGCGAGAATTTCATCCTCGTAGAGGGAACATGGTTTGTGACATGAATTACATCGAATACGCTTTGACAAGATGAAATAGCACGAATCAAGGTTGACGACGCGTCGTGCAACAGGATTATGATTCCACCCTATCCAAGGTTTAGTTGACAACGAACCAGTTGAAAAACTGCCATTCACCATAATCGGACATTTTGTCCAAGCCACAAAAGATATACTGAAATTCGAAATCTTTTGGCATTAAACACTTCGGAAGCCAAACGAAGATATCAGGATAATACAGGGTATCAGGGGATAGTTCTACGGGCTTGCTCTTGTATTCTTCAAGTGCAAACCAACGATCAGGGGGCCGAATCCAGAAAGTTTTCTGTTGATAGCAGTCGGGAGAACCGCGCAGGTGAAGCTGTACATCTTTTATGTCCAGCATGGTTTTGAGAAGATATTGCTTTACAATACCCTCCGGATCTGGTTCGTCCTCAGGAGGAGGATCATTGGTATCTGAGCCAGGTTGATTTGACAGAATATTTGAACGAGGGTCGGCTTCAAGAACGTCGGCCGGTATCGGATTTGAGCTTGCAAGATCATTATCGGGTATAAGGATAGGGAAATGCGGGAGCGAGGGAATATTTGGTGTTGAAGAACCCGAGGTATTTTCGTTGCTAGCCGTATGTTGCTTGTTACCTGGAGAAATAATCAATCCAGTGGTATTAAATAGACTCAGTTGCATTTGACTTACCAAAAATGGGATGTATCTTAAGTGGTTTTATTGGCCCGACAGCAGTTGGGCCGTGGCTCAAGCTATCGGCCGCACTGGGATCCGACAACCTCAATGGCAATGGGCTGGATGGACTCGGAGGAACCCCACAACGAGATGGAGAAGGCTCGTTGTCGTCGTCATCATGTTCTACAGAGGTGTGAGCATCGACCCTCCCCATGCAAATTGTATTACCCACTCTTTCTTTTTCCAAGGCTTTTCTCCGATGGTTCTTGTTCCGGGCGTTTTTTGGCACCACTTCCACTACGCTTTCCTCCAGCGCTGTGCCCTGGATTATTCTTGGACCCTTTGGGGCGGCCAGCAGGCATTAGATGCCCTCAAACTCGAGAGATTTTGAAGAATAAAAGTCGTATGTATGTTGTGTGAATTTAAAACAAAGAGAATAGACGCGCATTCGCGTCAGGTCACATGTGACATATCACGCAAAATGGAACGGCTTACTTCTCTGAAACTGGGCCGACACAAGTACAGAATCGGTTTCGTGATCAAAAAAGAACATTTAGGCCGGGAGTTTTCTTCACATTGCATCTTCACTTTGAGGGTAAAAGTTATCTTGTCACGCAAATTGCAGAGTTGGGACCACGACGCCAGGTAGGTTCAGATAAATTTATACAGTGTGTTGGAATGCTGAAAAACTGCCGAGAGATACATTAACATGCGACACAAAAGCTCGATATACTCTGTGTCCGCGTCATCGGAGCCGGCATGGTCGTGGTCAAGCAACGCCATGGCGCTGTCTGCAGCGTAATTCCATCATCTCGGGGAACTTGTTGTCCATCTCGCAGTCGAGCCGGTGGCGAGGCGTGTGAGCAAATAGACGAGGAAGAGGGCAAGATTGACCCTGCCGGTGCCGAAAATATGGCGGGCTTGTTTGCAAAGAGGCTGTGTTGGTGAAGGGAGTTAGAAGCGACACGGGGTAGGCTGGACAAAAGGACGACGCACGAGCTGCCGGAACTCGCACCCGCACTTGCAGTGGAGACTGCGCCGATGTTCGGCTACGTCTGAATATTAATCTTGGAGTTGCTCGGAGGCATGAATGTTGGCAGTGGGCGAGCGTGGGGTGTGTTGCTGGTGAGCTTGAAGAAGATCTGTTGCCTCCACGCATGTGAAGGACGAGGTGGAGGGTGGATTGCTTCTTGATGTAGTCAGAGTGCGGCCAGAAAACCTTTGTTCTCGTAGCTGAAAAGGACAAGCATACAACCTAGATCATCAGAATACAGGTGCTCTTGGGGAAGACCAGCAGTGTAAGTCTCTTCAACAGGTGGAGATGCAACAGAGATGGACTCAATGTGGGTTCAGAGACGGTTTTACGAAGTAGTGGCTCAAGCTCAAGAATGATAACAGAGTCCGGCAGCGGCTTGCGGGGACCAGTCTGGCCCTCGGGTTGGTACTCTTCATGCTAGACAACACAGGTGTGAGTCACCGGGCCCAATAGGACAAGCGAGTCAACTCACCTTGATACCGAGCAACCCTGTCGCAGGGCAGCGTGGCAGACAGCAAAGTCAACAAAGTTGACGGCAGGCTGACCGGTGTGGATCATGAAGCCGTCTGTGAATTTCATGGATTTAGCACGCGCAGCGCGGAGCTTGCCAGAGAAGACGACCTCACAACCTTTGGCGCCGGACTTCATGACGAAACGGAGGACATCATAGCATGCACTGCAGATGGTAATTAAGGAAGGGGCTGCCGCTAGGGAAACAAGGGGACAACGAACCGGCGAACGGCGAGACCACCGAGTAGCTTGTATCTCAAGCTCTCGCACTGGAAGATACCACGGTACAGAACCTTCTCGGCATAGAGCTCAACAGGGAACTTGAAACGTTTTTGGACGAGAGCAGTGAGCTCGCGGATGCGGCGCCCTTTCTCGCCGAGGACTTCTTGGGTGTGGGTTGCATGGATGATGATCTAGCGCGTGTTGTTGAGGACAGAAGAATACGAGACAAGCCAGCAGACACCTCGGTGTGGGCGTAGGTAACACATGTCGCAGCCAGAGTAACCTTCCTCAGTGAGCTCACGAGCGTGTCGATGAAGACGTTGGCGGAGACGAGAGGTGTGGCGGTGACCATGCGGTGTGGCTGTGCCCATACGTATGCCCAAATTAGGAACTCAGGGCACTGCACCAGAGTCGGGAGGAGGGAAAGATGTGATGCAAACAAATAACGCGTAAACACAGCACGCATCCCGGGCCGATTGTTGTTTGCCGTGATTTATTAGCCCGGCAAGGTATACGAAAGTCTACCAGGTGTATCAAGTGTACAAAAAATATGGTTTTCGTCTGGGTATACAGAAAATACCAGGAGTATACAAAGTATACGAAAGTCTCCCAAATCTCCCAAAACTACGGTATACTTTCGTATACTTCCGGATTCACGTATGTTCCCTCTTGGCAACGCGGGTGCTAATCCCTTGTTCTCTCGCGCGAATGTCACTGTCCTTGTTCTCTGCTCGTCCCCAACACCGTGGAATACCGCAGCTTGAGTTCGCGCCCTCCAAATTAAGCCTACCACTCGAATGATGCGTGCTTGCGACTCGATTCCTGACACGCGACAACTCAGCCAACTGTGTGTATTGCAACGCCTTCTCGGATTTCAGACAATGCCGGCTCTCGTGCCCCACAACCCAAATAATTTATTAGCTCATCTTAAGTTCGGGGCGGTTCGACCACATTTGGGACTTAGAGTTTCACATAGAACTTAAGTTTTGATACAATTCTACCCCAGTGCTCTATATAACATTGGCGTGACATCGCCCCAGTTGACTTCGAACTTAAGTTCGAGGTGGGACTTGAAGTTCGAGGTGGGACTCAAGTTTTGAATTTTGAAATCAGTTCATAAAAAATCATATATCTCAAACAATCAAACAATTTAGGAACTTAAGTTTCATGTTTCCACCACTCAAGTCCCTCTGGCTTATCTATCTTATCCTGGAATTGTGCGCACAATTCCGCATCTATAAGCTTTTTTGCAACTTATAGATTTCACAAGTGCCAATTTCTCCAGGAATCATGCGCACAAATTGTGCGCATGATTCCTTGAGAAAAGACCCTTTTCAAAAATGTTTGTGCGCAAGATTCCTCAAGAAATGACCTCTGTGTAAAATAATTCAATCTATAAGGCCCTAGATGGCCTTATAGATGAAAAATTCCGTTGACATGGCCATTTCCATGGAATTATGCGCACAAAGATTTTAAAAAGGGCCCTTTTCCAGGGAATCATGCGCACAAAGGTTTTAAAAAGGGCCGTTTCTCAAGGAATCATGCGCACAAAGGTTTTTGAAACAGGTGTCCTCTCAAAAAGGTTTGTGCGCATGATTCCTCGAGAAATGAACCCTGTGAAAATTGTTTGTGCGCAGGATTCCCTGAGAATTGACTGTTTTCAAAAATGGTCGGTCTTCTATAAGCCCCAGATCCGTCTTATAGATTTGGCATCTATAAGGCGCAAAATGGTCTTATAGAGGACTGGTGTAAATTGTGTCTCCACAGCTGGGGGGGAAAAATATATATAGGACAGAGGGGGATGGTATATCAGAGAAGTGTAAAGCAAGGGCATTAGATCCAGAGAGACCAGCTTGGAATGAGAAGCAGATTCAGGGAGAATGGGCGCCAATAGATGGTAGAACACCACCTGTGAGCATCTGAAAGCCAGAACATCTAGAAGACAATAGAGGAGCAGTAGAGGGGCAAGATTCAAGTACATCCAAGGAGGGGAAAGAGATGGTGGTGGAAAGAAAGAAAGAGCGATACAGTCACATGATTAAAGTCAACCAAATGATCTGCAAGCCACAGCGCTGATATCACCGTGGTCACAATAGTGACTGATGTTCCTTGTAACAGGTATATAAACCCTGGGCCTACTCGACCTCTCCTGATCTTTAACCCCCACCATCTCCCTATCCTACAGCTCTGCTTATATAATCAATGGCTTCCCAGGTACGTTGAGGGTATTTATATCATCTCTATAAGGCTGACCTCCTCCTTATAGATACCAACCACATCGCAGCAAGTTAGTTTGAGAGTGGACCACTCATCTATAACACTGACACCTGTCTTATAGTACCACACACCCTGAATGACCGGGGGGATCTTGTTCAAACCAGTGTTCTGGCTTCGGTTGGCATTGCCATTAATACTGAACTGAACATGTACATTTGTCTACCATGTGGTTCGGCACAGGTGCACTCAAAGGACGACAACAGTGGAGTCCCGATGCATCTTCGGCATGACCACGATGGCGCAAATTCAGCGGCGCGTGGCCATATCATTGAGCGCACGCATGGTTTCAGAATTAGAGAGGACTTTCCAAACATTGAACTACGGATGGAGCCACGCCGTTCATTCAGTGGTATCCATATAAACTATGACCAGCATGGTTGTCTGCGCTGCCCATACATTGCGGGAAGAAAGCTGTTGAAAAGCACATGCGTGACAAAGACCACGGAAATAGCCGCAAGAAACTGCGCTCTGGTTTGGCAAGCCAGGTGCTGAATGCTGGTGTTTGCAAGGCTCAGTTTTGGGTGGTGGAGCAGTTGGACAATGAACCTCCGATCGACAACAATGACCCTTCTACCCCACGGTCTTCCTCCCCCTTCCCCGAATGACGCAGTCCCAACGGTGACCACCCCTCCAACCCAGCGGCCACCACCTCTAACACAGCGTCCATGGGGCGAAATCTCTGCGTGACCTTGTTGTGGACTTTGACCCAAAGGACTTCCGTCTGAGGAGCTCCCCAATCCCCGAATGATCACACCTTGGCTGCTGCGCAATGGCTGGCACGAGCATTTGCATCCATATCGGAACACGACGAGGAGTTGAGGCAGCTGGTCTCTGTTCCTGCCGATGATGAATTCCCATTCCTGCATGAAGCTGTTGCATCTTATTTCTGGACTCCAACCAAGCTCATCAAAAAGACGAACGAGGTGGTTTTGCAGCGGTTGAACAGTGCGATCCAGATAAAAAGTGGGTGTTCATTATCTATAAGGACGCTCCCCTGCTTATAGATTTGTAGTGGAATCAACAACACACCGCTGCATGCCTTCCACCAAGAAGACAAACGTTTGGACAGTACATCAATGTGATGGTGCGCTTGCTAGCTTCGCTCTTGCGTGAGCAGAGCACTATCATATGCCGGTCAACGAGCAGTTGAAGGGTGCAGTGCAAGCAGTGGTTGACTCTACCGATGCCGAGGAGCTTGCACGCAATTGCATCCACTTCTGCTTGCACTGTGGAAGACACAGTGGGAGGCTACTGAAAACCACTTGATTATGATCCAACCATGTGCTTCTTGGCATTGTCTAGCCTTGAAAAGACTGGTGAATTTGCGGGGCCTAAAAAAACGACTGGTCCAATCGCAAAACTGTGTTGGGGAATCAAGCTTTGCATGCTCAAGGAGATTCATGAGCTGGTCAAAGCGGTCAATGCAAAGACCAATTGGAGGCATTCAAGATGATTGCACCGTTTGTTATCGAGCATGAGCTCACGACATTCCACCACCTTCGTTCCCTCACCCACTATGCAACGACTCTTGCCTACACAACCATGAAGGCTCTGAGCATCATTTGGACCGACAGAGAGACATTGAGGGAGATGTTGTACCTCGGAGAAAGGATTTCGATCGAGCAGCTCCAGGAAGTCTTGGGAAAACTGGAGGAGGAGATTGTGGAATTATGGCAGGACAAGATTCTGTTCAACCTTGACCTCCACGTCAAGTATGGCGAGTTGTCAGACAATCTGGCGAACACGAATCCTGGGTACTCATTTATCACCAATCCTCTAAACCCCTTTGCAGCACACAGGCACTCGTTCATTAAAGCTATTCAGAAGAAACCCGATTTGGCAGGGTATTTTGTGTATAAGGCTTCGGGTGTGGCCGAGCTTCAATTGAACATGGACTACTCTCGGAACTGGCTGTGTGATCTGGCCGAGCTCGAGGGTCTTCTGATGCTCTACACCGAGCTCACACCGGGAGCATTGATTTGTTGGACCGAGCTTGCCTCCTTGCAGATGCAGAACACACAGTATCGCTTGCGCAATGCCTTGGGAGTTGGAAAATTTTTGGCACTGGTGAGGCAGTATGACAAGACTACCAACACAGCGCAGAAGGACCGATTCATTCCACATGCTGCCAGTGGCTTTGTGGCGGACTTGCTTATCCAGCTGCACACATTTGCGCGGCCATTTGCTCAGGTACGTGGGAATCATCTATAAGGCGGGACAGTGTCTTATAGATGACAGTTCCTTGCGTCGAGGGTTTTTCCAGGAGAACCCGATATCGTGGGGATGTATGGTGATTTGTTGTTTGTGAATTTTGGGAAGCAGTTCAGCACAGACAAGTTGAGCGCTCTCATGGTGCAGTGGACTTCGCCGGTCTTGGGCTGGAGCATGACCATCCAACCCTTTCAACAAATCAACACTGCGTTCCGCCGCAAACACTGTCGGAGCGCAGTTGATGAGGAGGAGGAGGAGGACGATGATGACCTACGAGGCGTGGTGCAGATATTCCAGGCTGGGCACGGCAAAGCTGTCGACACCATGCATTATGGACGCACCCACAACCCTTACCTTGGGATCACCGACGAGGTCATGTTTGCATTCCTCAATGGCAGCGTTTCATGGCAGAAAGTGGTTGAAGTGGTCCCTGGAGGGTTTGCCCTGCCATACTACTATGCTACAAGGAAATATTTTTCTGCCGTTGTCCGTGACTCGAAGCCAAAGAAAATATCCAAGGTGGCAGAGGGCGTGGATCCAAGTGTATCACAACTGCTCAGTGACTTGATGGAGTCGCAGCGCGCCATGGCAAAGTCCCAAGAGGCTATGCGTGCGCAGATCAAGAGGATGGAGCAGGCTTTACATTCTGGAAGTGCTCCGCAAGCTCAAGCTCAATTGCCATGGACGCAACAGCTGTCCCACCTCCTCGGGGGGATGGGCCTAATAGATCTCCTTCGTCATCCACGTGTGTGAGGTCGACAATATCATCCATAGCACTGTCCTCGGATTGAGCAGGTGTAAGCATAGGCAACAAAGGAGCCGCCGCCACCGTTGGGACAGGGACAGGTGCCTTATAGAGACGAAAGCGAAGAGCCGCATAGACACGTGCTTGACAGCCTCAAGGAGCTGTATGGTCCGGAGGCGAGTTGGAAGGATAAACTGCAGTACGATGGCATGAAAGCCCTGTTGGCATTGGAGCGAGATGTGATTCTAGCATCCAAAACAGGCGGCGGAAAAACGCTCATGCCCCTCTTGGCAACCCGTGTTGAAAATGCATACACCGTGATTGTCCTTCCACTGAAATCCCTGATGGACGACTGGGAGAGGCGGTTGCAAGGCTTTGGCATTCCATATGAACGGTGGATGGGAGCAGAGAGGCCATATTTGGATGGTAGCGACAACTTGATTCTGGTGTCTTGTGATATGGCTGCACAGACCTCATTCAAGAAGGCAATTTCTGAGCTCAATGCCCGGAGACCTGTGAACTGCTGGGTGTTTGATGAAGTCCAGCATTTTTACGTCGATGAGGACTTTCACGTGCCTGCATTTGAAGATCCGTCCTCGCTGCATAGGTTTGATGCTCAGGTTGTCCTGATGAGCGCTACCGCTCCTCCCTCTGCCCGAGCTTATCTTGCAGAGAAATTCTCCCTTGTCAACCCACTCTGCATATCGGATACCAGTGACCACCCAGAGCTTGCGACACGGATTTCTGACGTCTCTAAAACTTGGACAGAGCAGCTCGTTGCTGCTCACAGGGTGGTCGAGACATGCAAGCAGCACAGGTTATGGAACAAGGACAGCCGCTACCTGATCTTTGTGAACTCATGGTCGGATGGAACGGCAGTTGCGAGGGACTTTGCGATCGAGTTCTACCATGCACACTCTACCGCCCATCCAATCACAGACACCGAAAGACGTGGACAATACCAAGGAATGATTTCTGGAGACAAAGAGGGCCTGGTTTGTATGACGGCACTTTCAGCTGGCATGGACTATCCCCACGTGCGGCTCACAATCCACATTGGCCTGCCCAGAAACGCGACCATTTTTAAACAGCAGGCCGAACGAGCGGGACGCGATGGCCAAAGAGCATGGAATTTCATCATCTCACGCCAGGACACAAAGCCCTGGGAAACCAAGAAGCATGATGATCTGGCTGGGGGGCAATTTATGTGGGATTTCGTCCACGGGGAGAGGAAATGCTACACATTGCAGATGACGGGATTCATGGATGGGATACCACGCTCTTGCACCGACCTTGAGCGTAAGTATCTCTGTGAGATATGCATAGACGGTGAGTGAAACGCAAATCTATAAGGAGCATTTCATTCTTATAGATGGTACAGCCGGCGTGAAACCTGGCCGTGGGCCAGTACTCGTAAAACCCCAGGATTCCTCCCTCATGTGGACTGGGCCTGCCACTCCACGCAGTCTGAAGCACAAGCTCAAAGACGCATTTGGAACTGCAACTGCAGCGGCCGTTGAGAAGACTGGGAAGAAAGCATGTGCCAGGCCAGACGCAATAGCTATACTACAGAGATGCTTGGACCGTGTGGGGAAAGCTTGTGGGTTCTGCTTTGCACTAAGAGTGCGCAATCCACGGCCCCATTCACCAGATTCCTGTCCTTCAATGATCAACGCGGATGGGGATCCATGCAGAGCATTCAGGCAACTCAAGGCAACAATGCATTATCCCGACGGGGTTGGAGCTTGCTTCAAGTGTCACATTGCTTCATTTGGAGGTGACCTTCTCCATCGCTGATAAGGCGTGGTTTTGAACACGCCTAAATTGTTTGATTTAGACAAGTTACATTAGAGCAATCTAAACTGAAGTAAGACACAGAGGGTGCTGGTCTTGTCCCGAGGCCGAGCATTAAACCTATGAAGCATTGAAAACTAGTCTAAACAATATTGAGTGAAGGGATTCTATCAGTACTCCTAACGGAGTGGCTAGTATTATTCTGGAGCTCAATCAGCTAGCTATAGGACTCACCCGACAAGCTACAGAGAACCTGTGTGGCAAGTTCGGTGTCAATATGGATGCCAGGTAAATCAAGGGAGTTATTGAAGGAAACCAAGTTGAAATGCCATTGAAATCTATTGAACTACAGTTGCGCTGTGAACTGTACTATCGGAACTGTAAAACCCGGCCCTAAAGTGGTCATATGATCCAACACGTCCAGCAGAGAAACCAAACCAGGGACAACAAACCTGTAGAAAGATGATTACGAGGGCTAATGGCACAATGTGCACTTGGTCTTCGGGTAGGAAAGATGCAGTACAACCTGTAGCAAGGTTTGTAAGGCTGATTGGGCTGTTGTTGGGTACACAGACCTTAATAATGGCCTTGGCAAGGAGAACTGGCTTAGAAATAGTGCTTTAAAGCTGTTCAGATGGTTAAATCCTGAGATATGGACAGACTAGATGCTCTGTTCCCCAAAGCTGGGCAGTAGGGATGTTCTATTCTATTTATCTGGGCACTTACCAATGTCCAATTCTCTCTCTGCTAAATTATAATTGTGTTTGTAACCCGCAGTAGCCAGTACAGTATAAAAGCACCACCAAATGTAGTAGATTACTTGGTCAATTGCACCCCCTGGTTGGCAACCAGCTCTTTTAGAGCCCCAAGCTTAACAGCTATTTAGTTCGGCAAGCTCTTTGTAGCCTCTGTGCGACTAACACCACTCTTGCCATATAACTTGGGGGTTGCCTTCCACCCACAGCTCTTCACTTTGTAGACCTCTTTGGCTACACTTGAATCTGACGGTCGTAAACTTGAGCTTCTGACCAAAGCCTCGCATTCAGTCCTTTGAGATTGAGGTCTTAAAAACTCAGCTTCTGACCAAAGCTTTGCATTTTGCATTGTGGCTTGCTTGACAGTCTTTCGACTGACGGTCGATACGCCTGACCTACCGCCCCGAACTACACACACTGAGCATTCTGAGTTTAGTGGGTTTGTTGGATTTTGGTATTAGATTGAGCAGACGGAGTCTTGCTCGTTTGATATTGGATTCCACGCCTGCACTCTGGTGCAACATTTCATCGCAAAATGCAAAAGGGACAAAACACTTGTACCCAATCGAACCTTGTGCTACCAATGGCCATTGCTATGCACCACAATCAGCGCCTTCGTGGAGAAGCTGCAGCTCACTTGGAGCCTAAAGACGGTGAATGGGAAGATATCAATAGCCTTGCGAACTGGCTCGTTACACCACATGCCACGTATAGATTGAACAGCATGGCAATGTTGGCCTACTTTGCGTCGACTGATTAGAGTATAATACCTTTTTCGAATTGACTATACATCGAAATCTATAAGCCAAAAGCACTGCTTATAGAGAAGTAATACCTGCGAAATGCTTTTTATCTCTGATATACCTTGCGCCTAGTCATTAGATTATACATAGTAATTGTAATATCTTTTTCTATAAGCCAAACCGACGCCATTCAAGAGCTAGATATGATGTGGTGGGAGTCCAATACCTGTAATGCTCTATAACTCGTACTTTTACATAGCTCCACACAAAAATGTATAAGATGTTCTTTCCCAGCCTGTCGCCTCACAATTGCGGCGATTGCTATGAGTGCGCACATTATGTTTTCGCGCCGCCGCCGAGTATCACCGCCTCGTCCCGCTCCGGGCATCACGTCAAAGGTAACGAAAACCTTTTGGCCGACACCTATCTATCTAAGCCTGGAATTTGGCGCCAAATTCGAGGATTAGATAGGTTTGTCTCTTCTCTATTATTTATTCTCCTCTTACTTATGAGTGTCGTAGTATTACTTCTTATAGGTATAACACAGCCGTTCACTCTCTCGTGTGTCTGTCTGACTATTACTTAAAAAATGATTCTTTGGTTCTTGAGCCTGCAATGATGCGGTGGTCCTCGCGTTCGTTGGCTACGGTGGAGCGAGGGGAACATTCCGTTAGCGATATTTCTAGAAGTTAAAGTGGCAGTGACACTGGGCGGAGAAGTGACGACATGTCGATTCTACATGTCGTCACGACATGTAACCTCCAAGCAGGGCAACAGACTGTTTTCTTTGTTGTGACAGTGTAACATCTTGGCAAACTTCTTTTCTTTGTTTGACACCTAACTGCAAAACCCTAGAGCGCTTTCAAAAAAAGTTCACGAGCAATTTATGACGTCAATTTCCTTTTGAAGCACAGCGCTCCACACCTGCGCGTACTGGAGCACTGTAAGCGAATGTAAGCGATGTCAACGAGCGTAAGTCAAGTTTTTTTGGAAGCGCTCTAGGGTTTTGCAGTTAGGTGGAATCATTCCGGCGATCTGATGCAAACCCCCTGCACTCCAAAACCGACTCATGAGTCTTTGAACGCATTTGCTATTGTAATTTATTTTGCTGTCCGAGTGATTCAAAGTTGGTCACTTGTGAACACCTTCAACGCAGATCAGTTATTACAAGTTAGTCAACTTAAATTCCGCCTCCCTTCCATCAGTAATGGACAGAAATATGGCTGATACTGCAAAGAAGTCAAGATCAGGCAAATCTGACATTTACATATAAGCAGGCGAGAGGTACCGAGAGAAAATGAGGGAAGAGGTAGGAAGGGAAGCAGGGGCTGCGGAGGTGTAAAACCTCCCTCGACCTTGCAGCCGAGTTTTTGGAGAACCTCATCAGCTTTATACGTACATGTACAGAGATGGGTCTAAACAAGATGCAGGATGTAGGTCCTGACAATGTAGAGTGTGCCCTGTTCCCGCAAGCCTTCTTTCTCTTTTTTCGTCAAGCTTGCAAGGAATGACATGTACTGTGCACAATAACTTCAATGATGTACTGCCCGCTCCCATGTTTGCTGATATCCGTTCTGATCTGATAGTGGCCGTGATCAGTCAGCTTGGGGTGCAGGGGGTTTTGCTTTGGATGCTGGGAAATTCAAACAAAGAAAAATAGTTTGCCAAGATGTTACACTGTCACAACAAGGAAAACAGTCTGGTGGGTGGCATGGAGATTACATGTCGTGACGACATGTAGAATTAGTGTTGTTGGCAGAATCCTGCCATTCTGCCATTTGACCCGGCAGAATGGCAGGCAAAAATGGCTCAATGGGATCACGGTTGGCAAAATTTGGCAGAATTTCATGCATGAAAGACAGTTTTGTGCAAATTACCACCCAAAGTAGGTCCGATTTGTCATTTTACTTGCTCATATACCTTCTGGATGATACTCTGGACGATAAAACACCAGTTCTACACCCCCAGAGATGAATCATTGGAGGTGAACTTGTTGATTTTGTGGAAGTTGAACATCTTGATCGCAAGAGGGCAGGCAAAATTGACATGGATAAATTGATATCACTGCAAATGAGGTTGCAGGAGGTTGGGATATTGAGGATCACACAGTTGAGCGGGAAAAATCTTCAATTTCAGCAGCTATCAGCGAAAAAAGTCGAGAATGATGTGCCAATTCTGCCAGATTCTGCCAGCATTCTGCCCTGCCGTTTTGCCATTGTGCCCGGCTCAATTACCCCAAAACAATTCTGCCCCCTATACTATGTAGAATCGACATGTCGTCACTTTTATGCCCGGTGTGAACGCAAGACCTTTGTGTAGCCATGAAAAAAAACGACGTACTCAAGCCCTCGCCCTGCAAAAAGGTCGCCAGATTTGTATATAGGCTAGGGCCAGCGAGATTCCATGGGGATGCGGCGCCGAGTGGCTACTGTTAGTATATTAGACAATTGCCAGTGGAAGGGTGCAGGCGTACAGGCCGCAGGTAGAGTGGAGTAAGCGACGCACACACGGTAGCCGGGGCCGTGCAGCGATGGCCGAGACCACATTAAGGCTCCAACCATTTAGTTTTCGTGTAGGGACCCCGGCAAATTAAATGGAAACGGTATGTAAACAGTTTTACACCGTTTTAAACCGTTTTGAATGGTATTTTTGGGGAGGTTCTTCAGATCAAGTGTAGATGCCCTATTGCTACATATTCTTACATTCCAATCTTGGTTCTTTCTGGTTTCCAGCAATGGTGATCAATCGGCTTAGTGAGTTTGGTTCAAATAGAGCGTGTACCACAACAGAAAAGGAATAGCACCCGACTTAAGATGGCTCGAACTTTTTCCACAGTTAATTGTTATCATCCCTCGTTGACCAGGATAGTAGTTTAAGGTAATACTCTTGGTGGTGTCGAGCAAGTTTTAGAAAGTTAATTTTTGCGTGAAGGCTTGAAGAGCAAGCGACGTCGGCATGACGGCGCATCAATCCCGAGCCATCAGCAATTGCCATGTTAAGCATCTAACCGCTCCATTTGAGTGCAAGCATGGTCATTGTGAGGACCATAAAGGCCCACAGACATACCGGACTGCAAAGTCTCAGATTTCCACTTGTAGATCCCTTGCAAATGGTTCAAAAATGTCAACCGTTTAAATTGTGTATAAACGGTTTACAAACCGTTTGGACCTCGGGGCAAACGAAAACGGTTTAAACCGTGTATAAACGTTTATACACGGAAACGGTTGGAGCCTTAACATGGAGTTCGCGGGCCGATTTTGCTGTACTCCCTGGAAACACTGCACGCCCCGACGAGGACGTCGAACGTGCTGAAATCGAATGTACTCCTGACGAAATCGGGGGATGCCCCCGAAATACGGCACGTTCAATTTGCGCCTGCACTAGAAATGACTTCCAAAGTTCCGCGGTGCACGCACGGTCCTAAAAGTCAATATTCGAACAAGGAATCATGGTGAAGCCCCATTGACAAATCTCGGTACTTCGAACTCAGCGTATTAGGTGGTAACGCTGGAAGACATCCATATTTATCTTGGGCTCAGTTCTGTGAGCAGATCGGTGGCTGTACATGCCACCCGGCACTCTCCATAGTGTAGAGCCACCAGTCTGCCCACAGAACTGAACCCAAGATAAATAAGGTGTTAGAATAAGAGTGCTCCGGGGATGGGACAGAGGAATCAACGAAATGCGACTCGGGGAAGATCGCGCTGTGTAAGAAAGGAAGAAGGGAAGGAGGCACTTCCTTTTGAGCAGACGAGAAACAGAACGTGAGGAATGTACGTCATATGAGGAGCACAGTGAAAGGAAGATGGCTCTTCGACGCCCAGGGGCCCCGGGGATGGGATGTAAAATGTTGACTTTAGGGCCGGCCGTGTTGTAGTCTTGAACGACTTCAACTTGAGTAACATTGCGATCAGAGCAGCCACAGATTCGAGATCTTGTAATGTTCCAATGAGTCATCCTTCCAAAGGCTTTTGCGCAGGAGGCCCGAGACGCATCCCAGACGTTCCATGATCTGTTCAGGAAAAGTCGGAGTTGCGGTTGAGTATTGGGAAGTTGCGATGCTTCAAGCCTGATACCGGGTCTCGACACTTACTGAATCTTGCGGTGGGGTTGAGGATGCAATAACAGCCTTTAAGCATCAAATTGAAGTGAGAAAGGGGCAAGAGCGAGCTTCAAACAGAGTTGAAATACATTGCCTAAGCATTTCTCGCTCTTGGTGCTCGTCAGATCTTGCCGACCGCTTGATGCATTTGAGGACGGCCGTTCAGGACCGGATTGATAAAGGTGAGAACGGCTACTCAATGCGTGAGTGTAAGAGTGAGACTCCAAAGTAATGCGCGAGAGTTGAGAGAATACAGAACTCAGTCTTCGCGCACACAAAGGTAAGCGGAAGTCTAATGTATTCATCTAGAGAATATAGAACTACGACGAGTCAGAAAGAAGTACAGGAAGTAAGATCAGTCGCTCACCTCAGTCTTCGTGGACACAAAGGTAAGCGGAAGTCTGAGGAGAGGCGACTCGAGTACAGAGAATATATAATATCTGTGAGTGCCTGCATTTAACTAAAAGAGATACTCCGATGCCTGAGTGTAACCAAAAGGATAAGCACGATGCCTGAATATATAACTGGAAGGAAAAAGAAAGAAATCCTCGTGTTCACCGTTGGTTGATCTCCGTCTTCCCTACAGCGACCGCAACACCGCCGTGTGGCGGCGCAAGGTCCCCGTTGACCTACATTGCCATCCGCCAACAGTGAGGTCTTGACGAGCGCTGGGACCTTGCTGCATCTTTGGGAGGGTTTCATTCGATGGGGGACGGCCATTGAGCACCAGTGGATGGCGGGATGATGTTGGGAGGAGGGGAAGCGAAGCAACGTTTAGCAGGCCGGCCTTTTCAGCGGACCTTGAGCGCTCGGATGGAGCGGCACAGCAGCACAGAAAACGGAAGGTTGAAATTAGTTTGTGATATGTGGGAAGGTAAACCCTCAGGCGACCGAGACAACGGATTTGGGGCTAGTAGCCAAGTGGATGGGAAGAAAACCACAAATTAGGACGGACACAAACATGTCCAATCTGATTCGAGGCATCTGATCAATACACGAGGCATTCGAAGTATGTCGTGAGTACTGACCCGAGGCCCGCGGCGCCACGCCTGGCACTTGGGAGCCATAGGTTGCTCTAAATCTATAGATCAGAACTCGATGGCTCACAGTATTCAGCGAAGCACCTTACCGCGCCAAGAATTGGTACAATGGATACTCGAAGGCGCTTCGAGCTGGAGCCAATATGAGTGTCAATGATGCAGTGCTGCATTTATCAAAAGGAAAATCAAGAGCAGGGGGTGTCTCGAGGCGCCTCGCCTTGTTGGTCAGTCGGCGCAGATGGGCGTCAAAGGTGCCATAGATTCGGAAATGAAATGTTAACAGCTCTTTATATAGAAAGCATGGAATCCGCATGGTGCTCTTCGGTATATAAACATACTTGCCCCCGATCTCTTCCTTTATCAAATACCTACTTGCTCTCTCAACAAATTCAATATGCGTCATCTGTGAGTTTGACTGTACTGCTCATGCTCGAACGAAACACTGATGAATCCGAAGCATCCATCTTCATGGTGATGATTTGCTTTTTTTGTGCATACTTAAGCAATCACTGACAAGGGCACCGCCATACAGAAATCGAAATCAAAGCCTTGAGCCATCGACATGATGATCTCCCATCGGACATGCAGATGTTTGCTCAAATCATCGTCAACCAGCGCATTTTTCTCCAGACAGTGCTGGTTGATTCGCAACCCTCCAAGGATTGCTGGAAACTCAAGCCTGACTGCAAAATGTGCGTACATGGTCTCTGGAAACAATACTGATTTTCGGGCTCAGACCAGAAAATGCAATTACTTTCTTGGTGGCAATCATGCGCCACAGTAAAACTCAAGGTACCCGACTTCTTGGTTTGTTGAAGTGGGGAAAGCACAGGCAGTCATGTCTGGGGACCAGAAAAACTGTGGGTACAGCTATTTTCATTAGTGACGATTGATAAATATGACACTGCAGCTTTGTGCCGGAACCTTTCGAAAGTGAACCCTGACGGCCCTTCACTGACATTGGAAGCCAATGTCTCTGCCTGCCAGTCATTCACCATGCAGTCAAACAAGGTCATTGATATCCTGGGAGAACCAAGTGAGGTGCAATTAACTGATACGAGGATATTTTCCTGAGCCTTGAAAAGTTCTCTCGCTTGACAGCCTGGTACATTTGCCTCGAATTACTATCCGTGTAGAGCAGATGCTGCAGGCTCTCAAAAGGGGGATCCAGCCAGATACTCTGGAGCTTTGGGTTATGTATGAGAAGATTCTGTTCCTGTCCAGCTCAAATGACCACAGGGGCATACTACTGGATCAACTTGGTGACATATGCTTAAAGGGATGGAGGACATCACAGATAATAGATCACCTCCAACAGGCAACCTGTGCATATACTGATGCAGTGCGAGATGACCCTGGAAATGACACTTACCTGGGAGACCTTAGTCTTACACTAGGCCATCGTTTTGAGGCTCTTGGTGATGTCAATGACATCAATAAAGCAGTGTCAGTGGGTGAAGATGCTATCTGTCTTACTCCGCATGGCCATCCAGATAAGCCTGGAAGGCTGAACAACCTTGGAGATACTCTGCAAGCTCGCTTTGAGCGACTTGGTGACCTCAGTGACCTGAACAAGTCCATATCAAAGAAGAAAGATGCAGTGCACCTGACTCCAGATGGGCATCCAGACAAACCTGGTTATCTTAGCAATCTTGGGAATGCCCTGCGAGTCCGGTTTGAGCAACTTGGGGACCTCAGCGACCTCAATGAGTCCATATTGAAGACAGAAGATGCTGTTTCCCTGACTCCAGATGGCATCCAGATGAGGCTCGAAGGCTGGACAACCTTGGAAATTCCCTGCGAACTCGCTTTCAGCGACTTGGTGACCTCTGTGACCTCAATGAGTCCATATTGAAGAATAAAGATGCTGTTTCTCTGACTCCGGATAGGCATTCAGATAAGCCTGGAAGACTGAACAACCTTGGATATTCCCTGCAAATTCGCTTTGAGCGACTTGGTGACCTCAGTGACCTCAATGAGTCCATATCAAAGGAGAAAGATGCTGTCCACCTGACTCCAGATGGGCATAGAGAGAAGCCCAAAATCTTAGGAATCTTGGGGATTCGCTTTTAGCTCGCTTCAACCGACTTGGGAACCTCAGTGACCTCGATGAGGCCATATCAAGGCTAAAATATGCTGTTTCCCTGACTCCGGATGGGCACCCAGATAAGCCTGCGATGCTTGACAATCTTGGGAGTTCTCTGCTAACGTGCTTCAAGCGACTTGGTGACTTCAGTGACCTCAACGAGTCCATATCAAAGAGAGAAGATGCCATTTCCCTAACTTCAGATGGGCACCCAGATAAGCCTCGAGGGCTGAACAATCTTGGAAATTCCCTACAAACTCGCTTTGAGCACCTTTGTGACCTCAGTGATCTCAATGAGGCCATAGCAAAGAGGAAAGATGCTGTGTGCCTGACCCCAGATGGCCATCCAGACAAGCCTGCCCTGCTTAGTAATCTTGGAAGTTCCCTCCAAGCTCGCTTTAAGCGATTTGGTGACCTTAGTGACCTGAATGAGTCTATATCAAAGACAAAAGATGCTGTATGTCTGACCCCAGATGGGCATCCAGCCAAGTCTGGCAGTCTTAACAATCTTGGGAATTCGCTGCAAGCTCGGTTTGAGCGATTTGGTGATCTTAGTGATCTCAATGAGGCCATAGCAAAGAAGGAAGATGCTGTGTGCCTGACCCCAGATCGCCATCCACACAAGCCTGGCATGCTTAGTAATCTTGGATCTTCCCTGCAGGCTCGCTTCAAACGACTTGGTGACCTTAGTGACCTGAATGAGTCTATATCAAAGAAGAAAGATGGAGTGCACCTGACTCCAGATGGGCATCCAGACAAACCTCGTTATCTTAGCAATCTTGGGAATGCCCTGCGAGGCCGGTTTGAGCGACTTGGTGACCTCAGCGACCTCAATGAGTCCATATCAAAGAATAAAGATGCTGTTTCCCTGACTCCAGATGGGCATTCAGATAAGCCTCGAAGGCTGAACAACCTTGGATATTGCCTGCAAGCTCGCTTTGAGCGACTTGGTGACCTCAGTGATCTCAATGAGTCCATATCAAAGAGGAAAGATGCTGTGTGCCTGATCCCAGATGGCCATCCAGACAAGCCTGTCATGCTTAGTGATCTTGGATATTCCCTGCAAGCTCGCTTTAAGCGACTTGGTGACTTCAGCGACCTCAATGAGTCCATATCGAAGACAAAAGATGCTGTTTCCCTGACTCCAGATGGGCACCCAGATAAGCCTGAGATGCTTGACAATCTTGGGAGATCCTTAAAAGCTCGCTTTGAGCCATTTGGGAACATTGGTGACCTCAACAAGTCCATATCAAAGAGAAAGAATGCTGTGCTCCTGACTCCAGATGGGCATCCAGACAAGCCTGCCAGGTTTAACAATCTTGGGACTTCACTGATAGTTCGCTTTGAGCAACTTGGTGACAGTAGTGCCCTCAATGAATCAATATCAAGGATAGAGGATGCTCTGAATCTGATTCCAGATGGTCACCCCAACAAACCCAGTTGGCTGTGTAATCTCGGCAATTGTCTAGTCCATCGCTTTAATCTATTTCATGATATGAAGGACTTTCAGTACATCATTACTCAGTATACCTCTGCTGCATGTTCCCACATTGGCCCAGCCCATGTTCGATTCCACGCCGCAAAAATGTGGGTACGTGGTGCCAAATGGATACAACATCCATCACTCCTTGAAGCTTGTAATGTTGCACTGAATCTCCTTCCAGAAGTGGCTTGGCTTGGACTAGTTATCAATGATTGTCACCACCAGATCATGAGTGCAGGTGAAGTGGTAAGAGATACAGCTGCAGGTGCAATATCCTTTGGTCAACCGGTGAAGGCTGTTGAATGACTGGAACAGGGGAGATCAATCATCTGGGGCCAGTTGCTCAACCTGCGCAGCCCTGTTGATGCTCTCAAGGAGAACTATCCAATGCTGGCTGAAGAGTTGATTGTTCTCTCCACCCAGTTGGAATTTGCCACTACCCGACGTGGTGATGAACAGTTACCAGATTTTGGATCCCAGCAGTCTCTCAGTGATATTACACATCATGCGCATGAGAATGCTCACAAGCGAGTTTTGCTTCTGACGAAGATTCGAGAGTTGGAAGGGTTCCAACGATTCTTGTTACCTAAGACAATCACCGAGCTTTCCCAGGCTGCACAAAAGGGACCCATGGTCCTCCTGAATGTCAGCAGATCTTCCTGTGATGCTCTGGCACTCCTTCCAGGCCTCACTGAGGAAGTTGTCCACATAGAACTTCCTAAATTTACGCCAGACCATGTGAAGACTCTGACACAATCACTCGGACGTCTCCTGCTGTATATGGGACCAAATGATATTGATAGATTACATGGCCAACATGAGGGGGCGGCTGCAGGTCTGGAGGATGATTTTGCACATATTCTCTCTGAGCTCTGGGTGCGACTGGTTAAGCCTGTCCTGGATGCACTTGCTATTACAGTGAGCCTGTCAGTTAACTTCTATAATTCAACATTTATCAATTTCATAGACTCCCATGAAGACCCATTTGCTGCGGATATGGTGGTGCCCGACAGGACCACTCACATTTTTACCAATCCATGCTGCCGGTCTACATGGAAAGAATGATGTCTTTGGGTCAAAGCTGTCTGACTTTGTGATTTCATCCTACACGCCTTCCTTGGCTGCATTGATACAGGGCTTTCGACCTCATGCTCAGTCGGAAAAGGAATTCCAACTCCTTGCTGTTGCTCAACCATCAGCAGATGGACAGAGTCGAATTCCCGGCACAAAATTGGAAATAAAGCGAATTGAGGAATGTGCGAGAGGCAAGATTTGTGTGTGCTCTTTTGTCGAACATCAAGCCACCGTAACAAGGGTCGAGGAAGGCATGATGAGGTCTGGCTTGGTTCATTTTGCATGTCATGGTATCCAGGACATCAGCACTCCAACAGAGAGCGCTTTGCTCCTTGCTGGAAGTTCAAGATTGACACTCGGAAGAATAATCAAGTTATCCCTCCCCTCCGCCGAGCTTGCTTTCCTTTCAGCCTGTCAGACTGCCACAGGGGACCAGAAACTCGAAGACGAGTCTGTCCACCTTGCAGCTGGGATGTTGTTCGCTGGGTACCGCGGTGTGATAGCCACGATGTGGTCAATCATGGACAACGATGCTCCGCAGGTGGCCGCAGATGTCTATGAACATCTCTTCAAGACGTCGCCAATCGATCCGACTCAGGCGGCTGAGGCATTGCATCTGGCGGTTATGAATCTTCGGGAGCGCCAATATTCTCAAGGGAGGAAGACATCATTCTTCCAATGGGTGCCATTTATCCACCTTGGGGTTTAATCTGGGAATGTTGTATGAGGGCGGATAGTGTATGACAGAGGGGTGGATTGATTATGCGTCAATGATGCGTAATCAAAACCACAACAAAGTCTTTGCAAAACACTCGCGGTTGAACGCTTGGGCCAATTTTGATGGCTTCCCACCTCTGCCACGACCGAAAAAGTTCAGATCTTGAGTAATTACTAACCTAAAAATATGATTTCTATATACGCAGGTAGGTCTGAGGTGTCCAAAGTAGATCCTACCCAATTCTCATTAGAGTTACTGTAAAATGTGGGCAGTATAACAATGAGTCCGATTTTTCTGGAAATCTCAGACAAACCAGTGATATTGGGGGTGCAGAACCCCGAATATAGATTTGTTACGCTGAAACTTCAGAATCTCAAGCCTATGAGTAGACAACCATGGCAATGTAAAGAAAATGCAAGTCAAGCAACGGACTATGGTTTTTTTTTTGGGATGCTTGTTTGAGATGTCATGTCACAGTGTTTGCAAAAACGAGCTGACGTGGGGGATTTTTCCCGCAGAGTAGAGACCCTAGGGCGGGAGGCTTGGTCTGTATTATCAGAGACCGGGTACTCGGCCACCTTAGCGTAATCGAGCTGTCTGCTGGCCAGGAAGTTAGGAACACGCCATGCAATGTTGTGTCGACTGTCACGGCCTCGGTACAAACCGAATTCAGCCCGAGAGTCGATGCGCCCGCTATTTTTGCAAAGGCTGACAACGTGAATCAGTGCGCGGTTTCCTTGTGGTTTCCGTAAAGTTCCATAAAGGGCAGCCGTTGCTTCCTCTGCTGTCTGGCTAGCCGCAGTCGGTCACATTCCGTCAAGGTTGTACAACCCGTTTCAGGTCTACAGTAAGTCCTGGTTGAGACCATCGCGGCCAATGGGGTCACTGCCGGCTGCGGGAGAATGACACATATCGCCAGGATCGCATGGTCTGACCAAGTGTCTGGGACGCGCACGACCTGTAAGGATTTTGCAGGAACCACATGCAGATAGTTACGCGAGAAGAGGGCATAGTCGACGACCGCCTGTCCGTTCGGCTGAAAGGAAGTGAATGCGCCGGTGATACACCAACTCCGAGTCTAAGCACGGAGTGAGAAGTGCGGGTGTGCGAGGTGGTCCAAGATGTTCCAAATCCAACGGGTATGTGCGAGTGTCTAAACGAGATAGTTCTTGAGCGATACAAGGCTATTCTTGAGCGATGACGAGGGCTAATCTTGGACTGGATGTCCACTGTGGACCTAAGGCTAATCTGGGCTAATATCTGGACTTGTGGTGAGTGACCGTGATCGAGGACGAGAGCTTAAAACAATACGAGGGCTGGTGCAGATGGGCTGCGGAGAGCGACTTGAATCCAAGAAGGAAATGAAGTCTATTGAAGTGGGGTGGGGGAAGATTGTGTACATCGTAAAGACCTCGAGCATTTATAGGAAATGGGCATAGGGAAAGCAGAATGGGGAAATGGTAGTAAAGAGTCGAATAGAGGCTGTACTGGTACCATGTGGTCGCTAGAATGGAAGAAGTAGTCCAAAAGGAGATGCGGACTTGGTAGCAGAGGAGGAGGCGGAGATGGAAATGGAGGTGGAATTGAAGAGACGGAGAAGGCGGAGGACAGATAGAAGTGATTTAGGAGAGACATGGAAGTGAAATAGGAGAGAATAGGAGAGAAATAGGTAAGAGTAGGAGAGAAGGAGGAAACGGAGAGGGACGGAGAAGGAGGAGAGACATAGGAGAGTATAGGAGCGAAGTAGGAGATACACAGAAGTGAAATAGGAGTGAAGAGGAGAGAAACAGGAGAGAATAGGAGAGAAGGAGGAGAAACGGAGAAGGGCGGAGAAGGAGGAGTAACCGTGGGAACTCCGCCGTGAATGGGGAAATTGTACCCGAACTCCGTCTCCGCTAGGTCAACAACTCCGATATTCGTGTTTCCGTGTCCAGCGCAGCTTGGTGCGTATTACCGGGGGTAGCACTTTCAATGTGAGTGCCGTTCAGAATATCCAACCTGCTTTCCTCACACGTCCGTAGGACCCACGCCCCTCGGGCATTGGTAGGTTCTCGGTCACTGGAGGTCCGTTCGAGTTGCGAAGATGCAGCGGAGTAGTGTTGCCGCGACTCGCACTCCAACCCCCCCGAAGTCGACTTGATGAGGTCGACTTAAGTCGAGTCGGGCCTTCGTAGGTAGGTAGTTCAACCGGGTTATAACCACCTAGAACAGACCTATACTGATGTAAAGAGGGAAGAAAACCTCGAAAAAATATGCAAGGTTGAATTTCTGAGCTCAGGGGATATGATTTCAGACATATTTTCAAAGTAGGTGTCTGTCCATTAATAATTAGAAGAAATCCCAATTTTTCGAGTTCCCCAAACAGGGCCTTGATACAGTTTGACAAAGAGAAATATCTTACCACCATCCCACCCCGAGGTAAACCCCTCCTAAATTGACCCTCTATCCATCATCAGTAGCGTGGGAATACACATCTCAAAAATCCGCGACTCCATCAACTCAAGTCGCCTTGGGTCGACTTCGAGTGACTTGGATGGGAGCAAGTTGAGTTGAGTTGAGTCTCACGTTGTTTAGTTGACTTCTTGAGTCATGACTCGACTTTCCGAGTCACGGCAACACTACAGCGGAGTCATTTAATGCGCTTGATCTGTGCCTCTGGTGCAACATCAGAATCGATACTGGGATGGGGTGCGCCAACTTGGATTTGGTCAAAACCGACGGGCAAGGCATTTTTTAAGGGGATCAAGTCGGAGATGCTAGGTGTGTTACACTGCCCACCTGTTTTAAAATGCCCTCATGGCTTTGTTTTTCCTGAGGTTTGTGCAACGAATTTGCTGGGTGGCCCTTGATGAAAAATGTGTATCAGATGGGGTAGAACCCACCCCCAAATTCCGGGGTTGATGGGATTACATCTGGGTTCACACGAAATATAGCAATGGGCTCCCGCGGCGCGGGCTCGATATTACTAGGTGGCAGTACAAACCATACACATTTGCAGTACTGTATTTCACGTTGTATCCACGCATTTTCAGCTACAGTGACAGTCCGTAACCGTAAAGCGAGCTCGAGAGGGCCACACGGGACAGGCGCGATGCCGTCGGGGGACGTGATTCGCCGCGTGATGTCACACTATCTGTACGTGCTTGAATCGGGAGTTCTTTCGCTTCTTGTCTTCCGCTTCCATGTCGCGTCACCATCATCCACGTTGTATAGCACGGCGGCATGCCCGACCCTGGGACCCGTCGCTGCTTGAATCGTGTGAAGACAGGCCCAGCGCATGAGCATGACACCAGCGAACCCGCCGCCCGTAACCTGGCACTCGGTTGGTTCGGCAATCCCACGCTGAATGACGAGTGTGCAAATTAAACCGAAGAGGCCAAAGAAATTCCGACATAAGTGATAGATCGGATGGGTCTCTCATCAGATTCAGAGGGCAGAATAGATCGGGTCATTTCTCATAAGAGGCAAGTGATACATGGAAACGCGATGTCCGCCTGCCAAAACCATCTCATTCTCTTGAGAATCTTTCCCATCGGCTAATCACGGAAAGATGATCAACCCCCTGCCAGTCGCCAGTCGCTTCCATTACCCACCGTCGACGACGTTTCCCGTCTCGGCAGTGCGCAGATTGTTTGGGATGACGGGCTCCCAATCGACGGTGGGCCGTGCAAACCGAATCGTTCTCCGGTTGTGAGCTTGCGTAACTAACTTGGGGGCGCGCGGCGCGCCGGCGGAAGCACGGCGCAACCTCGGTCCTTTTTAACATCAAAGGTTGTTTTTACACCTCCATCAAGTTGTTCCCGCTTGATTCATCTCCGCACGACCTTCATCTACACAATCAACCTGTTCCCTGTCGAGCTCGTAACTTAAGTAGCTCAAGCCAGTTGCTCCTCGTTTCCTCTCCCCATCTGCTTTCCGGTTCCTCTCCGTTCGCCTGCGGCAGACCCCGGTGGTTTTCCCATCCCGCCCCCTTTCCTTTCCTTTCTCCCCCTTGCCCTCCTCCTCCTCTAAGTTTCCACCTTTCATTTTTCCTTCATTTCTTTTCTCGGACGCCGGCGCCACTATCCGCTATTCGCTATGCCTTCCACAAATTTCACGATCGACAACATCAACCCAATGATCCAGTACGGGCCTCAGAGCGCGTGGTCCGAAGGAGACGACGCAGAGGATTCGTTGGGGAGCCAGTGCGTCCTTTCGCTGCTTCTTATCTGTCTGGGATGACACGTACTGGTCGGCCAACGACCCTTAAAGATACTTCAAAGGCACATTCACGACGACCACGACCTTCCAAAGCTTTGCGACGTTCACCTTCAACGGGACACAGGTGTTCATCTGTGGTGCGAAGCGGTCTAACCACGGCCCGTACCAGATTCACCTGGACGGACTCGCTTCTTCCTTCGACGGATTCTCGGCCGAGGCTATCTTACAACAGCCGCTATACACCTCGCCTGTGCTGGAGCAGGGCCAACACACGGTTACGCTCATCAACTACTCGGATGACCCCAATCGCCCTTTTTTGGATCTTGATTTCGTGCGTCTCTGTTCACATCCCTCTCCATCTCTCTTGCATCTCAGTGACGCGTGCACACTGAGCCACCGAAATTAGATCTGTGCTGGAGCAGGGCCAACACACGGTTACGCTCATCAACTACTCGGATGACCCCAATCGCCCTTTTTTGGATCTTGATTTCGTGCGTCTCTGTTCACATCCCTCTCCATCTCTCTTGCATCTCAGTGACGCGTGCACACTGAGCCACCGAAATTAGATCACCTGGACGACAACCTTGGAAGACGGCGAGAGCGGCGTTATACGGATCCAGGACACCGAGAGCGCATTTGTATATGCGCCCGCCGATGCGTGGAGCACGAATCTCGGAACGCTCACGGGCTTCGATGGGGGCTCTGGGCAGTAAGTGCAAAACAGATCGCTGAACCTCTGTTCTTGTGTTCACCACCCGCAGTGTTTCCTCGGACCCCTCTGCATCGGTATCATTCAAATTTCAGGTGCGCTCTCATCTCCTCATCCATCCCTTTCACTCCCTTCACCCCCCACAGGGCGACTCTATATCCGTGTTTGGAGTCGTCGGCCCCTTCGTCGCACCGTACACCGTCCAGATAGACGGCGTCCTGGCTCCAGCAATAGCCGGGACGTCTGGCACCTCTTCCGGCTCCTTCAACGCCACAAAGCAGTCCTACATCCAGCAAGTCGCCCTCTACCGCGGCTCGGGACTTGGTGCCGGCTCGCACACGATCACGCTTATGGCGCATCAGCCGGCCGCAGGGCAGATGCTGGCGATCGACTATGCGGAGTTGCCAAGCGTGGCTGCGGGGACGCAAAATGGTGGGGATGGGACCCCCGCCGCTCTCGTTACGACGACGACAACGGGGGGACAAGGCGTCGTGACAGCGGCAGTAATGCCGGGTACGTCGTCTGCTAGCGTGGGAGCGAGCACAGGAGCCACACAACCTGGGACCACCTCCAAGTGCGTTTTATCCACCAGTACATGCTTCACATTCTCTCATCAAAACAGATTCCAAATCAGCCACATGGCCATCCTCATAGGCGTATTAGTCACTGTCGTCGTTTTGCTGTCGGGCACATGTCTTATCTTCTGGTGGTCAAGACTGAACCGGGACAGCGGTAAATTCGGGCTTGCGCTCAGCGACGAGGAGAAGAGAGTGGATGTCGAGATAGCGCCGCCTCCAATGCTGGAGCCCCAGATTGCTAGACGTCCGCAGATTCAAAACCAGAGTCGGCTGGATACTCCTCTACCGCAGGATAACCTCTCCCCCTACGTGTTTGTGGTTCCACCACCCCATTCCGTGCCGTCAGGACCAAACGCTTTGTTGCCCCCGCCCAGGCGGAGCGAAAAGGAAAGATTAAGGCTGTTTACCGACGTGCGGGTGTATCCACTGTCGCCTCAGTCAGAGTCGCTGGGGCTGGGTGGCCTGGGGGCCGCGCCGGAGATGAACACAGTATCGACGGAGTATGAGCCGCCGCCCGAATATTCTTCCAATCTTGGGAGCACAATGTGACTTGAGGACGTTGAGGTTGGTCGATGTGTACCGTACCAGGAGGGGTGTATTTGGGAATCAGACAATCAAATCTGGCGTGCCAAACTGGCATGCGCCACACTAAGCGGAGTTTGAACTTGGCTTGGACGGGCGTGATTTTGAAAGGTACACACGCCAAAGAATGCCCAACGCTTTTCTCACAACGACATTATATGCTGACCTACCTAAACATCTGCCTCCACAACTGCCATACCTACATCTCCATTGTCATCGTGGTTGTCGTTGCCACCGCCACCGCGGCAAGTTATTATGTATTGTAACTAGTTAAGTTTGCTCTATTTATGTTAATCACCTCAGACTGTTTCACCCTTGGTTCAACATGTAGCCATCAACTTGGACATCAATGTTGCACTCTGTTTCGCTACATTGGTGGACACATTGGGAAACACTCTGAGTCGGAATAACCCCGCGGTGCGCCATGATAGCCGTTAGCGTCACCGCGATGGTTGCAACCACGATCACGGTGGCAGACAGTAAGACCCATCGGGTGGTTCCCGACTCGTAAGACCATCCTATGGTCTGCGCGTTGTATAGGCCGGTGATGGGGACGAAAATGTCGCTGGGAATGCCCGTGTCCGTCCAGTTTGGTATGGTCCCCTTGGCCGAGAGGCATGTTCGCAACATCTGCTTGTGA
Organism: Mycena leptocephala; assembly: GCA_029378395.1. Lineage (NCBI taxonomy): Eukaryota > Fungi > Basidiomycota > Agaricomycetes > Agaricales > Mycenaceae > Mycena > Mycena leptocephala. Next base: position 389,749 of record JARJLF010000080.1, read on the forward strand.
CTCGATGTAAGGGGTTTATTTTCTTGAAAGGACAACACACCGTTATGGTTGAATCCAGCGGACAAAATTATTTTCAACACTACTTAAGCCAAAAAATGAGAAATTTGACACAGCCAGACTATTGGGCATATACTGTAAAATAATTCAGGGTCATATCTCAAAAAAATGTCACCACTTGGTTGACAGAGGCACACCTTGGGATCACCCAAAGAAAAACATTCATATTTGCTAAAAGAGATGACACAACTTGCTCCCGACCATTTTAAGCGCGCGACGTGTTAGCTAAGAAAAATATGAAAAGAAAAAGACTCAACTTGGACTTCAACAATTGCGTTTAGGATGGTGCGGATTGCACTGAACTGATGCAGAACACGGCTCCGCTGCCGGCTGTTGTGCATTCGGCAGAGAACCGATGATGCACTGATGTCGCACCAACTCGCATCAACTCGCATCAATTCAGAATTGATGTCAATTCATGTTCAACCTATATATTTCAGCGACCAGGATGCAGGCACCCTGGGGTGGCTGTGTGGTTTCGGGTATCTTGAGGTGGATAGGTGGCTGTACAGTTTCAGTTCCCGACCTTTTTTTTTTGTTTTGCAGGGAGTAGGAACAAATGTTTTCAGTTTTTTTTTTCTTAACTTTTTTTTTTTATGTGCACCTTAACCTACACAGCCACCCCAGAATGCGTGCATCGATTGTGCGACAGAATGGCCACGCAATGGTAGCGGCCCCCGCGATGGCAGTCATGGTGGTCATGATATTCATCGCGCCTGCGAGTGTGTATTGTCAGCAGTACGAAGGAGGAGAAATTGGATTGAATAAAGTATAGGGAAGCTTCGATTCTTACCAAACCAATCCCCGAGCAGTCCTGAGCCTACGCGTCCTACCCCAGAGCTGAAATTGGCAATAGCGACAAGATAGAAGGCAAAGTCGGGGGAGATTCCGAACGCGATCGCGCTACTGCTGATGTAGGTTGACACTGGGGTTGTGATTCAAAGATTCAGCGACCAAGGACAAGTGGTGACTTTACGAGGCAAACGCACTGGTCAAGAGCCCGAGGAATGTTACGAATGTGCAGACACCGAAGACAGACAGTGCACTGCTACTACGAAACGCGTGAAGACCGAGTAGACCCCCGGGTGCCTTGACAGGGCTCAGGCGCCGCGCGATGCACTATGAGCGGAGAATCAGTATTGATTCACAGAATGAACAACTGCTTATTCAAAACGAACCATATTCGCGATGACGAGCACAAAGGCCAGTATGAATCCCAGGCTGCGCGTCGCCCACGGAAATCTGTTTGTATTTCAGTCAGCTCGTGATATAAGACCGCGACAGCCCCCACACACCCAACTCTTGCGATGAGCTGCCGCAGAATAATGGGTTGGACGGTAGATTCCAGCGCTCCCCCAGAGCATGTCACTCCCAGCGCGAATCCGCGCCGCCTTTGGAACCAGTGAGTGACGGCGGTCAGCATCGTGCTGACCATTAGGCCGGAGTCCATCTATGAATCCAACGTTATCCAAAGACGACTTGAGAACGCACACCAACTCCGAACCCCTGACAGAGCATGAAGTGCCAATAGACTTTGCATCGGGGGACGAGAAAAGTGCAGAGGAAAATCAGTAGGCTCCCAGCGGCGAACGGGGCTCGATAATAGCCAATGTCAAAGAGCCGTCCGACGATGAGTGCAGGGAGGAAAATCATAGCATGCTTCGAACATTCTGGGAGTAAGCAACGAGACACTGCTATGCCGTCGACGAACCTGTATCGACCCAATCCACGATCTTAAGACAGAAGGACTGAGTTTGCTATAAAGCAAGAGAACCGCAAATGATAATAACATGTCGGACGGAGTGGAGTGATGTAGGAGTTTCATAGTTGCGTTGGTTGGTTGGGTTGGGTTGGCGTGGGGTTGGGGGTGTAAGGTGGTGGTCGGCGTGTAGGGTTAGGATTGGTATGCTTGGAATACCTGTAATTTCAAAGAAAGGCGATCACGCAGCAGGATGCGAGTAGCAATTCCAGCTTACACCCCAAGAATTCACATAGCCAAATGTCGCAAAGAAACCCGACACTGTCTGCAAAATAAATCAACGCCTTCACGGTCCCCCGTGAATTTATCACGCACTCCGCACAGAACAATCCAAGCTTTCAGGCCGCCCTCAGGGTAATCGTCGACATCATCTTGCGGCAGCGAAGCAGTGGTTTCGACCTTGTCATCGCTTGCGCCGTCCATTGGTGTACTGAGGTGATCAACGTTGGGCTGTGGTGCTATCTTGTCAAACAGGTTTATGTGGGATCTGTGTGGGATCGAGAAGACGCTCAGGGTTTGAGAGCTCTCCGACATCAAGATTGCAGGTTCATTCCGGCGAGCGAACCGTCATGTACGTGCAACTCTCTTCCGTCCTCGACGGACACTCGTCCCTGATTCGCATGGATTGAGCGCGCGCATGGCTCACATAACGTTTCGCGCGTCGGAATGGACACCGGAATCTTAATGTATTTGCCGCTCGGAGAGCTCGCTATTTACCGCTCGGAGAGCTCTCAACCCCAGAGCGTCATCCCGATTACACATAAAGATGTTTGAAAAAATACATCAGCAAAACCTGGGTCCCCAACGTAGCTCTACGCAGCGCCCGTAGCGCCTGCAGTGCCTGTAGGAAGGTTAACCTCCATGTGGAACTACGTAGTTCAGCCGATTCCACTGTAGACCTCTGCAGTTCAGCCTGGTCTACGTAGTTGGCTCCAGTGCGGTCCAAAAAAAAAAAAAACCCTTGTAATGATTTGTGAGCGGAGATTGATTCAGGCACTTCCTATCGGGGTACAGGACTGTTTTCGATTAGCGGGATAGTTTATTCATTTACTCATTTTACATATCTTCCAGCCCGACAGCTATTTACCTGTGCTCGTATCCTCGTATCTTCTGCCGCCAACCTTCTTCGATACAAGAATATCCTGCTAAAGCTCAATGCAACTGAACAAGTGGTTTCTTTGCCCAGGAAATGGGGAACTTCTTCTCAGTCCCGGAAATCTCGTCCCACTCCCTTTCAACTCCTTCCAAAAGCAGGTCGTACTCTTCCTCGGAGCTGACTTACCCGATGCCGCCTGCTTTCAGAACCGGCGTCTTGTATGCTTTGAATATGGCAACCTGATTAATACGATTGATGACGCCCGATTCTCCATCCCATTTTCCTACTCGTTGCATCCTCGATTCACTTTGAACCTCGACGAAACCGGCGTCTGCGAGCATTTTTGGCATGTCTTTTGCGCAGTCGAGGTTCAGATTGCGGGAAGAGCATATGCTTCGAACCATTGCTGTGAGTTTCTCCAGGCAAGGCTTTCCAGGATAATCTCACCCCCAGGCAGCGCTTTCACCCAACTGCACCCAACCTCCGGGCCGAAGTGCACGGTGAATATCGCCCAACACGATCGGCCAGTCGGATCTTTGGAGCCCGGCCATGAGGAGCCGCTGGTAAACCAGCGAAAATGTGTTTGTCCATTCCGCGGGAAGGCGTGTCGCACTTTAGACCCGAAACTCGATTTGCTTCGGTGGCAACACCGGGAACATTCGTGAATCGATGTCGATTCCGAACATGGGGATAGAAGTATTAACGGATTTCGCCAGATCCATAATCCAGAGGCCTTGCAGAAAGGTGGGACGGTGAGCGTTATCGCCTTTCGTTGCGGCAGAGCCGTATGGCCGGTGTGTGGAAACTCAACCACACGCTGGTTTCGGCTTTAGCCTGATTCATTATCACTTTACTTACATCATTGTTTGGATTGTAAATACGCACCCACGGTGCCAGCACACAATCAATTCTACGTCTTACGCTCATCAGTGCGAGCCAATGCGGCCTAGTGGCCGAATCCCGTGTTTTCCAGTGTTCAACTTCGATCTACGTAACCTCGACCGTACGTACTCGGCGTGCGAAACCCTTCGACATCACAGATTCACTCGGAATCTGTCTCGTGCTCATTTCTTCGACCTACCGCTACCCTCTTGATCCTCGTCTCGGTTACTTGACCTATACCCTCATATCTTTATCCCCTCAACAACTTTTCTATTCTAAAATCGAACGACCACCGACCCTATTAAAGAACCTGCACCCCGGGCATTCAGCCCTACCACATCGTATGCGACAGTAGCTCACCTGGTCCAGTTCCTATTTCCAGAACCGCATCGTTCACATCCAAGTGGACAGGTGCCAATAGTATCCTGTTTTCATAACTTTCTTTCAAGATCTGGTGTTGCAAGGTGAGCCTGGACATTGTCAAATTTCGTGCCTTGGACGCCAGAGATGATGATATTACCGCTGTAACTCTTCGTCGTCGGCGGGAAGAGTATATTGAGATCCAGGATACGCTTGGTGCATTCTAGCAACGTGCTCAATGGGAAGGGGAACCAGTGAGTGCAATGGGAGCACTGACATAGCTTGCGGTGATAGTGCATGGTCTTGTGACACATGAAGGGAGGTGGCGGTGAAGCCCCTGTCTGTCTCTCCTGCTTCTGACCGCCACCTCGACATAGTCGCTCACCTTGTCCTCGCTCCCAAGATCCGACATTTCTGCTTTCTGCATCATACTGGTGTTAATCATAGCCTACAATGCCGAAATTCACCAAGACCCTTGCCTCACTTAATACCACCCAGCTCCTATCCGCAATGGGAGACTTTCGAATCCCGGTTCCAGCCGCCTACACCGTTTCCCAGCTTCGAACACTGGTGAAGACCCACTTAGCCGCCAATCTCGACCTCATTCACGACCCCGACTATGCTCCGCTCTTCACCAAGCGGGTCAGGGACGCTTATATTGCGGAAAATCCCAACCCACCTTCCACGCCATCGTCCTGGCATGGAATTGACCCGGGATCGGTCGACTCTCGTAGCTCATCGCCCAGCGTAGCTCCTTCTTTACACGAGTCGGCCAGCCCAGAGTCGCCACGCGACGTAGAGAGAGAAGCCCGGTTGCAGTTGTTCCAGTCTTTGAATAACAAAGATCTGGATAGAGCACTTCCTTCCCTGGTGAGTCTTCTGTCTTGCCTGTCTTTAACTATTCAGTAGTCTATTTCTTCTTTCTGGCCTTTGAGCCATCGGTTGAATCTCAAAATTTCGGCTCATGCCTCATCTTGAACCCTATACTCCGAGCTCGTGCCTCGATACAACCTCGTACTCCAGGCCTTAGCCTCCCTTACTCGAACTCGAACCCCAGGCTTTAGCCTATTTTACCTCCACTCCGAGCTCGTGCCTCGAACTCGAACTCAAGGCTTTAGCCTATTTTATCTCTACTCCGAGCTCGTGGCTCGAACCAGAACCCAAGGCTTTAGCCTATGTTACAGGCACCCTGACCTTGTGCCTCGAACTCCAACTCCAGGTTTTGACCTATTTTTAAGACTCGCCCGCTTGTTCTCACAATCGCATACTATCAAATTGCCTGCTCATACAACTGTCTCCAGGACAATCTGACCAGCGCTCGCGAAAAGGAGATGTGGAAGAAGCATTATGAACGTATCTTGGCCATGCCCAACAAAGACGAAATTTGGCGAGTGTGTGTTGCTTACGACTCCGAGGTTCGCCGCCGTTCCTGCACCAGCCGCGAGGTAACCCGAATCGCCTCCAGATCACGGCTCCCGGCGTCCAAGCCGAGTTTCGTTGCTTCGTATGCGGCGAAATCGACCCCACCCATCGCACTCGCAGATGCAATACCCGTAAACTTGTCACTGGCAAGGACGTCATCGTCTGGTCCCGAAAAGATGGCGAACCGCGGCTCGACCGCAACGGCGTCAGCTACTGCTATAGCTATAACGGCCGCTCGGGTTGTGACCAGGGTGCCAACTGCTCTCACGGAAAGCATTGGTGCACGCTTTGTGGCTCCAAGGACGGCTCTCACGCCGCTCAGGGATGCTCGGCTCTCTAGTATTCTCCCCGTCGTCACTCCCCTCCTGCCGGACAGTTAGGAACGTCTCCTGCGTCAGGCAGACATATACCATATTTTTTCCGATGTCCCTGTCGGCCTTCGGGAAGGCTTTGACATGGGAATTTCCTCCACTCTCACCGATACCTTCATGCCGCCTAATCGCGCGTCAGCTCTCGAAAATCCTGACTTCATTCGTAAATACATACACGCAGAACGCTCCGCTGGCCATTATACCGGCCCTTTCTCTCCCTCTCGTCTTGAAAATTTAATTGGACATTTTCGCACTTCTCCGCTCGGGGTTGTACCTAAAGCAGGCAGCCCTGACGAACATGGACTTATCCAGGATTTTTCATTCCCTTATAACGATCCAGCTCGTGCCTCAGTTAACTCGGAGATTGACTCTGACGATTTCCCCTGTGAATGGGGGGACCTTTTCGGAGATCATCCTCCTCGTCATGGATGCTCCACCGGGAACTCAAGCCGCTACTCTTGATGTCGACGCCGCATTCCGTCGCGTTCCAATTCACCCAACTCAACAGCCCCATTTTGTGATTCACTGGGACAGCCTCTGCTACATTGACCACAACGCACCATTCGGAAGCGCAAGTTCTGGCGGCGTGTTCGGCCGTTTAGCTGACGCTATCGCTGCCCTTTACACTCGAAACGACATGGGCCCAATCAAGAAATGGGTCGATGACTTTTTGTTCTTCCGCTATCTCAACAGATCCAATCCACTTTCCTACTCGTACAGTTTGGATGATATCTACGCGTTTGCAACTCAACTCGGATGGCCGTGGAAGCCTTCCAAGACTCGTCCATTCGCATCCAGGTTCAAATATATCGGTTTCATTTGGGACTTGGTCCACAAGACGGTCGAGATCCCTGCCGAAAAGAAAGCTCGCTATCTCGAGAAACTCGCGCGATGGGTTGGCGGGGCGCAGTTCAACGAGAAGCAAACTGATACCATACTTGGTACCCTCGTGCATTGTTCACTCGCCGTCCCTCATAGCCGCTCACGCCTTCCCGCGATTTCAAACTTCGCATCCTCCTTTTCCCATGCTAGTTCTCCATTTAGCAAACGGACTCCCAACGCGACCGTACTCGCAGACATTGAATGGTGGCGGATTCAATTGTCTCAGGAATTTTGTGGTTCTACTCTCATTCGCCCGCTGGCATCCATCGCGGCTACTCAGCCACCCATTTCCACCTTCACTCGGACAATGAAGGCGTCATTGGTGCTCTCGAGGGCGGTAAAGCTCGCAACCCTGAGCAGAACCGTGTTCTTCGTCGCATCGTTTCGCTCTTACGCTCGTACTCCATTTGGATAACCATTACTTACGTTCCGTCTGAGGACAATATTTCGGACAAGCCGTCCAGAGGCGAACCTCCTGTTCAACTCGGATTCTCTCCCGCTCCATCCTCATTTAAAATACCCTATTATCTTAGTTTCTTTATCTCTGACTCGTAACTCAGTCTTTACTCAATATTCATTTATACTTCTTCGAACGGAGTTCAAACGCCCGAACGCGTTCCACATGCAGACCAACAGTTTCAATGCAAAACACGGCCAAACACGACAACCGCTTATTCTCTACTACCATGCGCACGGATAATCCTGCCCTTTCTCCCGGCAATTACACCGGCCCATACCCAATCAATCCTTCCCCCCAAATTCGCACAAAGCCACACATCTGGACACCCTCAAAAACGGACAAACGGCCCTCCCACAAGCGACATGTCGCCATAACCCCTATACGCGTAGCACATCAGACGCCGCGCATTTTCCATCATCTCCCGGGCATTTCGAAACGGAATTCCCCACCATTTACTCCCTCCAAAAACTCTCTGGCCAAAGTCCAGCTTGCTCTCGAGCACGCCTGGGCCGATTCGACGGCCACAAACTATGGCTATGCGCTGAATCGGTTTCTCAAATTCCATCGAGACTGCAACTGCCTGCAGACGAATTCGTTCTCTGTGCATTTGCAGCCTCTGGTGCCGGTGTTCATTCTGGCTCCACGGCGCGCAACAATGTTGCGGCCCTTAAGGCTTGGCATGTCGCACAGAATCAAGAGTGGCAAGGCGGTTCACGATTACACTACGTGCTCGCCGGTGTCGAAAATCTCGCACCTGAGTCCTCTAAAACTTTTTAGCGCTGGTTGCGCTCTAACCTTCTTCCTGCACGGATTCGATTTTCTACAATAGCCATCCACACGAGCTGCCCTGATTTAAAGTTGCGTTGAGGGTAAATTGACTTGGTCTCGCTTTGAATCAATCAAAATGCTGGCTATTTTCCACATGGACAGAGTTGCCAGTGGGTCTCGTAGCTGGAGCGAGTGGCTTGCACTTTGAGCCCGGCGTACTGGGTGATTCAGGGTGTTTTTGTTTCGCTCTGAGAGGCCTCGGCTTATACATTTGCCGCTCCGTCTTATGGTACAAAACGGATGGCTGTGTCTGGCATAGCCACCGGTAGCTAGCTATCGGTGTGGTTCATTTGGGCACCCAAATGAACTAGCTATATGTGTAGATTTGGCCAAAACTAACGGGCAAGGCACTTTTTGAGGGGATCAAGTCAGGAGGTGCTAGGCCTGTTTCACCAGCCACCTGTTTGAAACTGCCTGCCAGGATTTTATTCTTCCTGAGGTTTGTGTAAGGAATCTGGTGGGTGGCAATCAATGAAAAATGCATATCAGAGGGGTAGAACCCACCTCCAAAATTTGGGGTTGATTGGATAGCATCTGGCTTCACACCAAATTTTTGCAACGCCCTCCCCTGGCGCAACCTGGATATTACTAGGGTCATCATAAAGTCCTTGAAGCTCTGGGTACGTTGCACAAAAACGTTTGGAAGAACAGTGATCTGATTTGTTGCAGCGGCGGATGCTTGCAGACAAAAAATGCGCGAACAATATTCTCGAGATGGTCTTTGCAGAATCTGCACAAGCGCCATATCTTCGGACCCTGGTTCTTATAACGCTCTGCCCACCGCATCCGTTCCATAGCAAGTGAATGGCCCGACAGGACCGCCTGTGTGAGTGCCACACGATGCTTTGGATTTCTGACACGCAGATACAACCGGAAAGCCATAACTTTGTGAACCCATTTGCCATCGATGAGGACCATTTATGGAAAGCGGAGTCTCCAGTTTCGATTATTCTCCCGACGTACCAAGCTTGGCTGACTGTTATCGGCTTCACAGGCTTGAGCCTATGCTTTACCGCGTTCTACGCCTGGATAACCCTCTCCTCGTGCAAACCATACAAGTGGTCCTGGATTTTGATTCTCACGCAACCGCCGCTCCTCGTAATCCCACAAGAAAACCACTCATTTCTAGGATTCTCCGCTGGCGCACGACTGATGTCCTGAAACTCGATGACCCGGCGCTGTCTAAGCGAATTGAGTGCTTCAAAACCACCGTCAGGCACATCGTACTCACTAGGCCACCACGCTTTCACTTGGCCTACAACACCTTCAAATCTGACTGGGAAGTCATCGTCCGGATATTGCTCATCAATCCTGCTGTCTTCGAACTCGTAATTCGCATGTACGCCACTACAGACACAGGAGCAGGACAGCCGCTGCCGATAGAGATGCCGCTGACGCGACTGACGCGACTGACGCTGCAGATCGATCGTAAATACAGCAAGTGACTCAACCGGACTGTCTTTCGGCGACTACGTGGTTTCCTGCGAGCTCTTTGGCCTTGTTACCTGACCACTCCACAATCAAGCCTTAAATTTCGGATAATTTTCTCACACACCCATGCCTTGCCAAGTGCATGACACTGTCGTTATTTGGCGGGTTTGGAACACCTAGCCAGAATTTTGCCCACCGGAAATCACTCTATGCAGAACAGACCCAAAATAAGTGATTTTGGAACCATGGCCATGGTTCACGGGTAAGATAGTTAGTACTGTATTGTCCGTAGTTACGTCTTCTTGGTCAATCCACTACCTACGCCAGTTCTCCTGCTTGAAATACCCCCTCTGAACGTGTGCCGGATCCCGAATCTTCTCGCATCCGTAACAAAACTAGACCAATATGGTAATGTGAACCATGGAGCCCGGAATTAACGGGCCGACATAGCCTTGAGCTGACTCATGACTCGTTCCATTTTTGGCATACGTATCGGCCCATCGCCAACATTCTTTTCCATGTCCCCGACTCAACTGCCCTACACCGTGTACGATGCTTTCACCAGCAAGAAATTCAGAGGCAATCCTGCTGCGGTGCTTCTTCTGCAACCTGATCATAGCTTATCCGACGATCAGCTTCAGCTGATCGGGAGGTAAAAAGTCTAAAGAGGGTCAATCCTCATCGGCACTCACTCGATGCCAGGGAGTTCAACCTTTCCGACACGGCCTTCCTTGTCCCCCTCGAAGACCACAGCGAGGCAGCTCCACACTTTTCCCTTCGTTGGTTCACTCCTAGTTCGTCCCACCCTCCATTCAAGTTGCCAACCGACCTTTGATTCATAATAAAGCTCTGGAGGCCCCACTGTGCGGACACGCGACTCTCGGTGCTGCGTGCCACCTTCACGACAAGCACCCCGAGCTCCAGCCACCGTATCGCTTCGCGTCGCGCGTCTCGGGCGAGCTCAAGGTCAACTACCACCGTGACAGCGATTTGTACGAGCTCGACTTCCCTGCGGACATTCCTGTCCCTGTCGTCGACGCTGGAGCGGGTCTCAAGATGGCACAGACTTGGTTCCCCGAACTCGCACGGGAAGACTTTAAATTACTCTCGAAGACACAGCCCGGATATCTCGTTGAGGTCGCAGAGACGGTGGACGTCCCGACTGTCAAACACGACAGCGTCGCAATCGTCTGTGCTCTTTCTTTCCTCATCATCGATCCCGATCCCGCTTCTCACTTGAGTTTTTCTTTTTGATCTTTTTTTTAGGCGCGCGACGTTCCGGGCGCGCAATGTGTGCTGACCGCGCCACACAAGCCAACTGCGGAGGACCCGTCACAGGTCCACTCCCGGGTGTTCGCGTGCGGGTTCGGGATCGACGAGGACCCAGTGACTGGTACGGCCCACACACGCATAGTGCCGTACTGGCTTGGAAAATGGGGTGGGGATGCTCTCACGTGTCGACAAGTAAGCGCCCGCGTTGGGGACCTCCATACCGTGTGGCTTCGCGAGGAAGGCCGTGTCCTGTTGCGTGGTCATGGAGTGAAAATGGCGGAGGGAGTCTTGTTCATTTGAACATTAAAATTGGGAAAGAAGCGGCATATATGCAACAGCTCTCAACAGCTACTAGTATGTCCAAAGTCCACTCGACTGTATGTGGGAAGCAATACTCTAGATACTTATAAGGAATAACAGAGGAAAGATGACAACAGTATAACGCACTGAACGTTGTATCCAGGCCGTGGGTTATAGTGATGTCGGTATTGAAGAGCGCGGTGGCTGGATTTTTATTTTTGAAGAATAATTATCAGCGAATGAAAAAGTAGATTGGCAGATATAAGCGCACCAAAAGAAACGGCGAGGCGCCCATAGAAGTGACCGCCCGGAGGTGACGATACTTCACAAGGGAGTATCACCCACATGTTCGCACGCGGTCAGCGGCATTCTGAACTAGATGTGCGCCGAATCTTAACACGGCTTTCTGCTGGTGCGCGGAGAAGGTGGTGAGGATGCGAGCGGTTGCGCTCAGAACATACAAGAAAATGGGGATGACGCGACGGAATGCGCGCTTGAGGAGAAATGAGCACGGATCGAATGCCATGAGATCCTTTACTCTGCGTGTCCATACCTATGGTATCTCGTCCCACGATTCCAATCCGTCGAGTTTGAGCGCGGTTTGATGAGCGGAATATAGATTTCAGGCCACGGGGATGTGATGAAAACTGTGAAGAACTAGTTATGAATGACGAAAAATTCGGCGTCCATTCCATAGACCGCTGAAATTGAATGGGGAGGACTTGACCATCGGGCGAAAAAAAACCCAGAGTTGGCAGACAATGAGGTCGTTTTCGACACAGAAGAAACGGGGGCCCCATCCGGTTACTATACCTGACGTCAGTGTAATAAATCGAGGAAATCGGGAGGACGAAATATGTGTATCACTGCCAGCGAGTCTTCCGCACCAGGAAACCCGAATCGCACATCTTCAACTCGTCGAGCATGAAATGAAGAGGAGTTTTGAGCAGCGATGATTATAGATAAGGAGAGACTACTGTCTGGCGGAATGGGACCTGCAGCATTTCTCCGGAAGTTTGCATTGAGGAACCGGCTGCATTCGTGGTGAATTTTGGGTGTGCCCAGATCAAAAGTGGTATAGATGGGTCGGCCGCAATTTTGCGTACGAGAAGCGGCAAAGGTAGAGGGACCGTTTCAGAGTTCACAATCTGCTGCGCGATAGAGCCCATTTCTTTACGAGGAAGGTGAAAATCTGGGACAGAAACGTTGAAAGTCGGTGAATCTGGTGTAAATCGTCAGAGATCGGCTGGACGGAAAGGTGTACCGACGACATCAATATTTTCAACATTACCTCTTTTCCCCCAGCTCGAGTTTGGGGAGGATTATCGCGACAAAGGATTCCAAGAGAACGCAACCAAAGAACAGATTTCAAATCGAAAATCGAGAGGCCCTCCAGACCAGCAGGCCTACCAAAGCCGACGCAAACCAAGCAGAAACAAAAGTATCGAATGGTTTCCAGAAGTGAGTGTGATGTTTGTCGTTGGGAGCGGAGAGTGTTTTACCGCCGTCGGTCGAAGGAAGTCCAGCTAGAAACAATCCAGCAGACAAAGAAAAGCAGTAGGAAGGAAATGCGAGTGGAGGAAATGCGGCGCAGGACATGGAAATCCGCTCCACGCAGAGAATGGAAGACGACTTTTTGCTTAAAAAAAAAGATTTGAGACAATGGCAGTTTTTCCAGCCCGCCCTTGTAACAACGAATTGCGCGCTCGCATTTGATAACACAAAGAAAGAGTTCTCGAATGTCTTTGAGTTCGAAGTCCAGATCTCGTTCCTGACAAACGTTCAAGAACAGAAACAGATCGTCGGCGACTTGACTTTCTCTATCAGTGGATGCAGAAACCGAGCCAAAACCGAGCCGACGAGAATTACCCCGCCATTTTCAGTGCGATTTTTCAGACTTTTTGGAGCAGAACGGTGGAAAGGAACAGTCGAGATGCCACAGAACGAGGAACTGGCTCCATAAGACACACGCGAAGGGTTGCTACCATCGGCATGATGGTTCGGAGAAAGGGGCAGTGTTTGGCCGCGTTTGCCATAGATTTCCTTTTCGAGGCTCTCCTTCCTCCTCAAGTTTGCCTTGCTCGACGAAAACGAACTTCTGACAAATGAACCTGGCAATCGTGTCCAGGGATCTGTGTCGGCACCGCTATCGGGCCTGGTAGACCTCTGTGGTCCACAAGAGTCGTCGTTTGCCGCGTCCTGCACTAGACCAAGACCATTCCCGGGTCCTCTTGCGTGTCAAGCCGTCTGCTGGTCTCGTTGTGCCCCACACTGCATCTCCTTTCCTTGGGCGCTGTGCGCCTGTAACCGGAGAACCTCCAACGCGGAGCACCTCTTGAGATCGAGTATCTGGGTCGGTGCGTGCGCTTCGCCTTCTGATTTTTCGCCTTTTCTGATGCTGCATTGCACAGCTGCGCCCCTGTGGGATCTTCCACCTCCCTTGCCTAACGTCAGGTCTGTGTTGGGATTATGCTCACCATTCAGGTGTGTCTTCTGCCTCACGATATGCTCTTCATGCTGATCTCGTCTTTGTACACTCCACAGCTACCGCTCCTGGAATTTCTCTGTGCCATTCGACGGCAGCTATGCATGCCTCGTCCTCGTCGCGCGCCCATATGCTGCTACGCACACGTCGGCAGCTATGACCGGAGCCACAGCTCATACGTTGTCGACTGGCCCGCGACGTCCGCCTCCCTTCGTTTACAACGGACTCTTCGTGCGAGGTACGCCCGCGTTCCCATCTTCCTCTATTCGACGGCATCTTATTTTCACTCCTCTCTCGAAGGTGTATCTGCGCTATTGCGAATATCGCTAGTCCGCTATTCGTGCGCGATGAAGGGTACGTCCCAGTCCGCTTATCCATATTCTACTGGTTCATTCACTCCCACAGCAGATAACCTTCCGCCGTCTGTCAGCCTCCCTGGAACCCGCCCTCTCCGCTGCGCCAGGCGACGTCCCTCACCGGCAGCACCAGCGCTACCACTACCTCGGCGCCACCGCTGAATCATTCCTCTTGAGGTCATCCCCGACGCTCGCTCGTTACCTCGCCCGAGAATGCGCGCTCGATGCGATCTTCCGCGGGGGCGACACTTGCATTTAGCCTGTCCACCCGTATTCAATACTGCACCTCCTTCCTCCCAGGCACGTCTCCTTCCCTCCCCCTCCTTCGCCTTTCCTTCTCGCCTCCGACCTCGCGCCAGCCACTCTGCTCCACAGATAGATGAGACATCCGACGCGGTGCTCGCCGCTGCTTGTGGGCGACGAGACATTTACATGTACGTCACACCCTCCCGCTGCTCCCTTTCCCGAATACTCCTCATTCTCACTCACCGACTCCCGCTCGCAGAGGAAATACCACACCGACTCTGCGCTCGCCCTCGAGCCGTCCTTGTGCGGGTTAGGTCGTGTCCCGCGGTCACGGAGGCGGGGCTCTCGTCTCGTTTCGTTTCCATTCTCAACTTTCGCCCCTTCTTCATTTCCGCCAGCGGCCCGGCTACCCGGCCAGCATCACCTTCCATATACGGAATCGACTTTTCATGCTATTTGTCTGAAATGGCGGGGACGCGACCTTAGCTGCCCCGGGGGGTGGAAAATGGATCATTCGCGCACCCGCGTGCCGCAGTGGTTAGGAGAGATGGGTCGTCTTGGGCGATGACGATTCTGGTCGTGGGGCTATATTTCCGAGACTTACGATCTCGAAGTTCGGTGGCGACGTTGCTGAGCGTGTGCGGGAGCGGCAGGGCATGAGGTCTGGGTGTCTCCGGCCGCCACCTTCTAGCGGTTGGAGGTGATGCGAGATGACGATTTTGGCTGGATGCGGGGTGGTGGACTCGGGGACGTTCCAGCGAAAGCGGAATAGTGTAACGAGGACTTGACCGGCTTCTTAATCGAGCTGCGCTCGCGCTGCGGCACCGAGCAGCTCGGGTCCAAGGTTCGGCACGTTACCGAGGGGTGGGTGCAGGGTGGGTGTCGCGCGCGAGAGACTTCGCGCCGGCGAACACCGTGGCGGACACGCCGCCGCTCCGCAACCCCAGTTATGTTGCTTGAGGGACGGAGTGGGTGGGCCTCAGGCGGGACGGAGGTGTGTGCCTTTGCTTCGTTCTTATTGTGCGCTCGTACTGACCTGCGCCCACAGCCACCTCGGCACCATCCTCGCGACCCCACCGGCTGCGGACGTAACCAGCGCGGATGACGATGAGATGGGATTGGATAGTAGCTTGGATGCGGTGGGGTGGAGAAGCTTGGTGTGAATGACGTCGATATATGGAGCGTGTGGCATGCCCTCCTCGAGGACGTCGCATGCCGTGCCCAATTCCTCACGCGTCGCAATGGCCCAATTGTTCTACACTCACTCACCGACCCCGGGCCGACTTAACTTCCACGACATACTCCCCTTCGACGAGCAGCGCGGGCGGGCGCAGCGGCCTATGGGCCGGTGAACAGTGGGGATTATGGGGTGAGGGTTCTCGGGGTGCGCGTGCTACATTCCCTTGCCGCCTCCGTATTGTTTTCTTCGACTCCCCTTCGTTCTTTTTTTCCCTTTATGTTTGCCTCGTTACTTACGTTTGCATCTACATTCTCTACCATCCCTCAGTACCTCTTGCATGCCTTGCGTCCATCCCAATCTCATTTGTTTTCAAGGACTCCTCTTCTATATCGCTGACGCCTATAAGCTGTGTATTCTTGCACGAGTGATGGACTCTCGAGGCTGCCTTTTCAACGGCGAGTCCGACGTTTGGTCAGCTGCAAGTAATTTGGTGAGATGCATTTTTCGGCGCGCTCGATAGCAGCTTTTTCCTTACCACTCCCATGCCGCCCACCAGTCCATTGCACACGCAGCAATCGCTAAAAATTAAGGTCATGCAACTATTTGGGTGCCGGCGGAGAGTTTCGATCACCTATTGATTCTGCACCCACTCTCGCACGGTGCACTAACTGCGCTCTCTTTGTCTCATACCAGTACCATCTCGAATGTTCTCCGGTGTTCTCTGGCTTTCTGGGCATCTCGTTCCCGCGCTTTCGGTTCTGTGTATGCTATCCTAGTTCTTCGTGATCACTGTTTCTGGGGCGTATTGCTCGATCTTCGGCCAGGGCTGGATACTATCTTTGGTCTGGGAATGACGCGTTTTGGATGATCATTTTATGGGAAATCACGGACGATCGTAGCCGGGCGATGTTACGTCCATTCGCAGCACGGAAGATCTCGCTTGGATTGCGGCCTTTGATTGTGCTGCTGCTGCTAGCTGTAACACTGTTACGCCTTATCTTGCGACATTGCCCCCGGTATTCAAGGGAGTTTTTATTCTTCTCATTTCTCTCGTCTCTGGTTATACTCCCCGTGTGGGCGACCCACCATAACTCTAGGTTAATCATATTCCCGTACATACCGAATGCTCGTATCTGAGAATACCTTTTCCCTTTGGCGCGCGAGATGTCAACACCGATGTGTATCGTCGGTGGCTACCCTCCTCGTAGGTGATTTACTTCAGCGGCTCGTCCATTCTGACATAAATTCAATTCGGAACTCACAGGCTGGACTTCGCACGGTTCTGGCTGACTATCTAACTCTGGTTATATGTTAAATACCACACCCCTCCCTGTAGTATTTTGGCTATGTCGGACCGAAATCTTGACCAAGACCTTGGGTCTCTTAGGAATTGGATTCGGAGGCTTCTTCCGGTTCTCTAACACCCCCGCGGTCAGATGAAATTCATACTATATACTGCAGGTGCTATTTGTGGGAATTCAGTCGGTGGCTTGAGGTGACAACAGGTTTCCTCCATGTGCAAACGTAGAATAACGGAACGGCAGGCGAGGAGACTCAACGGCGTGGGCATAGAGCACAGCAAAACATTTTTATTGATGGTAAATACAGAAACGAAGGGCGAGTGGTCAAGATGGATCGGGAAGGTAAGTGAACTTGGCTAATGCACATGAGATGTCAGAGGGAAAGAATGTAGACGTCCCAAATTTAACCTAGTTTATTGCTGCTTTACAGGGCGGAACCGTGGAACTCAGAAATAGCGGGACCGCCTGAGGTGCACATAATCAGACACCGGGTCCTTGAGATAGCCCCCTTTAGAATAAGAAATGGGCTTGAATTCCAGTCAAACTTCCCAAAAACCTAGGGTTCTGGGCAGATTGGCCTAAAAAAAACAGGGGTTCCCTCAGATTCAGCTAAATTGCTTGAAATAACCTCGAATTTCAGGCGATTTCGGGTCGTGGACCGTCTTTTACTCGAGGTTCCCCTCATTTTGGCCTAACCACGATTTATTCTCAGCGGAATACCCTTTGTAAGAGGGAACTTGGGCCCAGGTTCTCGCTTGAGAGGGATAGGTACCAAAGTTGATTTTCGTGAAATACCTGACTCGTTGTGCACAGAGTTCGGGACGAAGGCCAGGTGAGTGAATTGTTGGGGATCATAGAAAATTGGGCAGGGGAAGGGTAACGAAGATACTGGACGATTTGTTCTCAACGCGGACCTGATCAGAGTCGGAAACTGCAGCCAAAAAAGTCGGCAGGAGACCTTAGAATTAGATTATGCGATGAGTGAATGAGAAGTCACGTTCGTTCGAAGTTTGCAAATCGAGGATGTTGACACCGAAGCAGAAAGCACAAATCATAGCCGGCCAGGGTAGGACAACATCACTGCGAGTACCGGAATAATAAATTTGCGCTGAGCAGTTCGATTCATGCGTGAATTTACCCGCTGTTGAAGAGGATATAACAGTGTTTTTTGCTTCTGTTGAATGGAGGAAGTCTTCGAACAGGGTTGCGGGACCCAAGATAAGTCACTGTAGGAATTTGGCAGCTGCCATGACAGCAGAAGCACGGCAGATCGAGCGGAATAAAGTAGGCCGTCTTGCCCGTCAATTTTTGTCAAGTCTCTATGAGATCTTCAGCGCTGGTACGAGTACGACAAGTATGTTGACTTGGGCATCGTGCTCCAGCAAAGCCTTGGTAGACGCAATTAGTGTCATCAGGAATAGTTTTACGAAAATGAGGCTACTACTAACCCTTTTATATCATGCACTAGTATCATTGAACTGATTGAGGATCCCAAACTTTGGCAGGTGTCGAAGGGAGGAAGGGCGAAAAGAAAAGGGCGCAGTTGATGCCATAATTTAAACACAGGGAGTCGAACCCTAGGTCTGGACTGCGAGTTATTCAAATACTATGACAGTTGAGGAAAACTCGCCGTGTTTCATACACCGCGTCCTATGTTTTCACTATTCAATTCCTGGGCGACGTGCGTTAGCAAATGCAGATGGTTTTGCCAAGTGGTACCTGCATACGCCTGATATGTTTGATGCGTTTCCTGCAGCACGTCTGAATGCTACGGATGGGGAAGTCCATTCAGACTCGGAGGAAAAAACGGACTTGCCTCTGTTGTCATTCGGACACGACCTTGAGTTGCGAGATATATTTCTTTTTGAGGTAACAGAGCAGAACTCGCCTGCCATTTGATCACGGGGGATTGAATCTGGGATTATGGGATGAGTTCCTTTTCATGTGAGTGACAGAGCAGAATCGCCGATAATAAATTAGGTCCCCGATTGAATTGCAGAACCTCGGTACAACGGCAGCCGTAAACAAAAAATGTAGCAAGGGTCCTTCGATTCATGATATCCCTGAGGCATGGGATGAGGATGCAGGACCAAGCAGCGATGAAGGGAATGGAAGGAAATGATAAGCACAACCCGGAGTAGGCAAGAACGAAGGAATAAGCACAATCGCATCCGCAGAATGTGGCATACGGACGACGCAAATCAAAGTAGGAGGAAGGAAAATGGAGGCATCTGGGGTAAAAATTCACTTTACGTGCCTGTGGGTCTACTGTTCATTAGCGCGCCGCTCTGTGAGAATTCCTCGTATGGTCCATTTTCCTTCAAATCCGGTCCCACCGAGAGATGTCAAGGTCAGAGTGATGTTAAAGAGGCAGCGCATGAGCAGGGCTTTTTGTACACACAGGATCGTCGTAAGGGTCAGCGAGTCGATTAGTGAGTCGATTCGGAAGAAGCTAGTCAACGAGGACGGCCTGGCAGGAACTAGGCGGCGTTGTGTCGAGGAGGTATTTAGACGTGCTGCATGCTGGGTGCGTTGCTCAGTGACAAAAATCAACTTGAGCGGTGGATCCTTCGAGGATTTTTTTGAGGATGTTGTCGTCCGGAAGAAGCGCCGTTCAAGCGCCGTGGCAGTTGCGTTGGCAGCCAAGTGCCAGCTTTGTGATACCATCAATCGGATTTAGTCGGCCGTGACCCTGTATCTCTTCTTCCACGACCAATCCTGGACTGTGTCGCTTGGCTCCTAGTCGGCCTCCAACTCTCATTTTTATTGACTCGCTGTCCTCTTTAGCACCAGTATGGCCCGATTCTGCTGTAGTTTCCCTTTTGACTCGCTGTTTTCTTAGCATCACTGGCAGTATGGCGGGATTCTGCTGGAAGTGCGGGGCTCCGTCGACAACGCTCAAGGCCCTCCTAAACCCTCACCCAACACCTTTGCCAGATTTTAATCACCTCCTCACCAGTAATAATGTGCCTCTCGACTCTGAAATCCCCCATGTCCGGCAGATCGTCTCCGATAGCGAGGATAGACTCATAGCTCTCAACACGATGATCGCTGCTTGCAACGCGGAGATCCTTCGCCTGCAGGATGCCATAGAAGAGTTATCTGAAAGCCGCGACGTAGCCACTGAACAGCTCCGCCAATATAGCGCAATTATCCCCCCCCTGCGTCGTGTGCCGCCAGAGTTGGTTTGCGAGATATTCGCGTTGTCGGCTAGGAGAGATATCGCCGACAATTTGAAGCCTCCTTGGCGTCTGGACCGCATCTGTAAACTGTGGAGACAGTATGCGCTCTCCTACCCTGCCCTGTGGTCCACCTTCACTATGCCATCCCATCGATCTAGCAATAACGAGCGCTTTCTGTCTACGATCAAAACTCAACTCCTGCGGTCTGGAAATGGACCACTAGATATATGCGCCCCATACATTCGGTTCGGTTCTGTTGATCCCCAGTTCAAGGACATGATCACCGCTCAGTCCGGACGCTGGCGAAGCCTTTTTCTCCGTTTCAAAAGCAGGTGCAAGCTCGATTGGCTAGCCCGTGCCGGAACTACGCCTCTACTGCGACTGGAAAGATTATAAGTCGCGAACGGTCCTCACGCAGAGTTCCCGGACGTTTTTTCGGCTGCTCCCGATCTGCGTCATGTCGTCCTGAGAGTTCGGGACGAAGGCCAGGTGAGTGAATTGTTGGGGATCATAGAAAATTGGGCAGGGGAAGGGTAACGAAGATACTGGACGATTTGTTCTCAACGCGGACCTGATCAGAGTCGGAAACTGCAGCCAAAAAAGTCGACAGGAGACCTTAGAATTAGATTATGCGATGAGTGAATGAGAAGTCACGTTCGTTCGAAATTTGCAACTCGAGGATGTTGACACCGAAGCAGAAAGCACAAATCATAGCCGGCCAGGGTAGGACAACATCACTGCGAGTACCTCCGGGTTTCCCTTTTCTTCACCGACTATTACTGGCGCATGCCAGGTCTGAATCAGCTCCGTGCTCAGCTGAGCAGTTCGGAGGACGACGGGGTTCATGTTGATTTCCTCAGCCAGAATCAAGCTTGCGCTTTGAAGGGGAGCCCGTTTATGTGACTTACCGTGAGTCCCTTTCAATGTGCTTCGTGAACGAGTCTTGACGGTAGCGTGTATCAATTCTCACAGAGACTCTGTCGTCTATTTCATTCTTCTGATTCCAACTCTCTTTGTCGACCCACCGAAACTCGGTTCTCCAAAATTGCTCACAGCTTCTCGCAGCCGAAGGGTCTTGCTACCAACGATCCTCCGTTCGTTCGTCTCAAATTATTAACTACAGGCGCCTTACCTGCCTTTCCAGTGCCCTTGGACTTTCGTTGAATGAAAATATTTAACACACACATAATTTATGTACAGAGTGGCCAGATGGTTTGGCTTGTCGGCGAATCATTTGAAACCAGAATGGCAGGAATCTTACCGGCGAGGCCACCATGAAACACGGTTGCACCTTACTTATCTGGTTTCCAGCCAACCTCTCCATAATGCACGTCGAATAAATATTTTCGCGGCCTGGCACGTTACACCTTCGAAAAATGTACAATAAAAGATCACTCGTGAATCATGAAAAGGAAAGAACAACTCATAACAAAAGCATTCCCCCCGCGAGCGCACCACCCATTACCGCCATTGCCATTCCTACGCTTTGCAGGCCCCCGAACCGAATCGCGCCGTTCTCCTTATTGTTGACGGGGATGTTTGACGGCGTGTTCGTCACGCGAAGGCTGAGCGCGGTGGAAAACGGCGTCGTGATTTGCGCCTCGGTCGTAGTAAGTGTCTCGGTCGTACTCCCGGTGAAAACGGTTGTGACAATGTCGAGGTTGGCGCACGAGCCGTGGCCCATGGTGACACCGAAGTAGGGCCCAAGATGGTCCGAAATGCCGGTGGCAGCGTCCAGGACGCCGATTGTGTCAGAGCAGTCTGGAGATGATTTATTAATTCGCATGAGGAAAAAGAATAGAGCAAATGGACGCACTTGGGTTCTCTTGGCCATCACAGGCTAGAGTGGTCGTGTTATCCTTAATCCAGACCTCGCCCGAAGCACTATTATATGCGTTAGAATGCTACTTCAAGGAGAGCTAGGGAAAGCGGTTACTGTTGGAAGCCCTGAGCCAGGAGAGGAACGTGGGGGACGGGATCTGGGAAATTATTGTCCACGCGTGAAGTTAATGCCAATTTTTACCAACTGACCATCTCGAGATACGACAAAGGTGTTCTTGTCTCCGAACTGCGTGATGGATATTTAACGCCTGCTCTGCATATAGGCAATACACGTACCATACTGTCAACCCAGTTGGCAAAAACTGGGTTACCTACACGAGGACGGCCCTATGTCCACGAAAAAGTCAGTACAACGCCCGGTTTATTCAGTGATTAATTTCAAGACGCACAAATCCGACGACCTGGATGCTGGTGTTACTGGGCAGTTGCTGTTTGAGGAAAATAGCGTCCAAGAGTGAGATGGCAGCGCCCAGACTGTGGCCCGTAACAAGGACGCTGGCGTCGGGTACCTGAGCCTGGACCTGTTTCACGGCACCAAGAACAAGAGTGCTCGTTTGGACCCAGGCGGTCTGAGCAGACGTGAGTGTTGAACTTGTTGATCTATGCACGCCACGCACCTGGAACCCATTGTGCACTTCGACACCCTCTGGGGTGCCGGCAACGTTCAGTACCGTCAGGAGCGGTGTGGGCGAGAAATGGATATCATTCTCAACGGAGAGTATCTGGCTTGGATCCGTGCCTTCATGGCCGACGATGATCTGGTTGCGAGATTGGGAGTATGCGACATAAACTGTACAAAGTATCAGTGAAGTTCCCGACATTCATTTTCTTCTTACTGACCATCCGGAGTGGCAGCATCGTCCCCAATTGTGAACACGAGCTGGGTGTCGGGAATCTGCGAAACGCGGTTATAGAATAATGAGTTCACCGAGTGTAAACGCCCACTTCATCACACGCATCTCCGCAATCCATACGCCCGCCCGCACACAGTAGGCCGCCGCTGCGAAGGCTGCGATGGAGACGAGATCACGGTCCTGGATGTCGGCATCCGTCAAGGGAGTAGTGGCATTGTCACGAGGAGAAAGGGTTAGGGGTTAGGGTTAGGGTTATTAGGGAGCCCTCGTGGGGTTCAAAGGTTTTGGAACCCTAGCTATGGGACCCTAACTCTAGATCAGGGTTTATGGGAGTGTCTATAGGGCTGAAAGCATCGCTGCTGTGACTCCAAATTGCAACACATCCTTGCTCTCCAATAATGTGCTGAGGGGGGCAGTGGGGGTGACGCGAAGGCGCAGGTGTAAATTTCTCAAAATCATTTTACATGCTGCCTCTGTACTGTGTCGCAACCGTTGCGACAGCACAATACTCTGAGCAAATTTCCAAAATCATTTTGGAAGCTGCCTCTGTACCGTGTCGCAACCGTTGTGACAGCACTAGACTGAGAACATTTAAATTTCTCAAAAACATTTTAGGATGCTGCCTCTGTGCCGTGTCGCAACGGTTGCGACAGTGCAACACTGAGCAAATTTAAATTTCGCACAAACATTTTGCCAAGCTGCCTCTGTGCCATGTCGCAACAGTTGCGACAGCGCAACACTGAGCAAATTTAAATTTCTCACAAACATTTTGCCAAGCTGCCTCTATGCCATGTCGCAACCGTTGCGACAGCACTAGACTGAACAAATTTCTCAAAAACATGTTGCCAAGCTGCCTCTGTGCCATATCGTAACCGTTGCGACAGCACAACACTGAGAAAATTAAATTTCTCAAAAACATTTTAGCAAGCTGCCTGTCGCAACAGTCGCAACAGTACAACACTGAGAAAATTTAAATTTCTCAAAAACATTGTAGCATGCTACATCTCTGCGCTGTCGCAACCACTGTGACAGCACAACACTGAGGAAATTCCTCCAAAATATTTTACCATGTCTGCAATGTCGCAACGGTTGCGACAGCACAACACTGACTAGATTTAAATTTCTCAAAAACATTTTGCCATGCTGCCTCTCTGCGCTGTCGCAACCATTGCGACAGCACAACACTCAGGAAATTTCTCTAAAATATTTTACCACTATTTTACCACTCTGCACTGTCGCAACAGTTGCAACAGCACAACACTGACGAGATTTAAATTTCGGAAAAACATTTTGCCATGCTGCCTCTCGGCGCTGTCGCAACCATTGCGACAGCACAACACTGAAGAAATTTCTGAAAAACCTTTTACCATGCTGCCACTCTGCGCTGTCGCAACCGTTGCGACAGCACAACACTGACTAGATTTAAATTTGTCAAAAACATTTACCAGGCTGCCTCTGTGCCGTGTCGCAACCGTTGCGACAGCACAACACTGAGGAAATTTAAATTTCTCAAAAATATTGTAGCATGCTGCCTCTCTGCGCTGTCGCAACGGTTGCGACAGCACAACACTGAGGAAATTTCTCAAAAACATTTTGCCAAGTTGCCTCTGTGCCGTGTCGCAACCATTGCGACAGCACAACACTGAGGAAATTTAAATTTCTCAAAAACATTGTAGCATGCTGCCTGTCGCAACCGTTGCGACAGCACAAGACTGAGCAAATTTTTCAAAAACATTTACCATGCTCCCTCTCTGTGCTGTCGCAACCGTTGCGACAGCACAACACTGAGCAAATTTCTCAAAAATATTTTACCATGCCTGCACTGTCGCAATGGTTGCGACAGCACAACACTGACTAGATTTGAACTTCTCAAAAACATTTTGCCAGGCTGCCTCTGCCGTGTCGCAACCGTTGCGACAGCACAACACTGAGGAAATTTCTCAAAAACATTTTACCATGCTCCCTCTCTGCGCTGTCGCAACGGTTGCGACAGCACAACACTGACTAGATTTGAACTTCTCAAAAGCATTTTAACATGCTGCCTCTCTGTGCTGTCACAACCGTTGCGACAGCACAACACTGAGGAAATTTAAATCTCTCAAAAACATTTACCATGCTGCCACTCTGCGCTGTCGCAACCGTTGCGACAGCACAACACTGACTATATTTAAATCTCTCAAAAAGATTTTACCAAGCTGCCTCTGTGCCGTGTCGCAACGGTTGCGACAGCACAACACTGAGGCTCAAAAACATTTTAGCATGCTGTCTCTGTACTGTGTCGCAACCGTTGCGACAGCACAGAGTTGACTGTGAGTTATTTTTTCAGCTGTTTTCCCAGAGAAAAAACACGTGTACGGTTAGATTTGGGCCGTTCCACGGTTCATTAATACCTGGATAAATGTCTTTGAGCAAGAATCACCTTTAAATAAATCTGTTCTGTGTCATAATCACTGGCAGTAAGTTTATGTCAGCAGAGGGTGCACAAAGTAATTTTGTGGAGGGAGCAGCCTTGCAAATTTTGAATAAATGTCGGACGTGTCCCGAAACAGGCCTGAATTCCGAAGCGTACGAGAGAAGAAAGCCAGCATAAATCATAAATGATACCGTAGGCTCGTCCTGCCCAACGCTTCACGCAGGGAATCCAGCCGGACAGTGCCTTCAGCGAAATTTGGAGGATGGGAGGACTATGGAATATATCCAGATTCATATATAGGATTCCGCATTAATTTCGGATAAAAGTGGGTGGAGAAGGAGCGCACGCAGCTGTCGCAACCATTGCGACACAGTAAACAGGCAATGTATTAAATGCCTTGCAAGGAAAGAAAAAAGTCAAGTGAGTGCCACTGCTGAGCTGTCGCAACCGTTGCGACACAGTAAACAGGCAATGTATTGAATACAAAAAATGAATAAAAAATTAAGTGAGTGTCACTGCTGAGCTGTCGCAACTGTTGCGACACAGTAAATAGGCAATGCATTAAATAAAAGATGAATAACAAAATTAAGTGAGTGCCACTGTTGAGCTGTCGCAACTGTTGCGACACAGTAAACAGGCAATGTATTGAACAAAAAGATGAATAACAAAAATTAAGTGAGTGCTGCTGTTGAGCTGTCGCAACCGTTGCGACAGAGTAAACAGGCAATTTATTGAATGCCTTGCACGGAAAAAAAAAGTTAAGTGAATGCTGCTGCCGAGCTGTCGCGACCATCGCAACACAGTAAACAGGCTGTCTGTAATGAGGGATACAGCTCTGGTTTCAAGGCTGAACAACCATTAGGAAATTTTTGTAGTGTCTCTTAGCAGATGAAGCCCCTTTAATCAAAAAACTGCTGGCTTTTTGAAATTGTTCCGCACTTGGTGGCTCGACTATAAGGCATACTAGAATTGTAAGTACATCCGGATAGCTTGTAACGTGGGCTAAAACTTTGATTTCAAGGTCGAAAAACTATTAGGAAATTTTTATAGTGCCCCTCAGCAGAATGATATGGCGCTCCCAGTGATGCAAAATTCATGTCCAAATAAAAATGTTTGCTTTCCAAAATAAATTTCTCTCATTTCCGGCCATGACGGTGACATTTGAGCCCGCCGCTTGAGCGTGCTTCAGCTCGTCCATGAGGGCGAGGAGCTGTGATATGATGTGGTGCTTTACTTCGCAGTTGGTCTAGGAAGTAGAATAAAACAATTGAGAATCCCAACAATGGTGTTGCACTATACCTTTTATGCCCCAGCACTATAGAGCCGATTTCGTCAATGAAGATGATGGCTGCTGAGTTTTCTTCTCTGCCTCCTCGAAAGCGTTCTGCAAAAACCTGTGGCAGCAATGAGAAGGTAGTGTTTAAAGCGAAAAGTGAGGAACCGCACGAAGGAAACACACCACACCTAAGGCTCCAACCATTTCGTTTTCATTTACGGCCCAGCCTAAACTAAACGAAAACAGAAGGAAAACTGTTTAAAACTGTTTAAACCGTTTATAAACGGTAATTTTTGCCGACCTTTGATATGGGCCTGGAATAGTCCATGTGAGTCGCCAAAAGTCCTGCATTTTATTTGACAGAATGCTAACATCACCGAAAATAGGTTTGGTGGTGAGATCACTGTGCGCACAGTCTGTCGAACGCCATCAGCCACAGGAATATTGTGAATCCGGGAACTAGGTGCCTAACAAGCGTCGCAGTACGAGCAATTCGGTACGCTTGAGTGAGTTGTGACTCCTGAACACTCATATACACTAAGTGGACAAAAGAAATGTCACATGCGTTTGGGTCATTTGTGGGCCGAATCACTCCAAATAAAATGTTGGCACGATCTTCCATCGATTTCATGGTGATATGCACAATTTAACCCATAACATCACCACTTTGTTCTCTCGGAATGATATATTTGGGCATTTTCTGAAAAATCGAGTTTGTGGCATCATATTGTAAGCATGACTGGTGTATAGAGTCTCAAAGTACTTGAAAAATGAACCTCATTCATGCTTTTGTTTAGCTGAATTCATAGGGTTTTGAGCTCATGGCGAGCCATTCAAGTCGGCGATTTTTAGCATTTTTGGCAATTTTCCAGCAAAAATGCTAAAAATCGCCAACTTGAATGGCTCGCCATGAGCTCAAAACCCTATGAATTCAGCTAAACAAAAGCATGAATGAGGTTTATTTTTCAAGTACTTTGAGACTCTATACACCACTCATGCTTACAATATGATGCCACAAACTCGATTTTTCAGAAAATGCCCAAATATTTTATTCCGAGAGAACAAAGTGGGAATATTATGGGTTAAATTGTGCATATCACCATGAAATCGATGGAAGATCATGCCAACATTTTATTTGGAGTGATTCGGCCCACAAATGACCCAAAACACATGTGACATTTCTTTTGTCCACTTAGTGTAGCCTCTACATGTGCTCCAGAATTCAGCCTTCGCGCCTTGGAAGGGGGGGTGTCCTCTGGTAACTGTTTAACCATTTACAAACTGTCTATTAAATATTTGCAGGGGTCCCTAAACTAAACGAAAATTCAAACAGTTATTTCCATTTAAAATGTTTAAAACAAAAATGGCTGGAGCCTTAGCCACATCTGTGGTGCATCGCACCCACCAAGCCCCACCATCGCGTGCATGGCGCTCATTTATCATATTCCTCCCCCTTTGTTTGTTTTTCATTGTCGTCGTCCCCTGCCATGGACGGGACAATCAGGATGTTGCGGAGATGGGAGTGGCAAGACAAAGAAAAATGCGACACACAGTCACGTATGGTTCACGTTTGGTCACATATGGTCACATATGACATAAGCGATACAAGACATTCTGCCTCTTCCCATCATCGTAAGTCCGCCCACCCTCTAATTTTGTCTCTCGGCTTTAACACTGAGTACGTGGGACGTCTTGAGGACTGTCTTCCGCAGATTCTTTCGCATTGGATGGTGGTTGCCTTCTCAAAAACTTCTCAGGACCAAATACACTGAATTTGGGCTCAACTCACACTCAAATGCATATCATCTTGCCATGACCGTAAATACATCTGTTTACGCCGCGCATGGGACCTGTCCCATTTGGCTCAACAGTTGGGAGCTCGACGGATGCCTTCAGCCATGGCGTATGAAAAATACAGGGTATTTCTTATGCCCATGGGTGTAAAATGGACATTTTGAGGCTATCATTTTCTCTACTTTCATTAAATAAGTATCGGGCATGACCGCAAACACAGAAATTATAGGAGAGGCTGGAAGAATATGAACAGAGCATGGCCCAATGTGGCCGGTGCAATTGGAACAGCATAGAAAATTGTTACTGGGGCCCAAGAGCATTATGTGAAATAAGCAGCACTGACATGGTAAAGGAAAAAGGCTTCCGGGAAGGTAAAGGAAAAGGATCCCGGGTACGGGGGAAGGCATCTATGCCTGGATCCACAGTACCAGGGATGCCCGGAGGGCCATATGAATTATTAGTTACAGTATCTGGAACGAGGAGACCCCAGTGGTTTAGTAATTGATCAGGTCACCCAAATCGGGTGACCGCTCGAATGCCGATTCGGCCAGGTCACCCACTTGAGTGACCTCTCTGAGGTCCAGGATAGGGGGTGGATTACCATATACAGTCTCCCACTTCTGACCCTCAGTGCTCGCATTATACTTTGCACGCTCTATTCTCTCTCTGCGACGCTATTTTGCTTCAATGGATGGCGTCTTAGGCGCCATTGATCCAGCGCTTCTGAATCTCCCAGGAAGAAGCGATGGTCCGGAGGCCACTAATGGGGCAACTGTCTCGCGTAACCCTTCTCAGTCGCCTCCAGTCTCTTCAGCCGGTCGCGCTGTTCGCACCTTTTCCAAGGCCGAGGTCAATTCTTGGCCCTCGTCCAATTATGCACCTCGGCGGGACTCGAACGAGACGCGTTTGGAGTACGAAGCGCGGCTGTGAGTTGGGAAAGCTCATCCCATTTTACATGCATCAACTCATGCTGAACAGAACACACGTATCACGCAAGAATCCTCTCATTGAAGCTTGCAACAAACTCCATATCAAGGTGCCCAAGAGTGCAAACTTGGAGAGAATTCGCGCGGCGTTGTCGGAGCACTGGTATGTTATCGATAGCTCTGATTTGGCGCCGGTTTCTCATGAGTTCTTTCCTCGCGTATTCAGGTTCACATCTCTATCCAACTGCGCACCAGGGACGTCGACACGGCGGCCTACTCAGCCAGCTGAAAAAAGATTAGCAAGACATGCGACAGATGCGCACGATGTTTTGGCATCGGTTCTGGCGCCCGCGGGACAAACCTTCCATTTTCCTGCACCGGCTGGTGCCCTACCTACTGTATCCTCGAACTCTCGCGGGGAGTTACGTGGGAGCATACCACTCACGCATGTCGCAGCACCCGATGAAGCACCTGGGCCTTCAAGACAAGCAGGGCCGAAGCCCGAAGCCAAAACGCCGCCCACTTGTAACGCAGACCAATCCTAGCGCGCCATTGACAATTGCCGCGACGGCCACCTCTACTGTAGCCAGTGCAGTTCCATCCGAAGACTCAGCGCCTCCTTCCATTCCAGCTTCATCCGCAGCGCCCTTGCTCCCTTCTACATCCTCTACATCCTCTCTCCTGCCATCTGCCATCCCACACACACCTGAGCAAACCGGCAGACCTTCCACTCGTCAAGATGCCGTCGTTAACTCGCCAATAGTCAATATACCTCCTTTGCAGGAACTGGACGGGAGTGCGGGCGACGAGAGCGAGGCTGCGTTACTGCGCAGATACGATGTGGCCGGGGCGAATGCGTACGAGATGTTAGGCTATGATGACGACGACGACGGCAGTGATAACGAGGGTGCGGACGGCGATGAAGAGGACGACGAAGAGGATGGAGATGAGGACGAAGAGGGCCCCACAGACATGAACGAGTTCCGTCGAGGTGTCCGTGTTGCGGCGGTACGGAGATTTGAAGCAAATAGACGAGCGGGAGGGCGCAAAACTCAGGCCGCCATGGTTAAGGCATGGAATGTACGTCCTCTCTCTCAGCCCCACTCTTCTTTGTTCTAATATTCAGGTTAAGGAATTTACGGCCAAGACTTTGAAGACAAAGAAGATCACGGACAACATCGTCGATGAGCACTCCCTACTCCTCTATATCAACTTCTGTGCAGAGCGACCAAAGCGCACTCGAAAAGGTGCCGACATTCCTGGTACCTTCATTGGAGCGGTAGGTGTTTGGCAAATCATTATATTGGTATCGGTAACTGATCCCATGCTAGTCACATCTCAAAAAATTGTTCTTCGGTGCATTGCGGATTCGGAAAGAGCAAGATGCAGCGGACCCCGCCTTGGCTAAGAAACGACCCGCGACCTCTGTTATTGTCTATGATTCCATCAAGACACGGATGGACGAGGCGCTCGAGCGGGAACGCAAGTAAGTCTCATCTTCTGGAAAATATGGTGCTTGGGGTTAATTCCCGAGTCCTTGCAGTGGGTTAACGCCAGAGGAAGACGCCCCCGATATTCGTGCAAACACGTGGCTCTCGCAAGTTACCGATGAGCAGCTTAAGAATATCGGATTCGGATTTCTGGCGCATGACAGTGTGGGTACATATTTGTTTACAAACTGGCCTACTACTGACATCAACAGTGCGTCTCGCTGTGTGGGGTCATTTATCATGGACCGCGCAGCATGCATCTGGAAATAGAGGCGATGACTTCCGGGCGCTGAAACTCGCTGAGCTGCAGCCCACGCAGCTGAAGCATCCGGACAAGCGGACGGACATGTATGCGGTCCTCGGCATGCAGGGTGAGGAGAAGGCTGGCAAATGTGGGATGCGGACGGTGATATGACTGTACCTCCTGTTACATTTTACTGACCTACCCCCTCATTTATAGGTGATCAACCCCGTGTACTCCGTCTTTATCGCCAATCTCAAGCCTGAGATGTGCCCCCTTGGTGCCTTCGCGTTCTATTTTCACTATATCTACGACGAGAAGAAAATCATTGATACTATGGAGCTAGATTATACTGTAAACAAGAGTTGGCGTGGAGTAATCTTTTTGTTTTGCTCTTCTCGAAGCGTAGACTGACTAGTTTTCGGCAGGTCCGAGTTCTACATGGGCCAAAATCACCGACAACACCCTTCAATGAGAAAAACCTTTACAATCTCTACTGCCGTGCGTACGCGCGAGCGGGATTCAAGTCGCGTTTGAAGGCGCATTTGCCTCGGCATCTTCTGGGGTATCGACAGGAAGCTGTTGGGTTTGTACCACACTTTCAGTTGGTCAAGCAATCCTCTAACCTCCCTTTCATAGTGTCGATCCCCTGGAGACATCGAAACTCGGGTGGGTCCGTGGACAAACGTACATGGATACCTACGCACCTGCACTACCAAAGACGGTAATTCCTCTTTCTCTTCAGTTCTTCCTTCGCTCATCGTACGTAGGCCATCCTTGGTGCGGCAGGGTATCAGGCCGACGAGGTATATGATCCTATCTGGCGCAGAGTTCGTGTTCCCCCGCAGTTTCTGCTTTTAGTCTGCCCGATGGCGGAGAGCATGCTTGAGAAAGTCGCCGGTTAGTGCTCTCTTTTCATTTGATAATTAAACACGGCTGAAAATTGGGTTACCTGTAGGTAATGAGCACCTCTCAGGCGCCTTCCATCACTGGGAAATGGCGATTGAGCTACGTGAATATTTATTCCAAGTAAGCTCGGGGCCCTGTAAATTATTGCATTATTCACGAGTTTACAGTGTGGCGCCGCCATCTGGCAATTAGTTCCCGGATCTTCCATCTTTCGCCTCCCTGCATTCCAGAGCACAGACGTCCGCAACTGGATGTCGACTGGCTATCTTGCCGAGCTGTCTGCTCTGCAGGCGGCTGCCGGGAACCCTGTCGAACTAGAAAGGATCCAGAATGTCGCTTTGGTTAGGGCATTGACTGGGATGAATAACATACTCTCAGCAGCAACAAATGAGATCCGTGAGCTTCGTGCCATGCTAGAACGTCGCACTGCAGTCTTCACGCCTGCTCGGGGGTTTTCTGCGTCGGTCTACCATCAGAATGGTATGATCTTTCAATTTTCTATTCGATGTATGATGTTTATATGTACATTACAGTCCTTGCTGCCTCCAGCTTCCTAGATCATGACGTGCCCAATCCGAATCCCGGCACACTGATTTTACCTGCGGTGCAAGTCCCGGAAGCCTCCCCGCAAAACTCGACGACCCCGGCCACGACCCCTCCACGCTCAACACTTCATTCTTCTCGTTCTTCTCCCCGTACCCCTTGCACGGCCGCTACTCCCCGACTAGTCTCCCAAGTGCAGCTCGTCTTGCCTGCTCTTGCAGCCTTCTACGGAAAAGGTCAGGTTGCGTCGTTATTGGTAAATCAATGCTTACATCTTTCTCTCTAGGTGCTCCCATTGGTCTAGTTCATCCGGTTCTCGGTATGCAATCGGCGCGGTGGGTTGAAGATGTATTCCAAGCAATCCAGCAGCCCGAGATGTGCTGGAGCGTTTGGGGACCGAACAAGACCTTGGATCAATTCAAGAACGTCCAGGAAATTTGGGAAATTTTTGCGAACGGCGAGCGCATAGCGGTGAATCAAGATGGCACCGAAACACATATGAAGCCTCCGCTCAAGCTTGTTGAACAATTCTTCAAACACAAGTGGCGCACATCGGATTCAAAGCAGGTGCGGAAACTAGGAAAATCATGCGCAACACTCTACTCACGGTCTTCCGGCTTTAGGCTAAGCAAAACCTCAAGAAGACCTGGGAACGATTCCGTGAAATACCGGAGTGGATAGATCGCGAGTCTACTACGCGGCGTACATCTTCTGAGGTAATTATCGCAGAGCTTGAAGATCTGCGTTCACGCGAGGATGGGGGCGAGCCCCGAGGGATTAACTGGCTAGTGAAAGAGTTAGCCGAGAGGCGCAAGAAGGTTTGCCTTTCAGTTGCTACTGCGGCACGTCCGAGTCTAAATTCTTTGCAGGCTGCTGCAGCACTTCAGCAATCATCCTCAAACTCTGTTCCAGATGGCTCTAGCGGCCAGCCGAGGAAACGAGCAGCTGCTGTAGATGCACGACGTCGGGGAACAGACAAAAAACAGAAGATTAACTAGTCGTATTCTCGTATGTGAACGTACATAAATTAATTTGTATCCTCATTATTTTATACATTATCTTTATAATTATTCCTCGATTCAATTCGTCTGAGACAGGAGAATTGAGACATTCATCCTCCTCTTGCCTTCCTCTCTACCTGCGCATTCAGATGGGAAGTCCAAAGTTGTGGGAGGTACGTATTGGACTGTCGGAAACTCCGAGCTTCAATTGATATCATTTAGATTATTGGGCCAGCAACCGAAACAAGGTCATTGCTGAATCTTGCAACTATTGAGGGCTTCCGCGCGAATAACCGAGGACTCCGAACTCTAGTTGTCGGTGTTGATGTCAGGTAAGTACTCGCAGCCTTGATCTTGCATTGACTATAGTTTGGATCTCTGTAGCATTCGAATAAATGCGATCGTCGCTGCGCTTCAAGCTGCCAATGTTTTTAACCCAGGCCTGGGAGGCCAAAAGCTTGTTCTCGAGAAATTGTTCTACCAACTTGGCAATTTCTCGTTAGCCCCGCGTACAATGGTCTTTTTTTTCGATGGCCCAGGGCGCCCATCTATCAAACGTGGTACCAGAGTAATTTATCGTCCTCCATGGCTCGTACAGCACTTGAAAACAATGATCACTGCCTTTGGCTTTTACTTCTACGACGTGAGCAGGCTTATCATTTTTAAATCCTTCTTGCTCTTCAGTTTGCTCATCAAAAGACCGTAGGCACCTGGAGAGGCTGAAGCGGAACTAGCACAGCTCAACGAGAATGGTGAAATCGACGGAATTATTACCGAAGATAGTGACGCGTTTCTATTTGGTGCACAATGTGTGATTCGTACCCAGGGGTTTGTTCATTTCTTTGTCGTGCCGCCAACAGTACATTAATTCCGTTCAAAGGCCATCTGTTTAGCACAGCTCTTTGATTTTTACTTCCGGTCTATCAAAAACACAGATGTTGTTTCATTGGACCAGGATGGTCTCATTTTGTGTGCTCTTCTCCTCGGGGGTGACTACGATTCTGGTGTAGCAGGGGCCGGAGTCACAGTTGCCCATGCTCTAGCGGCAGAAGGCTTCGGCAAGGATCTCGTCACGATCCTGAAATCTTTCCGGGGTGCGGAGCTTGGCCGTCGTCTCACTGTTTGGCGCAATAGTCTTCGACAAGAGTTGCGAACAAATTCCTCGGGCCGCCTTGCAAAGCGTCTGCCGAAGCTAGCTAATAGCATCCCGGATACATTCCCCGACATACAAGTTGCTGAGCTATACCTAAACCCTTTGACGTCTAGGTCACCTGGATTCACTGGACCCAAACCAGTTGCGCAGCTCTGGCGACCCGTCGAACCATCCATTCTTCAGCTATCTGTGTTCTGCTCGACTCATTTTGGATGGAATGGCGACCAACTGCTGAAGAAACTGAATTCTACTTTGTGGCCTGCTATCGCTTTCAGAATGATATCTTCGGTGAGAAATCCGAGCTGCTGTCCATCTATTGGCTGACAAGAATTTAGCCTTACGTTCTTTGCGAGCGAACCACGAATCTATTGGTATCACCAACAACTAGGGCCCGGATTCTGAAGCACTTTCCGCTCACAAAGCATAATTCCGCATTTGTTGATTCTGCCAGCCTGGAACTGTATTGTGTTCGGGTGTCTACAGACAATTTCATCCAGTTGGCGTCTCTAGACAACCTCCCGCAGACCGCCGAGGCCAATATCAAACTCGTTTCGATCCCAAAAGTGATTCTTGCAGTTACTATGCGGGATGCAGCCCTACCCTCCACCAACGTACGCCAGCATTTTGTGCAATTGTCAATTGAATAACCGATGTTTACCCTCTTGCAGCTGACCCAAATTCCCGCCTCAACGAATCCATCAGACGATGAAATGTCAACTGATCCTGGCGATGACGGTAGTGTGATTGATGTTATTGACTCTGATGAGGAAGATCTGGCAAGGGCGCACCGTACATTGATGGATGAAGGGGTCATTGACCTGAGCGTTGATTTCTAAAGATTCGGTTCCCTACTCTTTACTTTACTAGATCATATCGCCATA
The DNA here is from genome assembly GCA_029378395.1 of Mycena leptocephala. Taxonomy (NCBI): domain Eukaryota; kingdom Fungi; phylum Basidiomycota; class Agaricomycetes; order Agaricales; family Mycenaceae; genus Mycena; species Mycena leptocephala. The sequence goes on from JARJLF010000080.1 coordinate 424,942, forward strand.
ATCCAAGCGGTTTAAAATGCATGTTGACTTGCCAGATTGAGGACAAAGAATAGTATTTACCGGCACAATTATCTATCTTTGCGAGTTCCAATCTGGTGTAACAAAATGGCCTGGCCAGAGTTCTGGCAAACCACTGCATGAAATAGGTTAGACTATCTTCTACATGGGGTCATGGACAACAATACTCCAAGCAGCCCAAATTTTTGCTTCGACTTTAAAATTGGCAGACAACCGCAGAAGTGAACGCTAAAATTCTGTGAAAATTAGAGGAGAAATATATTTGAATGTGTTGATTGAATTATTGGGAAAACACCAAAATACTACCCGAAGCGAGACCAAATACCACCCGAAGAACATAGACACACTTCCACAACTTAGAGAGAGAAGACACGACCAAGGAAGGAGGGAACACTGAGGTTATTCGCCTGGCTTGAAGGACTTAGGAGGACCCTTGAGATTGAGAAGCAGGAGAGCGAAAATTGCGAAAATTGCCATATATAGACGCAGGAGGTTTGAAAAAGTAAGAATTACCTTAGTGGGACAGTGACCTGGCCACCGAAACGACGGTGACCGGAGAGGAGGCGGGGAGCGGAAGAGGCGGTGACCCACCTGCCAAAGAGGCTCGGCACACGCCTAGCGGAGTTTGAAATGCAAGTCACCGGGAGCGATCGGGACGAGTCACCGAGTGATCGGTCACCCACATCCTATATAGAACATAAGTGGCCCCTACTTTCACTGGTTGAAACCCACTCCAAGGGATGCCGGACTCATGCAGTGGGACATTCAGAGAGCTGGCGAAGCCACCAGTGACTCACTTATGTTGAAGGTTTTCTGGCAGTGAGTCATTCTGGTGCTTCTGCTCCGAAATGACTCAGTACCTAACCCGATTTGGACACCTGGGCTCAAGTACTTGGCCCAGAGGGGCAACGGATGGGGGGGCTGTCCGGGGGATTATATGGTTAAGCGTCGGCGACGATGACGAGAAGGTGAGGACGACGATGACGAGGTGTTGAATGGACCTGCGACGACGATGACCAGCACAGACAAGAACACACGGCAGCAGTGACAGCGACGAGGAACGTTGGCGACGATGACGACGAGAGGTGATGATGACCAGCGCAGACAGACGAGAACAACACACAGCAGCAGTGACAGCGACGAGAAGAAGACGACGACGACGACGAGGAATGTTGGCGACGATGACGACAAGAGGTGATGACGACGACGAACGAGGAAAGTGCTGAGAGAGAGAGCGATGACGACGACTGGCAGCACGAAGAACGGTGGTCGGCGAGGAGGGGAGGGAGCGAGGGAGGGTGGTGGGTGGCACCTAAATTAGAAACGAGCTATAACGGAAATAGATCTGTGAGCTATTTCTATTTAAAGGGTGCGCATATTTATAGGTTCGGGCTGACGGTCAAAACGAGGGGGAATAGGGATAGAGCTGGAATTGTGCGCACAATTCCAGGATAAGATAGATAGACCGTATTTAATTTTTTTTAAAAAGAACCATCTGCAGCTTTAGATTCGTCACGACGCCGCAACCCTAACAGTTCGCGGTATAAAGAAATACTTGAAGCTGAGCAACTGGACGAGTTCGGAAATCCCGAAAAGGCAAAGAAATCGACCAAACGCAAGCGCCCCTCGAAGCCGAAGCAGCCAACGGTTCCCGACAATTCTGACCCAGAGGACTCCTACTTTATAACAGACACTGACGACACCAATGACAGCGATATTGAAGAGGTTATCTCCAACTCCGAGGTAAGCTGCAGTTTACTGTTCTTTCCGCAACTAATGATTCTAGCTTGCGGACTCACTCCCATCGAAAACGGTCCCCGAAACTGCGCGTCGCGCTCGAACAGGTGCCAAGCCTCCGCGAAAAAAGGCAAAGTCGAAGGGAAAGGAAAAGGCAGTTGAATCACAGGTATTTCTATTCATTCAATTGTGTCTATTCATTTATACCTCCTAGGATTCGCCTCTTGATAACGAGCCGCCATCGAATTCAAATCCCTAGACAAACACCCCCCGTCTTCACAGCCATCCCGTCTTTCTGTACGTCATTTAATAGTATGCGGGTGACTCAATATATTCATGCCATTCGTTCACGCATATAGAAGAAGCCCGGCAGGAACGGCGCAATATATCACTTCTTTGAGTCGGTTGCTACAAACACCGATGGTTCTGTTGAGCCGGACACAGTTTACTGGAAATGCTGGTTGGGAAATCGAAAAGTCTTTAAGATCGGCCCCAAGATGCATGGTAATACAAGTAGTACGAATTTCTTCGTCCATTTGAACTGCGTCCAGTGTCAAGGCCATCTACGGTCCTACTTCCCGGCACATTACCGACTCTTCCAAGTTCTCAAAAGTCGCAAAGATTCACCTACGGATGTAGAGCTCGCCTTAGCGAAGGGCACTGCCGTGATGACCACCGATATGACTACCAAGTACCTGGCAGAGCTTGACACCGTCTCGAATAATACCAAGGCCATGTTTGGAAAGCAGGCGGCTGCGTCCGAGGTTCGTGCCTTTGCATTCCTTTTCTTTTTAATCTCAATCTTCTTTGATTCTAGGAGCCATGGGACCAAGCACACTTCGAGGAGTTGCTGGCGAAATGGGTGGCAGCATGTGATCAGCCTTTCTCCTCCGTCGACTCCATTGAATTCTGGGAGCTTCTTCAGTACACTCACCACCCGGCTCGAAAACTAAAAATTCCGCATGCCCAGCCCATCAAAGCTCGAATCGAGAAAATGGAGGTAGAGATGATGGCGGGACTCAAGGGACTTTTCAAGGTATGCAGTAGTCAAACTCATTCTTAACGGTTGATTTATTGGGCAAAGGAAAACACATCAGATTTTGTCCTCTCCCTTGATGCGTGGAGTTCAAGCAACAGGTACGCCTTCATGGCAATTATTATTCATTACATCGGGAACAATGGGAAATTGGGTACGTCTTCAGGATTAATACTAAACCGATAGACTTGATTACCTTCCTCAACAGAGGAATGTCTTATCGACTTTCGTGAACTCGTCGGAGCTCATTCTGGGGAAAACATGGCATTGGCGGTTTGGGAAACAATCGAGAAATTCGCTATTACTGGTAGAGTAAGTTTAAATCTGCCTACTGCTTCAATTCTCGACTTACTTGATTATTCAGGTCATCGCCTTTGTCCTGGACAATGCTACCAATAATGACACCCTGGTTGAATCATTCGCACGTCGTTGCAAGGAGGCAAACATTCCGTTCTCGGCAAAGGATGCCCGTATGCGCTGCATGCCCTACACTATCCATCTAGCGGCATGGAAGGTTGAATTTATCTGTTGATTACGATTTATCTAATGCCATCTTTGTTAGCTTCTCGAGGCAGTGTTTGCACTAAATCTGCGGTGTTTACGGAAGATGTGCCACCCGAGCTTTGTATATCCTCCGCAGCAACTATGCCACAACTGATGTGAGTGCTGATGTAAATGAATCGTAGCGAGTGTGAGGCTTTTTTTATTGATCAGCCAGCAGTTAGTGGGCTCTGCCACAGAGCGCGCTACACATTTTATCACCGTTGTCCTAATCTAGATACCCGTGATCAACGCGATCGACGACGAGGGTACATGCCCTGGCACTGCAATACTGGGAAATAACTGAAACGGATGAGTCTCTAAAGCGATGGATCACTTTTCCTCCAATCAGAGGGGGCCATGCATCATTGACCCAGCATCTGGTGATGAGGAGGCAGCGACGAAGCGAGGTAGAAGGACAAAGTAAGGAGTTCCAATTTGGGAATCACCCGGGAAAAATAATCGTAATTGCCATTATTTTCCTTAGCGAGACTAAATTAATTGCACGATCGGATTTTGACAACTGCTACAATTGTGATTCATGCTTGCTAAACAAAACTTGTACAAAACTTGTTCTCGATTCCACCAAGACTGTTCCAGATTCAAAGGAACAGGGCCTCGAAATGCTCCCTGTACACGTCGAGGTACTCTCTGGTTGGGTCGGAGGCGACGAGGGAGACCAAGGACTTAAGAACCTTCTTGACAAGAGCCAGGTCGATCTGCGTGCCGCCACGCTTAGCGGCGACGAGCTTCATGAGCGCGACTGTAAACGCCTGCGCGACTGTAAACGCCGGTGCGACTGTAACCCCCGGCGCGACTGTAACCACCGGCTGCAGCAAGATATGCTGGCGCCATTGCGCGACTGCGTACTAGATGTCGTGCGTTAGAACGATAAATGGCGATCGGAGGACACTGTCGTACCGTTTTAACGGGGTACACTTGTTTGCCCTCGCACTGGCTATCAAATAGACGGCCGAAGCAGTCTGCAGCGTTTGTATAGCTCTCCCACTGGGTGGCATAGCACTTGAGGAGTTCCTCGCCTTGTTTCAATTTTACGGTCTGTAAAGATGAGATCAGACAGCCGTGACTTGGTTTTCGTGGATCCCGCGCCCAAAGAATCTCCCCGGGCGAATCGAGCTTACCTGCGCAATCAGCTCGAGGCGCCTCCCAAAGTACTCCTTGAGCGCTGCGTCGTCTCCGACAAACTCACCACTAGCTATGAAAAGGGTGTCGGTTCAGTGGCACGAGGAGCATCGCAAGAAAAATGCATTACCTAGCGCTTCGCTCTTCTGAACGACGTCATGCACACCGTAGCCCTCGATTGTAGGAGACATGTTGAAGTTGAGATCACTGAAAGACTTCCACCATATCACGACTGCGAGCTGGATGTCGTGCGTTAGAACGATAAATAGCGATCGAAAGAATCTATCGTACGGTTTTAATCGGGTACAGTTGTTCGCCCTTGGCCCGGGGGCGTGCGATCCAATTGACGTTAAAGTGATCGAATAGACGGTCGAGCTCGCCTGCGGCGGTTGTATAGCTCTCCCACTGGGTGTTATAGTACTCGGGGGGTTCCTCGCCTAGTTTCAATTTTGTGGTCTGTAAAGATGAGATCAGAGCACAGCCGTGGATTGGTTTTCGTGGATCCCGCGTCCAAAGAATCTCCCCAGGCGAACCGAGCTTACTTCTACAATCTGCTTGAAGCGCGCCTCGAGCTTTTCGTATAATCCATTTTTGACCGAGTCGCCGTCACCTAATAAAAGGCCGTCAGTTCAGTGGCACAAGGAGCATTGAAAGAAAAATGCATTACCTTCTTTGTCGTAATATGTGCAATACCTCAGAAAGGCGCTATGCACAAGACTCTTCCATGCAAAATCCACATTGTCATTTCTCATGACATGGTCGAGGAAGCCATCGAGAAACTCTCCAAGTTCATCGAAGGGTAGGTTATTGATAATGGCAATGGTCGAAGGGGAGATGGAGAAGTCGACCGAGGACAACATGTAGTGATGCTCAAGTACGGTTCGGATTTCAGGCTCGTAGTATGAGTCTAGTAGAGTTATAGCGTCTCCCTTTAAATATCACGCATGCTTGCCTCGACCATATCGGGCAAAATCGCCATGTCAAGGGTTGATCAAAATCGGTCTTCAGACCGATTGAAACCGAACAGGCCGAGCGACAACCCCGGGCAATCTGAGGCGATCTGGGCAAAATCTGGCCCTGTGAATAATCGATTTCCCCCCAACTATCCGTTAAGCTGTCTCCCATCGATAATCGGAATGAGATCTCTGGAAATGAGGGTCCTGTCAGGCAAAGTGGGTCAGTCCATCACGCCTGGTGCTTCTCAGCCAGTCCACAGCGCAACGAAGCCGTCTACGTCGTGCACTGTATGACTTCTCATTTCGTCGTATAGGTCAGGAGCTTACCGCAATGAATAATGTCGGGTTCTGGTCACAGTCAGAAATTATCTGCTCCAGAAATTGCGCAATTGGGACGGACAGAGAGATGTTCGTGTATTACAGGAACTTGGCTCAGTGAATACCTTGTGGATGCAGTCACCCTCAAAGTCATCCTCTCCAGAGACTCGTCATTAGGATGTAGGAAACGTCGCCCAGGGATCAAGGAAGTGCACATTGCCCGCAAACGTGCGTCCTCGCCCAGACCACTTGACACGGAAGTAACTGTCCAGAGCTTCTGCATTCCCTTGCTGTAGAGGTATTGGAATCTCATGATGATGTAATCGAGGGGGTCGTGCGACAGCTCGAGGCAGTATGTGAGAAGATGACCGGATTGCTGGGTCTCCTGACCTGCTACCCTGGCTTCTACGAAGCTTCTCTGGTACTGCCAAGGTTTTAGATCCCTTTGAGTACCGCAGAAACCAATGAAGGTTAATTAAATTCTATGAGGAAGAGAAATTTCTCAGCATTGAATTCAGCATATTGCGGTGGATGAAAACATACCGGAATAGACTTCCAACGCTTATGTTGTTTTTCAGGAGTGGTTTTAGCGGGATTTGGCCAAGACGATTTTTAGTTGAAAAACACCCAAGTTGTCCGAATACTTTTGACACAGTAAATCTCCTATACAGATACAATCGCCGCAAAAATTGAGTAGTCGATATGAATATAGGCAACTTGACACCTCTGAGCTCGCTGCATCCAGTTTGACACCCGCACTCGTGATTACACATCCGTTTGAGCCGTTGTGACGGTCTTTCTAGAGTGCTTGCGTCTCATCTACAGGATTTATCCAGCGCACAAATATTCTTATTGTTGTCGCGCATGGCTCCGCGCCAAGCTCGGGATCGGTCCGATCTATTCCGATCCAAAGACAACCACATGCGCCAACTTCTTATGTGCTACCGCCTCGCTCTCACCACGACACGTCCCGCCTGGTTTGCACATAGCTTTCCTTTCCCTTCAACACGAGGATATACAAGACGCGGCACACTCGGTAAAATTAGAACAGCGGCACATTGAATGAAAGGCGGCTCAGAGCCGTCTTTGATTTGTGAGAGAGCCGCGCGTAGCTCAAAGGCGGCACTTGCCATTTGAGGACGACGCACGGGCTGCGGCATCTTCTCTTTCCTTCCTACCACCATCGCGCCCCACCCAATTCCCCTCACCCTACCTCGCCAACGTTCGAGGATGCGGCGATCTCGTCGCATCACTCGCCCACCGACCTCCTGTCATCCCGTATCTTGATGCGATAGAGTTTGGTAACAGGTATGGCTGGCGCGTGCCCTGGTCAATTTGTTATTAATTTTGATGCCTTAGCAAGTTTCATTAGGCATCTGTCGAGACCTAGGATACTCAACTTACTTTGTCGTGCCATCGCGTTCGAGCCATCATTTCGGTGGACGGCACTGGCGCTTCGCGCTGCGCTAAATTTTAATGTTCTTTTTGGCAAGCAAGGGTGTGAGTGGAGGCAAGTTTCAAAAACCGATTTAATGTAGCTAACATTTGTTTCGCATCCCCGCGAACTCGCCTCAGTGTCGACCTGTCCGCCTGAGCTTCTGTATCGGACCTTTTTTAAACAAATTTCCGGATACCTGCGCAGCGGGCTCTCACCTTCCCGGTATGGTACGTAAATACCCTCTCGCAAATTGCATGCCTACATTTTCGATGGTGAACCTCGTCACAAACCGCGCGATGAGGAATTTGTCGCGTTCAATCCTCCACAGATATTCCTTTTGATTGCTCGCGGACAAGAACATCGCGTCTGAAACCAATGTTCCCTGTCTTTCCACCACTTCTCCACATTCCAAATTCGATTTTTCGCGTCCCCGCGAGCGGCGTTTTGCGGTGCTTGTGAGTTCCTAGTCATATACTGCACGAGTTATTTTTCTGTGGTCAGAATGTACGTCAATCAACGAACCGTGAGGAACTGCGCTGCAAAGTGAGCTTTTTTGTTTTTGTCTTTACAATTGGGGCGCTAATCACTGCCCTCCGTACTAGACAGTGGAAATTTGGTTTTATCGCTCACCTCATGTAACCTCACAAGCGGCTGCTCGAGCTGTGATGTGAGCTTTTTATTTTTCTCTATGCCTTTTCTTGTTCTTTCGGTAGGGGTGACGCTCCCAGCCCAAACTGGTTTATTACCGTGTAAAGCAAAATTCCTGGCGTGATGAACCAAAAGAATTTAAAGGCTTCGGACCGGCTTAATTTTATGAAACTAGGATGGGATTCTAACATCTACTTCCATCATACTCAGTACTTTACTGGAATGCATTTGCATGTTGTGAATGAATTGTGCAGAGAGACATTATCCAGTCCTTTTGTACCACCCAACTAGCGCTTAGATCAGTGATATTGCAACTCTTGACCCCTTGCAAATAGGTATTGCCGATGTGCCGCTCTTTATCTGAAGGGCGGCACATGAGCCGCTGATGGCGTGCTATGTGCCGCCGATGAGGGAACATGTGCCGCCTTTGATTTGAAGTGCCGCCGGTCTAATTTTACTGAGTGTGCCGCGTCTCGTTGGTCCCGCTTCAACACCTCTGTATACTACCATTTTCCAGTTACTTGTTCTCTTTCATTTGTAGTTTCATTTTGTTTCATTCTCCTTGTTGTCACGGCGCGGGTCCCTCCGGACCTACAGGAGTTCCTGAAAATAATGGCAAACACGTTTTTTTTTCGGCGCGGTTCCCAAAAAGGAAATTTGCCTTTGGCTCTTCCTTACGTCCGTTCTCGCTTCTTTCTCGGGTCCCCCAGTCTTTCCTTCCTCACTATCTGCAACAGCATGAACTCTGGCGACTCCGACGACGATGTTATTGCCATGGGCGCACCGCAGGACTATGACGACGACGACGTAGATGGAATGATTCGTGCAGTCGCGGCAGAACACCCTGAAGGTGTCGTCGCTTTTCACTGGGTCGGGGTGATTTCTAACCTGTTTCTCTACCTCTGCAGCTGCTCGGAAGTTCCTCGTGAAGACTCCAGCACTGATGGAGAAACAGTCTAAAGCGCTGCAGACGAAAGCAAAACGTGGCGCAAAGCGCAAATCCAGCTCCGACTTGGACTCTGAGAGCGGTTCGAAAGCCAAGCCCAAGAGCAAAAAGAAGAAGTCAGATGACTCCGACGTCCACGAGCCTCCTCTGAGCATAACCTACTACATCTCTATCCCGAAGCTCCCTCCCGTTACATCTAAGAAGCGCGGCAATGGTTCGAAGGCCGCTGACGACGACGCAATTCAAAAGGGACCCTTCTCCCTGCCCATATCTCAGCCCTACTCAGCCCTACTCTCTGCCATTGCTACTGCACTTCCTTGCCGCCAGGAGAACATCAATGAATCCAAAATCGTCTGGAAACCGAAAAAGCCCAAGAACGCAGAGAAGCTGCCTCTTGGGAAGGCTGCAGGGTACAAAGTGATGATTACGGAGATGGAAGAGAAAGCGCCTGGATCTCGTCAGGTTCTATTATATATGCCGGCGCCCGCCAAACCCATGGAGGATGAAACCGTACGTGATCGGCATTTTATATCTTTGACCTCCAGGCTGATCATTCGTTACGTGGCCAGCTGTGGGAGACAAATGGCAGCCCGGAGCCCACATTCGATTATTCAGAGCTTGAACCAACACTTCCAAGTGATTCGATTTTTGCTCAAAAGGTCTAGCGCGCATATACTCACCTTTCACCCAAATCTAATCGTAGAAAATAGGAAAATTTCAATAAGGCTACGAAGGATGTGCGCGCAAAGCTCGAAGAGAGGTATCCTATTGGAAAATACCCCCAGTTTCCCGATCGCCGCGTGTACCACGACCCCAAGACTGGCTTCTACTACGAACTCAACTCAACTCGCCTCGGCATTTGGTCCTCAATGGTCTGTGTATTCTCGTGTATTTAGTTTGGTACTGACTCCGGTGTAGGCTCAAGGTCACACAGATGAAAAGACACCCCGTCTCGAAATTCTTTGACGCCAATCAGCGCATCAAAACCATTCCTACTCTCCCGGTCGGTGCATCGGCCCCGACTATTCCAGCCCCGGCTGTCCCTAGTGCCCCCACTGTTGCTGGACCTGCCCTTTCCTTCTCCGATCTCCTTGTTGCTTCGATGTTCTCGCAGTCCAGCGGTGGCGGCCTTGCCGCTCTTCCCTCAGCTGAATCCCGGTCTTTCTGCTCCACCTGCTCCATTAGCTCCTCTCCGACAGCCACGGAGTGCACCCCCATCTCCCGTGAAACGGCACACTGTCTCGGTCGACCAATTTGCCGAAAAGTATAACTTGGAGGACGGTGATGTGGCGCTTCTGAAGGAGGTCGGATTTCGTCCCGGCGATCCGACGGAGGCCACCCTCGATGAAGAGCTGAAAAGATCGGTTTTACTTTCTTCAGCTGGAAGCGTATCCACAATGCGAACGTTCGCTTCAAAGCGGACCTTGCGACAGGTAGATATGATTGATATGTTTTGTTATTGGCAGTTTTCAGTTGCTGTCCCGATTCGTCACACTATATTATCGCATGGTATCATTGCATTGTCCTTGTCATAACTATTCTGTCGCATTACACTCAGGCTGTCTGTATTGTACAAATATCGAATTGTGAATTGCATTTGTTATTATCACGCTTTACCAGATGTAACCTGCATGTCTGAACCACCCCTCGGCCATCTCCGGTGTAATACACGATGTCGACTCTAATAACACGGCGATGGGATCCTCGGCCTCATGTATCATCTCCCCATGGCGGCGCAGATAAGCCTTCCCTGTCGTGATTTATCAGCACAAGTAAACTCCCGGACAACAAGAGAATTGTACACGTTGAAAACGATTCCTCTATTGGATTCAGGTCAGGGGAATATGGTGGTAAGAAAAGGATCATGATGCCTGAAAACACATCAGAGAGACCCTAAAGAAGGTATGATAGTTGTGAGGTGTACCATTCTCATTCAAAACCTCTTGCAGTAGATCTGTATGGTGAATCCTACAATTGTTGAGGACAAGGACACTTTGCACATCTGGATACGGTTTCATCTGCGGAACCTTTGCAAAGTTAGCACAATGTAATATCGAGATCTGCTAGTTCACGCACCACGTCTTCGACAATGAAATCAAAAAACTCATACGCATCCATTGATCCCTCCACGATACGCGTCGCAATGTATCCCTGAACACTCATCGCCGCCGTGAGAGTGTAGCGATCATCGCGTACAAATTGATGTGAGTAAGCTGCAGGTTGCCCAATTGGAGAACGTCCGTAATGTCGTGCAAGTGTGCGCTCGTCCTTGCTTGATTCATCCACGGTGACGAACTCCAGTCCTGTCCCAGAAAAGGTGTCGGGATCGCAGATGCAGGCCTTGTAGTCCTCCCTTCCAGCTTCATTCCTCTCCTTTGCAATCTTTTGCATCATTTTGCGTGTGAGCCCGGCACGTACCAACGTCGCTTGCAGCGCAGAGATGGAGATAGCGACATCGTGATGGATAGCAAGATGCCATTGCAGCTCATCGAGCATAACCGAGGGGTCGTGGAAGAAGATCTCTTTGGCTGCATCGAGTACTCCCAAGCTGATGATACGATCACGGCCACGGAGAGGAGAAGGAGGTTTCGTGACAGTGCCGAATTCTTCGAAGATCGCGCACCAGCGGTAGAGACTGCACGGTGACACGTTGAAGGCGTAACGAATGTCCTCGGGGGACCATCCGGCCTCGCAGAGGATCAGGGCGCGCTCTTTGAGGTCCGAGCTAATGCGGCGATTCACCATGATGGATGTAGAGAAGAGCCAAAGGCAAATTTCCTTTTTGGGAACCGCGCCGAAAAAAAAAAAAAGTGTTTGCCATTATTTCCAGGAACTCCTGTAAGAACAAGAACTTACGGAAGCCAGAGATGAGACGAGATCAAGGAAACCAGGTAAATTCCTAGACCGACGCGGAACGGGTGCCGAAACTGGCGCAAGACTGGTGATGACAAAACTAAGGGTACAACGACGAACTGCAAGGTATGAATACAGGGCAGGCCAGCGCGTAAAAATACCGTAAAGAGTCCGTGATTATGATGATTTATATGATGTACTTGGGCTTGTAGGCCACTGCGTGCGCATGGCAGTACGAGTCCATGTTCCGCTGCACGGCTTTATAAATGTCTACCATTTTAATTATGATCAGAATCAATCAGCTTATTGGTACATGAGAGGCTTTGCGGCAGCCACCGGAAGCCACCCGGTGGCTGATCAGGCATGCGGTGACAGGTGGCTGTGGCTACTCCAGTGGCTGAATCTCGCACATTTCCAAATCCATTTATGTGCCTTTACCACCACACTTGATACCAAATTGTACCTTACTTGCATGAAGAAGGCAATACAGCGGATTCCTCGTTCTATTTATTAAAAAATGGCTTAATTTGGGCAGTAAAGCACAGTCTGGACACTAGGATGACTTTTTCGTACTATAGACAGCAACTAGAGAGTGGTGATATGTTCTAGCAGTACACATGAAATCCATGTGCCAGCCACTGGTCAACCACAGCCACCGGATACCGCATGCCTGATCAGCCACCGGGTGGCTTCCGGTGCTGCCGCAAAGCCTCTATGGACACGTAGGCCATGCTGTCCAATGACCGCTGGCATGTAGCGCAATTTTGTTTGTATGCTCACGTTGTCTGCCAATATCTGGGCGTTACCACGCTTCCTGTATCTTACTTACATCATAATTCCGAACATGGCCATGTTTAATTCCTCATTCCTCACCTGCGCACCATGCAAATGAGCTCACATGAATATCTCATTCTCTCTCCTGTGTCACCATGACTCAACATGGCATCAATTCTGGATATTTTTAGGTACATTCACTGCGTTCCGACCCTTCCTAGACTCAGCCTGAGTGTAGGAACCTAGAAGTGGCTACACCGATGATTGAGTCTAGGTGCCTAGAGCATAGTCTGTGGAGATCTGTCTAGCTCTGGCTAGATCAGTGTAGGTAGGTCTAGGTCCAGGAGGGTCTGTGTAGGTCGCAACAGGTGCTCGTAGCCACCTACAAAAGGGGGGAAGGGACGCAGTTGCTCAGAATATTAGATGATGGAAATGTTCAAAATTAAAACGCAAGTCTAGGTCTGTGTAGCTGAGTTTAGGGAACTAGCCTCACCTTCCATGAGCTACCCTCATCTACACTGACCTGAGTCTAGCCGCCTTTCACGGCACCCGTAAAGCCAGACGGACATTACGTGTAGTCGCCTAGATGGGGGGCTGTGTAGGGACCTACACCGACCTAACTCCATCTGGCACAACCTACAGCGCCTAGTCTCAGCTGAGTCTGGGACGGGTGGGAACGCAGTGATTATCGGCCTATCTACCTTTCCTCAGTGTTCTTGAGCCACACGATTCATTTACGGAGTGTATAAAATGCTGTACTCTGCCCATCAGACTTTAACCCAATCTGGCTGTGATCTCATTCACTCTCCTGCGGTGCTATAACTCAATGGCACTGGTTATGAATACTCGTATGTTCATTATTGACATAACTACTCTGCCTTGGTGTCATTGAGTCCATATGAATAATACCTAGAGTGCATAAAATTTGGTACTCTGACATAGCAGACTCTTGCCCACAGGGGTGATGATGACCTTGTTTGCTTTCTTTGTTACTAGACCGCACATTTTTTTGATCTCAAAAGGCCAAAGGCCAGACAAGTTTTGCCATGCCAGCAATGGCCTTCAGGATTCCATAGTTTAGCCATCCAACGTCTAGGACCATTCCCCCCGGAGCTCAACCTTCATTACTGGAAAATTGTGTTCCCCGACAAAGACTTTCCATTCCCGCAGTGTTGCGGGAACGCATTGACACCCAACAAAATTACACCCAAAAAAAAAATTCGGTGGCGATGCGTTCCCGCAACACTGCGGGAATGGAAAGTCTTTGTTGGGGAACACGATTTTCCAGTAATGAAGGTTGAGCTCGGGGGGGAATGGTCCTAGTGCTTCTGGCCCGAGAGTGTCCGATCTGATCTCCCCCATATCGCCTTCCCTAGCTCATCGTGCCTCGTACTTGATCCTGGGCCCCTGCACCACCAATTAAGATGGAACAGCGAGTGTCCAACTGTCCGGTCCTGGGCATGGTGTGCAGATGATGAAATCTTGTGAAACCAGCGGAATCAAAACGATTCCTTTGAAGATTCATCGTCATAATATTTGTGATTTGAGGAAAGAGGAGGTGAATACTTTATTTTGATTCAGGATTCCGCGTCCAGATACATCTCTTGTCTCGATTCCTATGTGCATTCCCCCATCGCAATTAATGCAAGCGCCAACCCAGGTAAGCTTCTCATTCAGGAATAACGATCTCGGCTTCCCTCGGCCAGGGGTAATCCCTCCTTCAATTCACAACTAGTCGGAGCTCTAGTTGCCGCGGTCAGGTTCTGAACCGCTGGCGAACCTGAACCGAACCTGAATTGGACCAAAAGTCCGGTTCGGTCGCTGTGAGGTTCCCTGAATCAAACCCAAGGTTCAGTTCAAGGTTCAAAAAATTTCAGGATTCTGTGAACCTTGCTCAACCAGTTCGAACCCATTTAATTGGAGTAGCCCAGTTGCGGAGAAAAATCTGTTTCAATCACCATTTGGTCTTCGAGTTTAAACTGGCCGCCAGTGTAAGTAAGTCCTTTCAACAATGTTCTGATTGACAATTCCATTTTACACTATATTTTTACTCCAAGAATATGTTCCAGCATCAGATAGCTAGGCATGACGAAGAATGATCCGGGAAAGCAATTTCACGGATTGGGAAAGCTGTTTTAATATTGAGACCTGAGTTATAGTCGAGCAACAGTAATAGTCGCAATGCAGGCTGCCAAGAGAGGTGCGAGATTTCGAGGGTGGATTTGTTCGGAGTCAGGAACACGGATCCGATGGGGCTAGGAGACAGAAATAATGGCATGGCAGTTGAGAAAGGCAACTCACTGCATCAGAATACTTAATTTGGATGCATTATCGCGAGAGAGCAGTACGCCTTCCGATCGGTTGACCCAGTCTCGAATGAAGAATCAATCTCAGAGTGCGCCGCTCCAGGGAATCGTAAAGTCCTGTCCATTGATATGACGCGAAGAAATTAAAACGGAAATGCGCCAAGTTCACGGATTTATTGAAGCCTGTGTTTTGGTTAGAATTATGTTTATTGCCATCCGGAAAGCAACGGCGAGAGGAAGAAAAGTACGCCCGAAAGGGGACAAAAAAGATGTGAAACGAGAAGCACGATGGTCATCGCAGAGCCTAGAGGTTCGGCACCGAAATGGCCACCAGACTTGTCGCCCAATTTACGAGGACTGTCCAAAGAGAGATCAATTTCATCCACACGTTCTTGATTCATTCGGTCTGCTCGTTACTTCCAGCACGAATCAGAGGGAGCCAAATGACACAAAGAACGCCAGAGAAGATAAAAATGTCAGAGGCCAGGATCGAGGCGGGATGTGCAACAATCAGATCGTAGCGAGGAGGAAGTTACTTGATTTGAACACCGCAGACAAACATTCAAGTTTGCACTGCTTTGCTGCTTTTCCTCTTCCGTCATGCGCGCAACACGAGCAGTTCACGCCGGTGCTCTTCCTGTTATTTTTTGCGCCTACCGATGTTTGCCTCAAGTCCCAGTCGCCCAATGCACGTTGCACGATAATGACATCATGTGAATACGTTCGGTCAAAGGAGGCACTTTCTTTTGAGCGGACGTTGAACGGTTGATCGGGGACGTCGAAAATAACCATCTTTTTGATCTCTGGGTACATGCCGCGTGGTTAGTTAAAAGCGACGCTTGCTCTCGTACCACCAGCAGCTTCGCGATTTCATACGGTGGAGTGCCCGAATCGTTCTATTTATCCTACGTTCAGGCGGCGCCTACTCGCTCTGGTGACATGACGCGGGAGCGGGCGCGCGTGTGCCACTCACGCATCGCCGTGTGCCACTCACGCGTCGTCGTGTGCCACTCTGCGGCAGACGCGTCAGAATGCGAGGCGGGGGGAACATGCCCGACCCTGGGATCCCTGCTCCTGCCCCACAAACTGTCACGTCTGTCAAAAGGTGCGCGCTTTAAGGGTGGACCCTCTGTGCCGCCCGTGAGGAAAGCATGAGACCGCGGAAGCGAGGCCCACACGCCCGACCCTGGCATCTGTTCCCCATTCCCGTGAGCTGACCTGCTCTTCAGGATGGTACAGTGATACCCTTCCTGCTCAGTTGGTGGAGCGGGGCATGCCTGTTTTAGCGAAATTAGTGTTTCTTTACCTGTTCCGAGTGAGCTAACGATGCAAGCTGGCAGGAAAATGAACTCGAGTCGCTTCGAGAGACGGCCTCGAGCGTCTCAACCGCCATCAAGGTCGAGAACGTTCGCCTGGAGGATATACTCACCCATGCGGATCGACTGCGTGAGCTGGAGGCGGACGATCTCCCGCTGGAGCCGCGCCCAGCGTTCACTTTCACGGAGGGAGGTTCGTGTCGGATTGAGCAAGTGGTCCGTGTTCGTTCTTCGTTCAATTCCCTTCCCCACGTTGAAGCCAGACACGGAAGCGTCCCTGGCGGGATTCACTCAATGGCAACGTCGCTCCCGTTCCCGCTGCTGCTGGGGCTGATTCGTCCGTTAGTACCCATGTGTACAATTTACAATTTACATGGAGCGCGATACAAGTGAGTTACATGTCGAGGATGATACAATGACATAGATATGATATGTCAACGCTGAGGAGATCAGGGAACGAAAGGAGGACAAAAAGCGAGACAAAGCACAGAAACATGCAGGAAGTACTATGACGCGGTGGTCCCATCCCCGCTGCGGCCTCCATTGCTGAGGCTAAGATTCCGCAGCGAGACTGGGCGCCCATCCGAGACGAGCGGCGTGCGTTCACTACTACGCGAGAGTGAACGCCCACACTTGGTGTACACTCGCCGGTTGAGAAGGAGGTCCCGCGACGGCGCTCAACAATCCTGGGAAAACAAAAAAAAAAGCACGCACCGCTGCATAACGGCCGCTGTCGTGATCCTCTTCGCTCGCTGCGTCGACATATTATCCGAGTACTGGTCTGTCTCGTTGACGATCTCTTCTGAGAGGATTTCGTCAATGATATCTACACAAAGAGATTTATTTTATTGGGAGAACAGCCGACAGAGGAATTGCACGTTCGAGAGTACGGACGCCGATGGCACCCCCAGGCTTTCCCGGAGTTCGGCTGATGAGGAGGAGGTGTGCGGGTCCGGTTTGACTGTTGTGAATAATGAACATATGACGAGTGCAAAGACAAGAACGAGTCATCACCAATTGGTGGAGCAACGGCCGGCCGCACGGCGCTGGTTTCAAGGGTAACCCCCTGATGGAACCCTAGACTGCTCCCCGAGTAACGCTGCATGAACTCGTAAAGGAAAGGGGTGGGAGAAGACATAGTTGATACGTTCGAGGGGCTAGTTGAAACGCTCAGCAGCGGCACATTTCAAGTGATGCAGCGGGGACTCGCAACAGATAGGCAGATAGAAATATACAAGCCTTCCAGCGGAGATGCGTTGAAGTTCTGGTGTATCTCATCTCAAGCGGCGATGATTCGGAATGGAGAACGAGGTAGCACATTCAAGGAGGCAAGACAGCTCGTAGAGCGACCGCTGCTAAACAATATATATTGATTCTCGCGCGCTATATTCAATGCCGCTGGAAGTCCAACAAGAGCGAGCGAGTGCCGAATTGGATACAGGCACAGAATATATATAAACACGTCCCAAGCACGCGATTAAGAACAGCAGCCACCCAGAACAGGGAACGAGTACAAGGGAGGATATAAAACCGCAGATTGAGGAGCGATGATGTGAAGCACGGAATTCCAATCAAGTGATCCGCAGGGAATTAGCAGAATGAGCTTTCACGACGCGGAGAGTTCGTACTCTAGAACTGGTGAAGTTACTCTAAAAGCATGCACAGACCACGACCTTCTTGCCCACACGACAGTGTTCGAGTCGTTCGAGAAATGCTTGCGGGAAAGCTCCAGAATATTCTAGGCACTGAGGGCACGGACAGGATGAAAGAGAACAAAGAACGAAAATAACTCACCGCCGGCAGCCGTAAAAGGCAAAAGATCATTTTGGATAGGGGCCATGAGGTAGATACTTTATTCATCTGGTCCCGTTGCGCCATGAGCGGGGAGGCGGGAGGTGGGATGAAAGTTATTAAATTGCAAAATATTACAGAGGCGGATATAAAGCTGGAAATATAATGATGACCGGAGGGGCAACGCAACACTTGTAGCGTCGATGTTGGTTGGTACGCCCTAGTCGAGCACGTACCAGCGCCGAGCATCGAGAAGAGTCCAGTCATGGGGGGCCACAACGCATCGGAAACGCAACTGTGAATACGCATTTGGAAGACGCGGGGAATGCGACGAGATGAACAGTTGGCAAAGGCAAAAGAAAGATTGTACGCAGCTGTGAAATATTTGAGCTGCGGGCGGACGGGAGCGGGCTAGAATAATCCAGGCTGGCTGCAGACGCGCCGTTCTGAGACTCGCTCGACTTGGTCTTGAGATCCAGATACTGACTGGACGGCCCCGGATAGCAGCAGGTAGTCGAGTCGAACGCGGACGTCACGAGAGTACCAAGGACATGGTTGTGGTTTGCGAGGAATATGGAAGAGTGCTGGGGCCGCAGAAACGCTGTCGTCAGACCTGCTCGAGTTAGGGTTAGGTGCAGGATATGACTTGACGGCGTCCGGTAGGAGCGAGTGATGACTGTGCGAGTCACGAAGATACCGACAGAAAGGCGGAAAGATCCAGCTGGATGACATTTGCAACGAATCCGCCGCGAGGAGAAGTCAAAGACGGAAACGTGATGAGTGAACTAAGAACGCACCGCGCCAACGACGAGAAAATTCCTGGCAGCAGACATGGCCAACAATACGTGGAATGCGCAGCCACAGACGGAGCTCCAGCCGACCTTTCCGAAGAGTATCTGGAGCACCACTAGTCAATAATGGCGGCAACAGGAATGACCGACGTACCTGGCAGTACATGATGTATATGCACGAAAAAGGTGCCCCTCACGCCAGCCAACCAGACAGAACGTAAGGATCGCGAATGTGAAACGGGGTACAAATGTCACGCTGTCGGATCCGGAGCGTCTCCAGAGACAGACGTCTGGAAGCTTGGGTATGCCGGAACAGACAACAGACGCGCGCTTGGATAAGGAAGAGCGCGCGTTCGCAATTTGCCTGCGGTAGGGACATCCAACCGCGTCTGAATCCTGACGGGCGGAAGCCAGAATGCCTGGGCTCGCAGGGCATGGGATTCATGATCATTTAGACCGAGTGAGATGCTGGAATAAGTAGACGCGTAGACAGCAAAATCGCAGGAATCACGCGAGGTTTTACAATCCACCAGACACAGATCGTATCGAAAGAGCCTCGGGGAGTAGAGATACGCGTCCGACGCGTAAGCAATTCGCCGTAACCCAAAAAAGGCCTGAACCGTTCGTTCCTATGCGTGGATTCGATAACCCAGGGTGTATGAAAGAGATATGACAACTAATCATGAGATGTGAGGCACGAAAAGCTTGAAGGATGGATGGAGAGACGCGCTCCAAGCACCGACTGGACAGAGGACGATGGGAGTCAAGAGCAAAGAGGATTGATCCGCTGTCAATCAAAACACTGCCACACCTCTTTCTCTTTCATCCACCGAAGTCGTGACAACACGCTGCCGGGTGCCTTGGCTCTGCCCGCACGCGCTCCCGCATGCGAAGATGATTTACAAGGAGGTCAACGCTGTCGCGCTCGCCCGCCTCCCTGCCTCTAGAACCTTCCCACCATACCGCCTGAAAACGGACGCGTCGTGCAATCCCACCGCCCTTCTTCCTCGTACCCCCGTCTTAGGTGAGTGTGTTTCATTTTCCTTCCCGGCGTCCACCCCGTTTCCATTCCCTCCATCCCTGCCCCCATCGACTTCCACTCCCCAAACACGCCGCGCACCCGTCAACCTCTACCCCCGCTTTCCCTCCTCCCGATCTTGGACGAGCCGCGAACGTTGAACAATCCTCCGCATACAGGTCAGCGCCACCATTTCCGCCACCGGGCAGCGTCCACAGCTCAATCCCGAGACGTTTGTGGGGACCACACACGATTCCATGTGTGCAATTTGCCGTGCCTCAATTTGTCGCCGGAGCGTGCGAGTTGTGCAGGACAACGTGAGGATCAAGGCGAAGAGCCTCCAGATGTGGCGCCGACAGTACGTGATTTCTTCCACTTCCATTCATTCCCATTACACCTCTTGATATCTGCGTGCCCAGTTCGCAGACGAAGTCAATCCCACGGTATTCATGGTTTCCTTCCGCGCCGTATCGCGTATTTTCAGAGTCCATCGCTCTCGAGATCGGTACGTCTTTACTTTCCAATCTTTCGCATGTTGTGTTTCTCATTCATTCGCTTCACAGATGTCGCGAGGAGAAGATAACATACAGTCTAGGTGCGCCTTCAATTCCCCGTCCTCACACTTATGGTGTACTGCTCATTTTTTGGGGGGTATGCAGATAAACGCCGTTGTTTCCGGAGGGGAAGTAATAACAATAATAACGTGAGTGGGCAACGTGCCCATCGTGTCGATTCTCCCCGCCGTTGTCTCCGACCACGGACCCGCAGAGCGTGCTCGACCCGAGACGCGGCGCCCACGGCCGTGTGTAATAGTCATGCAGTACGCCGCGGCTGTTTCTCCGGCCGTTTGGGTGCAGGGAGAATCAAGGTCGAAGAGGAAAGAATTTTTGTACCGCCGGTGCATGATTTCCGCTCCGTTCTTTTTTCTTCCCCGTTGATATTCGCGTGTCGCGGCGGCAGACGTCTCCGACCCACCTCTATCTTCATTGCCACCGCCAGGCGTCCGCTTCTCGAGTGACCGGTCTAGATAGGTACGGGATGCCTCCACTTTTCAATTATCCACCCACCATGTTTCTCTTTCTTTGTCTGAAGTTTGAGCAGATGTCGCGAGGAGTATGCGGGGGACGTTTTCAATCCCTCGTCGGACTTGTGTATCGCTCATTGTTCGCCCTCATACATGCAGATAAGTGCTCGAGCGATGCTTCCGGCGGAGGAGAAGTAAGGGTATTCCACGTCCCGGACCACGCATCGGAAGGTACTGAGGCTAACACCACGTTCCAGATAATCCTCGCAGATCTCTGGGACGATACGGCCAATGTATACGCGTTTTGAGAATATCTCAGAAGTTAACTGCGTCCGCCGGGCGTAGGCTTTGCGAAATAGGTGCAGTACGTCTGCAATTTCCGGTCTTCCGCCTGCTATTTTCTCATTCTGCCCTTTGCACAGATTCCGCTCAAGCGTCTTCCAACTCGCTAGTATTCTGTGTCCGCTTAAGGAGTGTTTCAGGTGTAGGCGAAGCAAGAATGATGTGCGTAACGGAGCTGAGCGTACGATGTATGGATACTAATATCACGTCAGAATTGTAGGTGACTACTTATGCAGAGATGTTCAATGATATGTGCACTGTATACGCTCGCGTGCGCTTAATCACCTAGTCCGAGCCTTACAAGAGTGTGGTGGAATGAGTTCAAGACCAGCAACGTTGGGCATGGCGTTTTGTGCTGGGCGAATCTACATATTCGTATTGGCGTGTCCCAAAAAATGGTCTAATATCAAGATTAGTCCATGCGGTGTCGAGAGCAGCCTCGCGCTTGAAGAACGCCACATGGTCCTTGACTCAAGGTGCGTACCTCCTCACCCGTTGTCGTCCCTGGCCTTTCTTCCAGTCCCCTCCATTCGACTTGCTCATTGATAACTAATGTCCAATGTCCTAGTTCTCGGATCGCATCGTACGATCTCAAATTGAAGTGAAGGGGAAAAGGATGGCGCCGACGGTGCGTGATTCCTCCTTCTACTCCCTTCCTTCTCTTCACCGCTGACATCCGCTGGTCGTGCTGCCGTGTGGGCAGGCCTCGCCAATGTATTCTTCGCGCGGCCCAAACCTTTCCGCTTGGCTCCATGGATGCATAATGATCTATCGCGATTGTATCTACCAATATATCCTGACCACGGTAAACGCCAAAGAAAAAATAATTACTGCGCACCACTTGTAAGGTCGGATTTGATTAGCCTGGCCAATCAAAACCGTACCATGAAGCAGTCGTGGAGCGAAGCAAAAATAAGACCAAGGATGGCGTACGCCCACCAGGAGAGGTCTGGAATCATTATAAGATATTTCCCGGAGTTTTACTATTATTTCACACAGAATTTGTCTTGAGACCTGAAGTTGACACAGCTGCAGGATGCCGGACCGATGATCCGCGCAGCGCATTCGGCCTCTGTGACCGCTCTGCGATCTTTCCGAGTCTCACCACTATGTGGGATTCCAAGCGCAAACACCTCGTCGTCGCGGCGGCGGTGACTGCGCTAGTTCTCACTTTACACATCGCTCGATCCACTCTCGCAATCCCTGCCCAATGTTTGACCATCCGCGCATCTCTTGAGCCCGCTCCCGACTTTATCGCGTCGCGCACTGCGCATGGGTGGGATCGTTTCGTCGAGGGCACATCGCCTGTCCTCATTCTCATCGCGAAGATCTTGACGGGCGCTCGTAACGGGACTGAAATCGTGTTCGGAGACGTACTGCTTGACAAGGGCGTCATCCTCGGCATTGGCTACATTCCACGCGCGCTGTCCCTCCGCCCAAGTCATTGGCGCGGAAGGAAAACGGATTTCTCCCGGCATCGTCGACGCACACTCGCATCTGGGCGTGTATTCTGCACCGTCACTGCAAGGTAGACCTTCTGCCATTCAACACTCGTATGGCTATCCCTATGCCGGTATATATATATATATCTCTGACGGGAACTCCATCAAGGCGCCAATTCTGCCTTGGCTACGCAGTCTTCTCTTGACGGATTGAATACCCACGACGACGCGTATAGACTGGCCATCGCCGGTGGAGTCACGCCAGATTTTGCCTGGAAGCGCAAATAATATCGGTGCGTTGTTTACATTTCTCCAAATCTATCTAGCTAGTATACAGGTGGCCAGGCATTCCTGATCAAGCTGCGGCCCACTGTGGAGCGTTCTGCCTCAGCGATACTTTTGGAGCCCCCGCTCACGCTCGGCCTTAATGCCTCTGACGGCCGCCCCAAGTGGCGGCATATGAAGTAAGTTAATTGATCACACCTCTGTCAAATATGATCTCCTCCACTCCCATGATACTATACTCTAAGTCTAATACTAATCCTCCACAGACACAACCCTTCCGACACCTACTCCCAAACGCGCATCAACAGCGCCTGGGCCTTCCGCACTGCATACGACGAGGCGCGCAAGATTCGTGACGCACAAGACGCGTTCTGCGTGCGCGCTGAGGCTGGGCTCTGGGATGGAAGGGCGGCGTTTCCGGAAACTTTGCAGTGGGAATGTCTCTCCGGGGACGAGTTAAGGTGCGCGATCCGTTTCAATCCTCTTATTTTCTCCATTGCTGATATCTTGTCCTAGCTATCGGTCCATTGTTACGAGGTTCGTTTCCACTTCGCGCCTGATGATACCGAATTAATCTTGGTGACCTGCGTAGGCGGTAGATCTGGACCAACTTGTCCGGGTACGTCTCAGAAATACGACTCAAATTTATTTTCTTCTTACCCGCTCTTCTCATTTTCTTTTTCGTTCGCCTTCTCGAATTGAATTCAAAACTTCACAAGCTCTCGAACGAGTTTAAATTCCCCACTGTGGAAGTGCCAATAGGCACGCACGTCGCTCATGCAGATCATTGCATAGTGTCAGTGTTCCTTCCCGGGCGTTATCAGCCACCCATATTATCTCTCACTCTCCTAACACACTGAATGTCTTGTTTCCTTCCATCCCCTCTATTATTCAGATTTTTCGCATGAAGATTTGACCAACGTTCAAATATCCACGCCGCGCACGCTAGACTCACGCATCAGAAAGTCAGGTGACCGTGTCCTCAAGATCAGTTCAAGCGCGCAACTGTGTTATACCCGCGTTGGAAGGATAGCTGGCGAGTTCTCATTATATATATATTCTCTCTCTTTTATGTCTTCCTATTTCTCACTCCTCCCTCCTCCATCTCTTATTCCAACCTCTGCATCATTCCGACAGCGAAGCTTGTCCCGAGATCACGTCTGGCTCGGCGTGCGCTGGGGATTGACACGTCAGAGATCTGGGCCATCTCTTGACAGCATTGTTCGAGGGCATTGCGTCTCCCTATTACGTCTTTGCGCACGTCCTGGTCAGTACGATGGTCAGAGGCGAAGTTAGCCTAGGCATCATTTTACTATTTTATTTTGATCATGGACTCTTACTTACGTCGTTTGTAACTGTTTGACTCGTATTTCATATGCGCTGGGCACTGGTGACACAAGAGTACGTGTGCAGCCACCCCGATCATGTAATAATTGCTGTCAACGCGACGGAAAGGGGATTCCCTTCTTCCCTTCTTACCACCACCATCTCCCGAGTCCTTGAGTTTTCTATCGAGTCAAGACGGTCCTCCGAGTTGGACCAGGAGTATCAAGAGTTATCAAGTCGATTGTGTTCCACCGCTAAGTTTCATTTGTCTCATATTGGGGTATATTCCACTCTACGGCTACTATACAGGCATACACACGACCCGCTTCACTCAGTTCCTCACCCGGGACAAACCTATCTTCTACACCACGTTAACTAACCTGTAAATCACTCTCAGGGCAATATCCCGGCGATCGCGCTCTGTGCCGCGAATGCGCGGTCTGTATTTCATTCACGTTTCCTTTCCATATGAGAATTATATCTGAGTATTGACCGAGAGATCATTTTTCCTTGCAGCAAAAAGCGCGAAGCGTACCGCGCTTCTGTTCGCAGCACGGACAATGGGCTGCCTGTTATAATGAAGGTATGTACGAGTCCCTATTATTTTGCTCATCGCATCCCTTTTCTTTTGGTCGACTCCACGAACTGCTGTTGAACAACTTGTTGTGCAGTCCGACCACCCGGTACTCAACCCACGGTACCTCATGTACGAGCCACAGCGGGCGCACTATTACGGGCTGAATCCCGTTCTGGCGTTTGCCTCCGTGACTTCGATGCCCGCGGCGGCCCTTGGTGTCGGCTGGCGCGTTAGTACACTCGCCACGGGTGCGTATACATATCTGGATTGATATTTCCCATGCTAACAAATTCCTTGCCCAGGATACGACGCGGGTGAGTCCGCCCACACATTTTACTCCAACGTTCAAGTATTGAAATCATCCTATCCTATCTTTCTCATCCGAGAACTTGGGGCCAGATTCCAAAATTATTATTATTAGGCTAAGGGCCAATGGTCTGCTTCGTCTGCCGAGTCGTACACTTGGATGTAAGCCCGCCTCGATTTCATTTACTTTTCACTGACTGATTTTACTTCTTTAGATGCTGGACTTGATCTGCTTGCTGGATCTGCGCCGTTAATATGCTACTATGTCGCCAGGTACGTTCTCTGTCTATTTCACTTGCATTCAACTTGTCTTCAAAGGCAAAATTACGCTCCAGACGGCCGACATTACGAGAGTCTACTTCGAGGTGAGAGTTCTTCTGATTCATTCTTATCCGACAGCCGTGTGTCACCTTTGATTTCACCGTTCCTTCTTACCGACTCATTCATAGATTCTGCTCGTGGACTTTCTCCGAGTTCACTCTCAACCTACCGCCAATATGTTTGAAATGATGGATCACGTTCGCGGGTTTCAATTTCCATTTAATCCTCTCACTCTCCTGACTCAATCCACTTAGATATGTTGAATCGTTGCCCAGCTTCATATTCCCCTGGCGTTCATTTTGAACTTTCAAATCGATCCTGTTGCCGTACTGACTTGACTTTTCACTTACTTAGATATTGCCTCTGCGCCTTCACTCTTCAATTCTTGAATGCCGAAACTATGACCCTATAGACCGGTATGTTCCCTATCTAATATCTAACATCCCATTCACATTTCCTGACTTGGATAATGTCCCCAGACGCCGTTACTATGCTCGAATATCCCTGAGTGCCGTTAATATGCTTGTCCAACCCAACTCGAGGTACGTTTTGTTTGATTCTTTTCCACTCACAGTCTAGTTTGAACTGTTTAGATTTAAAAAAGACCGCGTGGCTGTGTTGTGATCGGCTCGCGGATCAAACTGTCTTGCTCTTCGCGCTCATCCTCCTTTCCCCACCCCGACGCCAGCGCACGTATCTCGACCAGCCCGCGCTTATAATCTCTACCACTCAAAAACAAGTCTCTTACCTTTCCCTCTTGCATTTTGACCATTGACGCGTCCCTTCCGCGCTTCGAAAAATGTCGAGACTCAATGTGTCTGCGCAGAAACGCGTCCAACGAGTCAATTTATGGTACACCACCTGCTGAATCTCCCAGATGATCGTCGTAATTCAGCGTGACAACTGGATCCGGCTTGGTTTGCGTGCACCACTGTTTAGCCTCGTGGGTTTCTTTGGTGTGTACCTAAGTCAGTATCTTATTCCACACATCCTCCCCACTGATATTTCACGCTATGATATCCATTTTAGTTCTTGAATTCACATCAATCATCATACACGATATTGCGTTGCGCATGCACATTGGATAGATATGGGCACGTGTAACGGCGCAACCGTCCGGGGATGTTGCCATGTCGAGGCTTTACTACGCAGCGATCCGCAAAGCGCCTCTCCATTGAGACACCACGTATCGTTGCGTATCGCCTTGGACAGAGTGTCATCCGCGGCTGCTTGGCTGAAACACTGTTCTTTTTCCGCTGAAGCGGACAGGGCGCATGTACCGAGACCGGTGAATACCCCGGCAGCGCGTTGCAAGCTGCCTGCCGAGGAGGCAAATTGGAGACCATTCGCCTCCTGATCGCCAACGGCGCCAACATAAATGCGTCCGATTCACACGCCGGTAGCGCTTTATACGTCGCCTGTGCGGCAGGTGAAATGGAGACTACTCGCTTCTTGTTCGATCAAGGCGCCAACATACATGCAGCGGGTGGACACTATGGTAGCATGTTGCAAGCCGCGTGCGCTGCAGGCTCATCGGAGATCGTTCGCTTCCTACTCGACATGGGTGCCCCCATCAGCACGACGGGTGGACATCATGGTAGCGCGTTGCAAGCCGCAACAGAAAAAGGCCACATGGAGATTGTTCAACTCTTACTCCGCAATGGCGCCGACGTCAATGCAGCTGGCGGACATCATGGCAACACCCTACAGGGCGGGTCCGCAAGAGGTCGGATAGATATTGTCCGCCTCCTGCTCGAGAAAGGTGCCGATGTTAACGCGGTGGGTGGATACTATGATAATGCGCTGAAGGCGGCGGACAGGAACGGCCAAACCAACATTGTTCAGCTCCTATTAGAGAGTGGAGCTCAGGAGGAGGAGGAGGAGGAGGAGGAGGAGGAGGAGAATGAGCAGATAACCCCGCTGGTCGCAACGTGGCCACATTCACGGCCACTACATATGCATACTGCCATCAATCTGGCGCGGTGAAAATTAACACGGCTATCAGCCTGGTCATGACCTACCGTATTTGGAATTCAATTTACTGAGTCTTTTGTCCGTCTGAAGCTGTTGAGCATCAAGGTAAAATTTTTTATCAACTTGGATTCTCAAGAAGATCGATCATGTAAGAAATATCATGCTCGTTACAATTTCAAGCCCAGCACAACCCTTCCAAGTCCTTGCGGGCTGGAGACTGTTTGAGTTCAACACGGTATGGAGGGGGAATGTAGACGTTCCGCACTGGGGGAGTGCTCACTGGACGCTTAAGTGGAAACTGCGAATGTAGGTGTGACTGCTTGAGAACTCGTAGTACTCGCTCAAGAGCGCTATCGCGACATCACTAGGGCTGCCCACCTTCCCCGTATTGGCGGTCTCAGTACCAGTGTATGGTTGCAGGGGAAAAAAATACTGACGCCCTGGCTTGAGCCCCACCGGTTCGAGTCGGGCCGCCCGACCAACGCGAGGAGAGCAAAAAACATCGTCAACCAATGCGCTGGAAGTGGGGTCCAGGCAGATGCGCCCGAAAAATTGGACCACTTGGCACAAATTTAAAGTGTGATCCAGGATTGACGATGGGATATGAAAAATTACCAAGGACCCGGCGTTCAAACTCGCCTCGTCGGCTGGCCATGGACATACATGATCCGGGGTGGGATAGCGACTCGGAGTCAGATGCACCCGGTATGTAGGTCACCACAGAGATCTGGATGCCTACAATAAAAATGATCTCGATATGTGAGCAGGTCTGAATTTGGAACAAGTACAAGATAGTAGACCGTACCTGTAGCATCCTTTCCCGTAGGCCCGCAAGAGGATGAGGAGCGAAATCGGTGCGAAGAGAATAGACCAGTACCGTATGATGTAGCGGACAAATTGTGGGAATATCGAAAAGAATTCTTTATACGGGACCCAAAGAGCCTCTCGGAGTCGGATTCTGTGATGCTCGCGACTCCACTTCTAGCCAAGAAGCCCAAACAGCGTAAACGATCTCGAAGTTGGCGAGGCCAAAGCTAAGCCAGCAAGCCACGGCTCTGACCGGAGTATAAAACTGGCTCTTGCCCATCCATATGACGGTAGGAATGATGTTCTTCAGATCCTATATCCAGCATTTAGACTCGCAAATATCCCTCGGTGTTTACTTTACATTTTACGACACAAGGCGTTCCGGGTATTAGAAATTTCGACCTCGACCGTCTGTGGAAGGTTTTTTGAATGTGCTTTCAAGTTACTGCCAGAAATTAGAAATTCCAGACTGCAAGCTGCGGTGCTGTTATCGATATTTCGCTGGCATTGGGCGATATTTGAGGGGATCCGTAAATTTTGCAGTGGAAGCCGGGACTTGCCAGTGGATCATAGCCGAGCCAAACGAAGACCTGTGCTATAGATTCGGCTTCAGATCACGGAGCCAAACCACGGAGAAGCCAAGTCAAAAACGGAACGTCCAAGCTAAGCCGCCAACGGCCCTACACTCGAATGGCCTTCGTGTGAGGCAGATTTCAGAGACCGATCGATTATCTTAGGGGGAGAACCAAGGGAGAACCGAGTAGATGGACGCTTGAATTTTCTATGGCGAGACCCGTGAGAGTGAAGGTGAGGACAAGGTGAGGATCAAGAGGAGGCTTGTTTGGCCGTGAAGCCGATGATCGCCAATCCAAACACTGCCAAAAACGTTTTATCATTTTTGCCTCAAAGCCATTCAAAGGCCTACTCACCCATCTCTGCACGCAGGTTGGACGTTTCGTACTTGGCTCGACTGTACTCGTGTTCTATGCGCTGCAGACGCCGATCCAAGTGAAAGAGTCGCGGATGCCGGAAACATCCGACGGTGGCTCACTCGACTAAGTTCAGGGTCACCTGGCGTCCCGCCCGTGCGTCGTTTCGCGTCATTTTCCATGCTGGCGCTGAGATTTACATCAAAGGCCTTGATTGTGATACCTTCTGCTTTCAGCACAGAATTGACGGAACTGTGCGACGTGTATGAGTGCGTTGGACCCCGCATAGCGCCTAATTGCATGTCCCCATGGACGGAG
Source organism: Mycena leptocephala (assembly GCA_029378395.1). Taxonomy (NCBI): domain Eukaryota; kingdom Fungi; phylum Basidiomycota; class Agaricomycetes; order Agaricales; family Mycenaceae; genus Mycena; species Mycena leptocephala. The sequence goes on from JARJLF010000080.1 coordinate 454,222, forward strand.
GACACGGAGCACGGGGGAACCGCGCATGAAAGCGGCTAGATGAGACCCTCCTGTTAGCCTGAGTACTGTCATTGAGTACGTTCTGCCCCTGCATTGGTCATTGGTATATTTCATTGACCGCTTCCTCGTTCAGCCACGAGCTTTCATTTAATCGCGCAGACACTCACCTCCGCCGGATACATGCGCGTGTCCCCGGTCTTTGCACACCGTCCCACTTCATGTGTTTCGATTTCTCGAGCAGAGAGACCTCTGCGATAATAGGCTCCGATGCGTCGACTTTCCTTCCTCCAGCACATCATACACCCGCGCGTCGTATTCCATCTACTATCCGTTATTCTCCTTGGATACTCCGGCGTACTCACAACTACCTACGTCCTGCTCAAGCCTCCATGGATCCCGCATCTGGCGCCTCGGCCATGCACTCGCGTGTCTCCTTGCCGACTCGTCCATGTCCACGCCTGGCCTGGCTCTCGAGTAAGGTGACGAGGACCCGCCGATGACGCGCTGCCGTCCGTCCGCACATCGCTGTGCGCCACGCGGTGGCAGCGTATCCCCGCCTCCCACGCGCACCGTCTGCGCCACGCCGCCGGCCAAACCCCAGTATCGCGTCGACGCATGCTCCTTCCGTCTGTATACACTCGCTCCGCCCGACTTCCCCACACGCACACCCGGCTCCGTCCCCCCTCAAGTCCGACGGATGCGCAGGATGCGCATGGTGCGTTTGCGTACACCGGGCGGGGCAGGTCTATCAGTCACCGCTTGCTCGCCGCGCAGACAGTGTGCTGCGCAACGCCTTTCATCGGCAGGACTGCATGGACACCTACCCGAGATGTGCGCGAGGCACGCGCGCACGGATGACAAAGTGTCTTCGCCACGGGGAGCGGGGGGTCGGCGGCGATGGCCTGGAGCGGGGAGATGGGGATGAACGCCCCCCCCCTAGGGTCCCACACGCACCTCAAGGACTGGCGCGGGAGAGAAGAGCACGGACGGGGGAGGGGAGGCTGGACCTGGCTTGGATAGACACGCCACTGCGGACCGAAATGCGTCGGTGGAGGAAGGCCGGGGCGCGAGAGACCATGACGAGCTCCTGCTCATGGAGCGCATCCCATCCCACTCCTCCACCCTCCCCGCATCTGCATCGCATCGGGCGCGGGAGTTTTCCGCCATCGCCTCGCGCGCGCGTTTCTGGCTCGCGGTCGCTCCCCCCACCCCCCACCCATCCGCGTTGTACCGGTTACCGGGCGCAGGAGCCGTCCCGCGCACATTTCCAGCTTCCGCGCTCGGTATCGGTATCGGTATCGGCTGTGAGAAGCAGGGCCACGGATAGCAGTGCAGGGTTAGCGGCCAGCTTTGCGGATTGCGGGCGATGGTGCCATGCGAGCGGTGCGAATGCGCGGTGAGTGCTCCTCGGACCTGGAGGAGCGGGAGGGGGGAAGCGGGAGCGGAGGATGGGGTGTGGAGTGGGAGATGTGAGGCGCGCGGGAAGCTGGGATGCGGGTGGATCTCTCCGCGCCGTCGTTCGTCCAGAAGAACTCGGCGCGTCTATCCTCGTCTTTTCTCGTAAGTTTGTTCTTTCTCCCTCTCCCTTCCCCGGACGCGCTGACGCACCTCTCGCAGCTCCTACGTGCTATCTGGTGCGGTGTAGTATCAGCAAGGATAAGTTGCTCACCAGCAGGTGCGTCGTACCTGTTCCCTTTCCTTCTTTCCTTTTCCTTCTCCGTGTTTTGGGCGCTCCCAATATCCGTCCCCGTATACCATGCGCTTAGCAGCATACACGGTGGATCTTCACCGGGATCTATCTGAGCCCGGGTGACCGCTGCGATGGGGAGGATGATTCAATGATTGTTGCGATATGGAGGATGATCGTCGGCGATGGAGTCATTTTGCTTCTGTATGCACTTGCCGCGGAATGACGGCGGCTAGACGCTACTTGCTGGAAGTGCAGTCAAATGGTCGCCTCCCCGCACCCACACCCTTCCAATATACCGTACGATGCCCGTAATGATAAATCCTTGTCGTTTTCAAGTCGCAGTCGTGGAATAAAAACTCGGTTATCACACACAATCGACTAGAATCGGCCCATACCTTCATGCTCACTTCTCGAGGTCCGTCTGGTCAGGTTTCCAGGCGTCCACGGTCCACCGCAGAAGATTGGCGAGAAGGGATGGAAGCCACGTCGTGTCACGTACACGTGATCCATGTAATGTCACGGCACAATACGCGTCTTTCGGCGACTCGACTCATTTCGCTCATTCTTCCGCCAGTCAAGACTTAGAATGCATCCGCCACGTTCTGTGTCCGACCAATATTGTCTTGAGTTCCGTCTGATCTATACCTGGGCTACGTTATCACTCCAGGTCCCGCCAATGACGACCACATCCCGAATTCACTCAGAAATATACCACGCTTCCAGGTAATGGTACTGCTTGAGAAAGAAGACACTTGAAGAATTAGATCAACTGGACTCGAGTTCGAGCATCGAGCGTACAACCGCACATGCTAAAAAGTTTTCATGATATGAACTTCGAAGAATCGAAACATCCTGATGCTGGCCTTATGCTCTCCAGGAAATTTTCCTTCGGCGTAGCCTCCAAGAACTCGCACCACAACTTCGGCTTGCGGGAAAGTATGTCCTCGCTCGACAGCGCCTTTGGGCCGTAGTCTAACCACGCGCATTGGGTAAGAAACTGGATATATCGAAGGAAAGATTGCAGCATACAGCCAACTTCCTCATAGACCTGATCTATATCCACCAAAATGAGCGCCATGGCCTTGAAGGGGAACGCTTCCCGAATTCCGCCCGAGAGCTCTTGGAGTATATAATTTTCCTGCCAGTGACTGTAGAGTAAATAATATTCAGCAAACGCGTGCTCACGGCGTGAAAGAACAATTGCTCACCTTCCACGGGACCCGCGTTACTCATCCACAAAGATCCAGCGCCCAGACAGCACTTCTGATCCAGCTTTTTTGCTTTGAAGCAATATTACGGCCATAGAAATATTAAGCCTGACCTCTAATGGGAACTCCAACACTGCATGAAGAGGAAAGATGCATAATCGTGGTGAATGTTCGGTTGTCGCGGCCACGTGGCTTGACCGAGTGCGTGCAGAAGCTTCCGAGGCAGACGCGTGCCGATCCGCCTAGGCAAGTAGTTCAAAAATAAATAGACTTTCGCACCCAGAAAGTTAAACGTCTCCTGCCAGGCCAGCGATCAATTAAATTTCGCTCAGTTGCTCCGACCTCCCATCCTGATCGCAATGCCTCCAGGAGAGCTTCAAGCTGGTGTCAACCACGGTCTATCATGCCCGGGTGATACGACATAGTACACTTGTACCTGTGCGGGCGCTCAGGCAGAACTCAATTGTTGCCGCCCATTCTAATCACCCCGACTCCCCTTGGACTTATCTTCTTGATACTGACCCCTAAGTAGTGTTGTTCTGGCTTTGGCCTCGGGCCAAAAAGCCGTGACCTTTTGGCTCGGCTTTGGCTTTTTCTGGCTTCGGCTCGAGGTGGCTTTGGTCTGGCCTAGGATTTAGCAAGGCCAAAGCGAAAGCCTCACTGAAATCCCTGCCAAAAGCCATGGCTTGAGCTGGGCCAAGCCAAAGCCAACAGTTGGCCGTGGCCTGGCTCGAGATTTTGCGAAGCCAAAGCCAGAACAACACTACTCCTAAGGATCCTTACGCGTGCTGTTGCCCTCTCAGCAAATTTCCAGAGAGTCACTGCATCAGGCCGAATACCAATAGCAGCCGCAGACTTTACCACACATTTCTCAAACCCGCAAACCTATTAGACTATGTTTAGAAACCGAACAATATTATTTGGGCGTCAATCCGAAGTAATGGTACCAGCGAGTCATAACATTCTTTTCCTGGCTCGTTTATACCCGTTCGTCGACATGTCTCAGCGACAACAGTTGTCAGTGAGCGAACTTGGCGTTGTCTGAGCGCTTGGGGAAACATTTCACTGCATCTTTGATACGTTATACTCGATCTGAAACTGATTCCCGTGATGGACTACCCACTCACATTGCCCTGGATGACCCACATGGTTGTCCTAACTTGCCGCACAAATTTGGAAATACAGGAGTTCCACCATTATGCAAGTCATTCAGTCATTCTGCATCGGATCATCACAGCTTAGGGTTCAGGGTGCTAGTAATGGTACTAATTCGCGGTTCGCGCAGAGGTACTTCACTCCTTCACTCCTTCATCCTTCATGTACTGCTAATTGAAATACAGATATATGTCACCCAAGCCTTTCGTCGGTATTGCGGCAATGTCAGCGGAAAGGACTGGCCAGACCCATCCGTCATCCGTTAGTCTCTTAGACGATACAACAAAATTTGAGCTCATCCTTCGCTTTGTTGTAGTCATCCGCACAAGGGGGTCCAACGATAAGAGAAAAAGATATCACCTACAAAAGTTTTTTCTGAGCGGTCGGTGGACCCTCCCCTCCTGGGAAAATTTCCTTTTTGGGACTGATTGCCGGCGGAATTGTCCGGGGGCTAGCAAGAACGGAGCAATGCAGATGGGGGGTCCCATGAACAAATCTGAATAAATTAAGGGAGACACTATAACCTTCACTCGTCATTATATCTGCAGCTCATAAACAATAATGGGGAAGATAATGTTAAATACAACTTCAAACATCCAATGGCGACATTAAGCCGACGCAAAAGAATTTACGCTGCTTCTATGATGCTTAGCAGACGAGCACGATGGACACATCCACGACTTTCCAAACCGCTCACCCTCAAAGCATTCCCGGTGATACTAAAAGAAGTATTTAATTTAAAGAACAACGTGAAAGGGAATTACTAACTCATTCGGTTTCACAACCCATCTTCGTGCACTGAACAGCGGACTCCCAGTCTGCACGTTGAGCCTCCGTAACAGGCTCACTGCAGTCGCAAGCAGCCTGGGTGTCGTAAACACGGCATTTGCGTCCGGAACGCGTCGCTACTCCGTCAACCAACGCGGGAGCGTCGTCCTGATGCCCCGAATCTGCACCCAGATCCTTGTACACAGGAGGATCCACTGCCGCAGGCACCTCAAATTCGTCATCAGTGGAAAGTTCCTCCGGCAATTCGCTGCCCGGCATGTATTCCAGCGCGTCCTCCTAGGAGAGAAGCAAAACGTGAGAAGGCAGTGTCGATCAACTGTCATGCCGTTCACAAACAGCGCCAAAGATGGCCGTAAAGGGTAAATCCACTCGGAACAGGCCGAGACGTCACTTAAACCTCAATGGAGGGTTGTTTCAAATGGTATGACCCCCGGAAACCAATTTCCAGGCCATTTCTGGTCAGAAAACTTTTGACCTACAAAAGTTTTTTTCCAAGGGTCCCGGGACCCCTCCCCCTCCACCCCATGTCAGCCAAGGGGGATCGGATCCGCGAAATCCACACTATACCTCGAAACTTTTTTTTCAGAGAAATCGGTGACCCCTCCCCCCCTCCAAAAAAGGAAATTCCCTTTTTGGGAAGGGATCAAATGCTCTGAAGGCCTGCTGGCGGGATGTTTTGGGTATCAGAGGTGTTACTTATGCTCTGGATGGCCCCCCAAATGATTTATATTGGTCTGGTATATAAATTTCATAAAAAGGAAATCCTCGCCTTCTGGACCGACTGCCGGCACACGTGATCATCTACTACATTTGGAGAGGCTGTGCTCAACTGATAACGACTGATTAACCAAATACGGTAATAATGTACCCCCCCTCTAACTCAACAACCACTTCACTTCCCACCTTGAGGTACTATTTGAGACCCCCTACTTGGCCACCCAAGTTAGTTGGCCACTTGGCATTTATAAGCTTGTCTGGTCCAGGATGTGCAAAGTTGGGCCTCGCAGGACGGAATGCGACCCCTAACGGTGGTCCATACCCAATTTGGAGATTAACTGATGGTCGGATCAAATGCTGCGTGGTATTTGATGTCGTGCCGGAGGGTGATGCGATCAGTTTCTTAACGCCACAGACCCGCTTGCTCTCTTTCTCCACGAGTTCTGGGCCGATCGACGAGTTTGGGGGCTCATTCTGCTCGTCTCATTCGGGGCTTCAATCTGTGCGACAAAAATTCATACATTCCTTCCACCCTTATCTGTACTGGTGTCAAGAAGGGGCAAATTCTGACATCGAGGGTGCAACATGGCCATGCCGCTAACGAACAGAGGATTCCCATGGCCACTCTGAGACTTGAGATAGGCAATCATGATGCATGGATATTGAGCCTGAGAGGTATGTTAATTTTATGCAGCCCTCTGTCCTTTCCCATTGCTGTGGTCTGTCTCAAAAGGCCAGTTTTCTGTGGTCTGCACAGTCGAAATTTTTCCAGGACCCGTGGATGTTGGTAGGATGTCTGGTGCATCCAAGTACGTTCACATAATTCTTATAAACCATTCCGCAACTTATTTTGGGTGACATGCTCCGCTAGTCGTGAACTAGCACCTCAATCGTCCAGATTGTCTATTCTCCCTATGCCCCCCTGCTGAAAATCAATATATAGGCACTAATTATATAGCCTAAATCATGATTACAACCACCTAGAATAATGGTTTGGCACCTAATTCAACGGTTTGAATTCACCAGAAGTCCTCATTCAACCCATGAAGAGGACTGGGCCGGCGTGGCCAACAAGCTAGTATATTACTATTTTTGGAATCCCTTCGAAATAAATTCACGCCGCCCGCAATAGGCTACCTAAATTCGCCGGCCAGCCCTCAAATTACTCCTCCTATGTATGCACATGTACTAGACCACCCCGGATCCAATACCGCTACCCCACGTGTTGTGCACTGCCTGAAAACATCAAGGTGGCCAAGTAACGGGTCTCAAATAGTAGATATTTTCTGAATCAGAATCGAAAATACTCTCAGAATTTGACAACATTCAAAAATTCTGGAATTTGGTCCCCCTTGATGTCAGCCATTCTTATCGTTGGACCCCCTTGCATCCGCACCAATCCGATCACGCATGAGACGTACCCGGCGCCGTATTTCGATTTTGATGTTACAGACACACACAACGACGCTCTTTTCCGGAAGGTTGCGACCCAGGTTCCGCACGAACTTAGTCTGTTGTTAACCGCGCCACCGTGTTTGGTGGCCGCGTTATTATATAATCGTCGGAGTTTGAATTTTTGCCATGCCTATTTAGCACCTCCAGGACCCCCATCCTCAAAATTTGAGAGAGAAAGGATATTTAAATCTATGTCTGACCACAAATATGTCTTCAATTTTTTATTTTTTAACTTCCATTCTCGCGGAATAGAAAGAGTAGCTTATGTCAGGATTTGTCATCTCTTGAGCCATCAAAGTTCAAACTCCTGGTTCTTCGACTCTGCCGCCGCGAGTTGGGTGAGAAAGTTGCTCAATCTATGCTAATAAATACTAATTTGACTTCATATTTGTGATGAATTTGTTCTAGAATGTATACCAGCATCCAAGTCGTTTTCGTGATTTGTAATAACGCGGCCAGCGATCAATGCATCAACGTTTTCGACAGACTACAACATGCGAGGTACGAGCACTCTATTGTTGTAGCGTCTGTTTATAAGAGACTAGCACGAACTCCACTTAGTCGCAAGAAACGGAACCGAATCATTCGACAGAACAAACAGGCGTGGCCCAAAGTCATTCGGGAACGTTCAAAGTCGCTTCCACCGCCAAATTGGGACCTCGAGGTGATCGTACGCATGACAAAGATGTCCTTTAGATCGTTGAACAAACAGCGGCTGAGGGCGAACAATAATGATGCGGCGGCGAAAGCCCTAATAAATTCTCGCAACCATCGACGCACCCAGCGTCGAGTTCATGTAAGTGTTTCGGTGCGCGGATTAATCTTGCGTCTTCACCAAGTCTTCACCATTAATGTGGGTACACTTTCAATAGAAATCGGACCACCTTATGAAGGTGGTGGAGCCATATGCCGCTGAGTATGGTCTCGATCCTGTCGTCTTGAAAGACATGATCCATCATGAGTACCTCTCGGACGAAGTGTCGGGTCCCGAAGAGGAAACGGGGGAGAGCTTCGAAGTTTGGAGGGTCAGAATGGCCGCCCTTGCGGACTTGTCAGTTGCCCCGGCCTCGTTGGAGCGCCTCCAGATTCTTGAGGTCCTCGTACCAGAATGGCGCACCGATCCGGTAGGTTCTCAATTCTCTGTGCTTACGCAACAATTTCTGAACTCCGTAGTACTCTGACATCATTCACGACCTCGAACAACGATGGTCCCACACCCTCACGCCGAAGCAAAAACAAAATATCTCTTATGACCGCGTATCTACCAACCGGACTTCGCCTCGCATTCCCATGTATGCGCCATACAACTTCGGTTTCTCGGAGGATTGGTTGAAACGCAACGGCAAAGATCGCGAGAAGCGCGAGCTGTTGGCAGATTGGAGCAAGTATGAGCCCTCACATACTTCGTCACTACGTAGGATTGCGGGAGTTCGTCAGATGATGCGCAAGTTCGTCGGCTTGCGAAGCAAGCTCGTCGCATGCCAAATTTGGCATCGTGAATGAACAACCTCGTCAGGTAAGAGGTGGGTTGAGTAGTGGGGGTGCATGACATTGTAGAACCAATTTGACATTCTAACACCGGCCACTGAGCCAGAAATTTACTGTGCAATTCCCACAATTTTCGATCAAGTCACGTGAATTCATGTTCAACCGGAACTGGATCTGTTCAGGGCAGCAGGAATAGCCCAGCGGTCGCGCGAATTCTTCTGAATAGTTATACATATCTTACACATCCTCAAGTATTCTCAGGATTTTCTGTCTCATTCTGGTAGCTATAAAGCCCAAAACATTTGACGAGTTGTGTTTTGTACCTCTGAGCATATCAGGTGTGACAAACCTAGGTACCAATGGTGCATGGCTCCAGTATAACTGTTGAGAATTTTAAACGCGGGGAGCACCAATTCCGACCCTGCAAAAATTGTTGAGCGGTGTACCAAATAATTATGAGACCATTCAATGAACTCGGACGAGGTCAGTGATCACTCGTAAGCATAAGCACTGCAATTCTTAACATAAACTAATCTCAATTTTCCATGCTACTAGGCGTGTACGTGAATAGAATCGAACATCTCTAGCATCCAAGTCAGCCGACTGTGCAAGGTACTCAAGGTAACGTTGATGATCCTTTTTGTAATGCTTGTGCGAACTCCCCCGGATAACGCTCAACCCACTCGTGCCCAGTGGGTTCATCGCCGGTGCCGGGATTTTGCATGACCCACTCGGCCAGTGGATCACACAGTTGAAAGAAGAAAAAAACATTCGATAGGTCGTCGGAGGTCCAGCCCACACCATCCCACGGTCCAATTTCAGCAAATACGGATGATGGGCTGGCGGGAAGAATTCAGTAGGAGGCGCACAAATTACTGGACTATTTTGTCAAGGTCAGCATAGGCACTTGACGGCGCCGCCGAGACTGGACGTGAACTGCTGGATGACCGGGAAAAAATGATGGTGGGAGAAGAGGATAAAGGACCATGAGGCGCATCGGCATGCGACGAGCTTGCAACTCATCCTGACGAATTTGCACAGTCTTTGGAACACGCGACCTGTTCCGACGGGCTTTCCTTCGCGTATTTTCGATCTGACAAACTTGCACAGGCATCCGACGAACTTGCCCCATCAAGTGACGAAGATCATCCATCACCAGACGAACTTCCACATCCTACGTAGTGACGAGGTACTATACGACTCGGCAAGTATAGTGAACCTGAGCATTGGGGGATTTCGGCTTTCATCGCGAGCCGCGGAGCTGCTATTCAGGGGGATTGAATCGTAGGTAACGTTCCGGCTCTATACCCCTAGACGTTGGTTATTATTCAGTCTTGCAACTCGTCCGATCCTTTAATTCTGTCGATATAGTTACACACTCTTCATACTTACAGTATATTAATACAGAATGTTCATTCATCCTCTCCTACCGCATTCCCCATCCCGTAGGCGGCGATCGAACAGGGGAACTGTGAGAACTCTGGGTCAGGTTCGTGGTGTGAGGAGATAATTCTCGTATTCATTCTCGATCCATGGTTGTTGTAATCCATAAGGGAGGTGTTGTGTATCTGATGGTTCCTCGAGCAACCTGGCACTGGATATCGGCCAAGGGCATGACACGAGGACATTCGGTATCGGTTGGCGCAGCATACTCATTGCATACCCAGGTATCTAACACTTAGTTCTGGACTAAGGGTATGGTTAATTCTTTGCCGTGGTCGACAGTGAGAAAAAATGCACAAGTCATGTCAAAGAAAGTTGTTAAGCGGTGTTTTTTCGGAAGGTTTCAGCCACGCAATGAAAACCAATAACGTAGATGCAGAATTAATTATGCACCCCCGGCTGCGTGTGGCGAAAGATAACCCGGAGATTTAGCTACAGTTTTAGCCGACCTATCGTTGCTGAATTAGTGGGCTTCAAGGCGGTTCACGTGGGAAATCTATGCGTCTACTTGGAGTTGAGGTTGATAACCAAGTTGATGAAATGGGCGAAGAATGGCCACGAAGATCGAGGAAGCTGTTGGGAGGATAATTCAGTCGGCGATGCCGACGGCATGATGTAAATAACCCGCATATAAAGAAAAACAACTGATACATTGGTTCCTATCTGGTTAAGACTCGCCCACCTTGCCTGCTCATGGCCAGAGATGAGGAACGGGCATCGGCAGAGGTAGGCACAGGTCGGCAGAGGCTCGGCCCACGGGCCCTCTGAACGCAGTGTATATTCAAACTCCGATGAATATATGAATATATAATAAGGTCGGGTACCAATACATGGTGGCGCGGTAAACTACGGACTGGCTCATGTGAGGGAGCCGAGAGGACGGAGTGTATTATTGTGCGTGTGGTGTCACGTGTGTGTGAAGGAAAGTGACTTGCGTAAGGCATCACCAAACCCTTGGTGATCTCGGGAAGTCCCGCCACTGGCGCGGCAAGATGCGGAGATCTTCGCAGCTGTTGGCATCACAGCAGGCTGTCAATGAATTGGCGCGAATCGCCACTTGCGAGGTGCGTTCACTGCTGCGGGACGCCATTTGACGGTACATCTATCCATCCTCTCGACGACACCGGCAACCCACACTCATTTCGCACCGAGTCGAAATGACCATGGATATCAGTTCTCCATACTATCTGAGCATCTTCATCGTTCTCTGCATTGGTTCCCTCCGTGCGCTCGTGTATCATCGCCGTGCTGTTGTATCCATTTTCCGCCCTTCGCGGTCCCGGATAGCCTGCGAGAAACAGAGCACCCACGTAGCTAGCGGCTTGCCGCAGGCCACTAGGTCTCGCGGCGCGGGTGCGGATCACGACTCGGAACGTCCTCGGTCTCTGACATGGAAGAGAAGAGCCGTGTGCTGTGCCGCTGCGGTTGGGTACATGCTCGCGACCGATTCCGGTATGTTTCTGTGGGCATGTGACTCCCGATTGAGATTTAGAAACTCAGTCATCACACGGTCCATTGAACGTGATGGGGCCGCTCAGCTCCGACATGACTCTAGATTTCTGTTAGGCCGAGGAGGGATGTTCGCTGCTCCGGTCTGTCATCCCTCTTTAACTAATTCCATTGCCCAAAGACTGGGGGCTGACGAGATGGGCTCGCAGATTATGGGCATGCTCCGCGCTATAACATTGCGCAATTCGGCTGTGGTGTTCCGCGAGGTGCAGGCAGATGGGCTCACCCTCGTGGTTCTGCCATTTATCCTGCCCATAATCGGTACCCCAGGCGCATGGGAGGAGAATGCGATATTTGACCTGCTGGTGGCGCCAATGCTTGGGATGGTCGTCTTCCTGACGGGCGTTGTAATTTCATAATTTGACAAGGATTTACAATTGAATATCCCTAGTAATATCGACCTCGCGCCAGGAGAGCCCATTGCTATATTTGGTGTGAAGCCAGACATTATCCAATCAACCCCAAATCCACCCACCAGATTCCTTGCACAAACCTCAGGAAAAAAAGAATCCTGGCGGGCAGTTTCAACCAGGTGGCTGGTGAAACAGACCTAGCACATCCCTACTTGATCCCCTCAAAACATGTGTTGCCTGTCGGTTTTGGGAATACAACCAATATGCCAGCCATGGAGACGAGGGTTACCCACTCGTTGGCTAACTAAGTCGTTGGAATAAGTAATCCAAAGGAAGGAAGAGTTTGGGAAGAGGAGACCTAAACCATCGTCGGTTTCGGGCTCTCTGTGAGTGAGGCTAACGGATGGCCACTTCCGTGGAATCCGAAACCAAGACTCGGAGGTGTGGTGGGTGGGCTCAAAAATTCGAGAGTGCGGCGGGAGGCAAGCAATATTGATGGGCGATCACATCACGACAATCAATATATTCCGCGCACTCTCTTAGTCAGCCGGCTTTGCGCTTCAGCTCGCAAGCTCACTTGAGCTCAAGCTGTCAGCTAACTAAGTCGTTGGAATAAGTAATCCAAAGGAAGGAAGAGTTTGGGAAGAGGAGACCTAAACCATCGTCGGTTTCGGGCTCTCTGTGAGTGAGGCTAACGGATGGCCACTTCCCACAAATGAACGAACACAAAGTGAACAGTCGGCCAACGGGAGCCGGCTCCCCAACTATATAGACCTAGCCAGACGAGATACAGAGTCCTTGAGACTACGAAAGGTATCTAAAGAGTCCCCAATAAATAAAGGCAATATTTCCTCAACGTTACGCCAATAAAGTAGGAAGGCCGCAGATGTCCAGCGGCCCTGCTTCATAACCACCCATGGGTCTACGCCTTGCAGCAAGAGATGAGTCGTGCCTCCAATGCGAAATCCATGGCCGTTCAGAGCGCCCATTAGTGTTGGGTGCGGGTTCGGGTAAAACCCACGGTATTGCGGGTCGGGTCGGCCGGGTACGGGTCACGGGTTACTGCCCAGTCAGACCCGCAAGCCTGCGGGTTTTCACGGGTACACCCCAAATATATATTTCAAGCATATACTACTCCATGCCGATTTCTTACAAAATACCACTGAATCCCGCAGATAAGCTTGAAAAAATAATTGTACAAGCCAGACAGGTGAATGGATTCCATTTTTAGCAAGACAAACCAGTTACCGGTCGTAGTAACCGGACAGTAATGTCCTAGGCTGTATCTGGGAGCCTGCTGGTGCGTGCCGAGTGCTCGGATCACCTTTGATCCGCAACCCGTAGAGACCCGTGAACCCGCGGGTGCAGGTGCGGGTTTTCCCGGGTTCGGGTCCGGGTCGCTGCTTCCAGACCCGAACCCGTACCCGTGCCCAACACTAGCGCCCATTCCCGCGGCAGTCCAGATCGTGTTACAACGATCCATAAAGTCGCTGCGAGTGAGATGGGCCCAACCGGATTCTGTCCGGTATGCGAACAGCGGTGCAGAGTCGGGGACTCCGGCATTAATGACGAGATGGTGCTCGATGGCTGCGACAGCATTGACATCGTCAAAAGTTTCGGTTGAAGTTATCCAGTCACCCAAGGCCCGCCGTGTTTTGGTCCATGGGACTTTGAACTGGAGATAGTTATGATTATTCGTCGATGTGCCGCGTTTCTTCTCACAACCGCGAGTAACATGCCGTGACGGGGTGAATTTGGAAGGAGAATCAACGAGGAGTTCCCCGAGGCGAGCACAGTCTCTCCAAGCTGTACAAGCTGCAGCCCAGATAGCGACATCGCGAGTGTTGGATAAGTCGAGAGAAGCCCGTAAAGCCAGCATGTGGTTGAAAGAAATGGGATCGCGAGGGAGACGGTGAGATGTGGGAGGTGTGAGTTTGGAGACACCTTTGCGCGTCCGGCTGAGGAGCGCAGCTCCGTGCCATGGAGCATTGTTGAAGGCATGCCAAAGCTGCAAACCTGCTAGCCAAGTTGACACGGTACCGCTTGCAACATGACCTGCGCCATAGGACGAAATGAAGATCGACAGCAATTCCTCGCTGGCGGGCATCCGGTGGCGCTCGGGTATATTATGCAAGTCGCAGAAATGGTTGAAACGAAGTAAACCGGCGCCGTACGAGCCATGAGTACCTTCGTCGACCGAAGCTGCAAGCACCTGCTGCCAGCGCGCAATTAAATCAGGAGCGAAGGAAGCGGAAAGGGAACGTAATGAATGAAAGGAATATGGAGTTTTCCATGACATGATTCGGTCTTTAGCAAGAACTGAAGGTCGCAGAGGGGAAGGTTTGAGACGATTGTACGGGTTAGACGAGATTCGAGGTCCGGTATGTTTGCGCGCAGTTTGCGGCCGAGAAGAGGTGACCGAGGGCCCCGTCCCGACTGCGCGCAAACGATCAGCATCTGCTGAGTTATTCAGGATCAACCTGAAATACAGTAAAGAAATTGCTGAAAGAACTACAGTGAAAGTTACCTGTGCATGCGACAAGAAATTCGTTAAGCTCCGCATTGAGCAATAAAGTATTATTCAAACGAAGCTCGAGTGACCCAAATTTGCCGCGGGAAAGTGGGTCAGCGAGATTGCACTCGGAAGGAACGTAACGAGGAGAGATAGAGAGATTGCGGGGAATTAGCATCTCGGTGATGCGCCGGATGGATAGGTTTCGCTGGACGTTGCGCGAGCGGCCCTGTTTGTAAGCATCAATGACTGCAGTATTGTCACCATGAATAACTACGTTGGCGTCAAGAAGATCGCGCTGGCACAGCACCATACAGGCGAGCTCGACAGCTAAAGACTCGGCCCAGCCGATGTCGCGACCTTCGGACTTCCAGCCCGGTAGTAATTTCCACGCCGCCCAGCGGCCGTCGATGAGAATTCCGATCCCAAAATCTGTTGAAGCATCAACCCACACTTGGAGGTCGATGGTTGAACGAATGAGCAGGGACCTGGAGACGTCGGGAAGCGAAAGAATATCCTCCCACCACCGCTGCGAGCTGACGCCGATAAATGGTGGGAGACATACTCGTTCGGGAAACCGCGGATTTGCGCCATGAGCGAAGGAAGGAAGGAGCGCCCATCACGATAAACAAAGGTGACATGCTGCAAAGTGCCATGGAGTGATCGCACGGCGGGAAGTTTAACCTTCCCGGTTGAGGCAGCGGCTAAGAAATGGGACACCTTACGGAGGTATTTGAGGCGCTTCCGTTCGTTCAGGTATACCCGCTTCTTCGCGAGATCGAAAACAAACCCTGTGTACTCGGTTACGTAGCCAAAATCGTGGCCTTTGTCGGAGAGGTCGTTCCACACGATACCAAGCGGTGTACTGATGGATATGATGGTGTCGAGATCGTAGGCGTAGGAATATTCGGTGGAACCGTCAGGTAGGGTAGATGATGAGATGGGGGAACGGAAGAATTCGAAGTCATCCACCCACTTCGGGGCCGGAGAAATACTGTGTGCAGCGAGAATATCAACGAAGGCATCAGCGATGGTGCCCTGGATATTGCCGGAAGTGCAAAGGCCGAAAGGGCAAGTGTGGTCTGGCCAAATTGAACCACGCCAGAAAACAGGGAGAGCCCACTTGTGCCTGGGAGCGACCGCTGAACAGCGGAACGCATGGGCCTGGTCCAGACTTGCAACCTGTGTGCCGGGCGCTGCATTTGCGACCTGAATCAGATTGAGATCAGATGTTCGAACCGCGGTTCACCAAATTCAATAATACGAAAAATTGGCAGAAACAACCACATTAAGCGAAAGAATATACGCCACGAAGGCAAAGCAGACGCCACGAAGGCAAAGAAGACGCCACTAAGGCAAAGACACCATATAGGCAAAGAAGACGCCACTAAGGCAAAGGCGCCACGAAGGCAAAGAATATACGCCACAAAGGCAAAGAGACTACAAAGGAGAGAGGCAGTAAATGCTATAAGATGGACAAAAACTCACGATATCTGCCATCGCGGCACAAGAATGCCATCGAATAAGGATATCCTTTGCATCCAACCAGGAATTAGTAGAGTCACCGGCGGCGTCGACAGCCGAGTTGTTTTGAATCATTCGCCATTTCCCCAAACCAGGCTCTTTTTCGACGAGACCGAGAGGGGCAGTGCGGAAGTGGCCCCCAAAGAAGGCATGAGCCTCTTCAACGGAGTAAGGGCCACTCATGCGACCAGCGGCGACCTCGCCAGCGAGGTAATTATCAATACTGTAGTATTTCGTTCAAATCGACAGTCACGCGTCACGCACCCCCCTGTCGATATCGAAATTTGGCAAGGGTCACGCGTCACGCGGCCGTTTGTCGAACCTCCCGAGCGACACAGGGCTCAGAAATGCCTGTAAGACCCCCAAAAAGCCAAAATTTTCGATACAATGTCGAAAATTTCGCTGGTGTCACGCCAAATTTTGGCTGTTGTCGAAATGTCGAATTGGTATTTTGGGTCACGCGTCACACCCAGTGTCGATTTGAACGAAATACTACAGTAAATGAAGGGTTGAGACCGGTAGTGGGCATGTTTGGGGGAATGAATGTGGAAGTAGGAGCTGGAGGGTTACCAATGGGAGAGCCGTAGGAAATGTCGTGTATAAGATTGGGGTATCGATCTAGTCTGTTAGTTACCGCGCTGATTACCCGGTAACCTGCGTTATTATGTAACCATCACAGATGCATGCGCAAACAAATCATTAGCCAGACGCGTCTCGACGCGTTTCTCGGCCTCCCTGCGGAAATTTCTTGTCAGATCTCCTGCTAAAGCATGTAACATCCTTATTTAGGACATTGGGCACCATTAGAGTGTGTTCATAGGTGAAATGGTTGTTTCTGACACAGCAGCATGAAAAATCAGAGGATGATATTGTTATGAAGCCATTTTTCACTTTCAGCGGCGCATAAAGACTCATAAATTTATTTTCATTGGTAAAGTCAAGGCCCAAAGCTCAAAATTTGTTCCCAGCCCCCCAGAGAGCCCACGGCGCGTCTAAGTCGCGTCTAGGACCTGCTCACGTGAGCCCCGATTTGGGACGATTACATAATAACGCAGGATACCGGCTAATCAGCGCGGTAACCAACAGACTCTGTATCAACCGAGGTACGAGGAAGTACTGATATAGAGTGTCTGTCAAGAGAGACTAGTATCGATCAAGGAGGTGACAGTCACGTAAAGCCTGGTACCAGCCCTCTGCCTGGTAAGGCGTGACGACGCGATTGAAATCAGTTTCGAGTACAGTCAATCGCTCCATGCTGAGGGTCTCCGCAGAGAGCACAGATGTGGACTGGGTGATTACGGCCCGCGGACTCGCAGCGAGCGATGTTGAACCCAGTGCAGACGGGGGCATTGTCGGTGATCCGAAAAAGCCCATCCCGGTTCGCGTATATGATGAACCGCCGTCCGTGCTTGTTGGGATCTGACTCTGAGCAGCCAACCGCACCGTGGCCCGTTCTCCCACACCGAAAGCAAATCTTGGACCTGCGGGATGAAACATTGTCTCTGTCATAAGGTTTACCGCGTTCCGACTTCTCCTTGGATGGGCCAGAATTGGATCCAGCGAAGCTTCGAAAGCCAGTTGAAGCTGAGCCTTTAGCCGAGTGAGAAGCCAAAAGAAATGTGTCCTTTGAAGACTGTAGTGCGGAGCGATATTCCGGGCTGTCAATATCAACAATGTACGGTATGGTGAAGAATCGAGCACGGATAGTCCTGTCAAAGTTACGGTAGGCAGGAAACCAAGTAGCAAGCTCGGGATCTGCGAGGATGCGATTATAATGGCGAGCGAACCCTTGGAGAATTTTCACCCCAGCTGCAGTATCCAGGAACGTAAGGAAGGTGTTGTAGCAAGTTAGCCAAGTCGCTTGGTCCAAAGTTTCCTCACTAGGAAAGTCGGATAGGTCGATGACGGTGACCTTCATCGTTTCCCCAGTGCCATGCTTGACGGTTTTAACATTACTGGTCCGGATGCGCTCCAGAGATGCAGGGAGAAACAGGGTCAAAGGGGGAGAAATGCCGTTCTTGGCCAAGGAATAGATCGCCGCGGGAATGGTATCATCGTGTGTGCGGAAAGTGTTCTTCTCTGCAACGTTATCATCGAAGAGGAGCTTGGTAACTGAGGAGCCTTGGCCTGTGGACTCGGAGAGAATATCTGGTGTGTCACTGGGCTGAGGGTTCTCACCGGATGGCACCACCATCAAGTAAGGCGCTAAATCATCGCTCTCATCTTCCAATACGTCCTTTCCTCCAGCCTTCCGCCTTTCCTCCCGCTTGTTGTTGCGCTCCATCCGGAGAATCTCCATCTTCTTGAGGACCTGAAAGGCCTCCGCCGAGAAGACTACTTCTCCAGCCTTGCGCCCGCTATCTGGGATAGGGGCTTTCTCTCCTCCCATCAAATTGTGGAGAAAACTGCTAGTTTGGCCAGAGATACCGGATTTGTTGGCCATGGTGAGGAACAGAGCAGAGGGGAGTAGAGATGTAGACAACGAAGTTAGACACTCAAAAATTCGAGAGTGCGGCGGGAGGCAAGCAATATTGATGGGCGATCACATCACGACCATCAATATATTCCGCGCACTCTCTTAGTCAGCCGGCTTTGCGCTTCAGCTCGCAAGTTCACTTGAGCTCAAGCTGTCATTATACGGGTTGAAGATATTCAGTGCCAGATTGCACGTGCAACGCTGACTCACACAGATTCAAAGCTCTGGATGACCATCTCGTTGGACCGGGTACATTCTTTGCATTTGCTAAAAAATATTGACTGAGAGCTTAAGCAGTTCCCTTCCTCATGACTGCCTATAGCTTCGGAACTCAAGTCGAAGACGAAGATGTGGATTGATTTTCACTAGAGTAGGGCATGGGGAACATATGCTACAGGATATCAAGTGTATCTCCTTTTTAGGAAATTCCCATCAATCTTTGCTATGTGCCGTTCTTTTTGAGCTCTAAAGCGAAAAGAAAACATAACAGGGATACTAGTTTGGTATAAAATGATGAGAAGCAAAATACTCCGAGTAAGAGTAGGCAATTTCCATCACATTCGGGCAAAACCATTGAGCTCATGTGGATATGATGAATGAGGGATTTCATCAAGTTGGCCGGAATTTTGTGCAACTGGAAGAAGCCAAAGGCTACTGGAACATTTCTAATGGTCTGCCAGGTCTTTAGCCACTGTAAAGGATAAAAAAGGATGGCTTGAAGACGAAAATTGATGGCAATTTCCTAAAAAGGAAATGCAAATGATCTTGCCGCCACTATAACCAACTCGCTCTTCGACTCGTACTCGCCACATACCAGCCTCCAAACTTGGACAGCAGTCGGCGATTCCAACTCTTCGATGAGCAACAGTATGCGGTCGTTAACTGTCTACTGAATGACTTGTGCCTCCTTCTGATCATAAGCATCCAACTCAAGGGGTACCCGCCGGAGAATGCCGAGACACCGGCTAATGGTATGGTGGGTGTCTCGACTGTCTTATTTCACTTTTTGGAAAAAGTTGCAGAACCCCTCAAAAATGTGTTTGAGAAGATCCGAAAAAAATTTGATTTTTACCCCCACAAATTTTTAAAATTTTTGGCGCTTTGTGATGGTCGGGTCACCGGAGATTTGCGCCCCGAGTCCTTGCCAAACAACTGGCTGCCACCACAGAGCACATCGAGCTTCTCCCATAATTCTTCCGTGCCAATCTCGAGCAGAGTGACAGGCAATGTCTGATCCTTTGGAGGTACAATTAATTAAAAGCCCACATTTATTCCAACGATCCAGCCGCTTAAACGGTACCAGCCCAATGATTTGGGCCGCACAAGACTGCTCTCAGAGCAAGAACCTGAAGATCTTTAAATGCTCGCAGAGTCATTGTAACTTGAAGGTATAATTGCAAAATATATAAAGAATACCGCATTAATCATTCCAAGTTCCATCTGGACTGTGTTGGGTTAGGGTTAGGTTAGGGTTAGGTTAGGGTTAGGTTAGGGTTAGGGTTAGGGTTAGGGTTAGGGTTAGGGTTAGGGTTAGGGTTAGGGTTAGGGTTAGGGTTAGGGTTAGGGTTAGGGTTAGGGTTAGGGGGTTTTAGGGGGGGGTTT